>OY992893.1:87878622-87951122 GCA_963921405.1 Cepaea hortensis
AATAACTGACACAAACTGCATTATTGTCGGAGACTTTAATAGCCGTTCAGAAAGATGGGGATACCCAGATACTGACAAAAGAGGAGATGAATTGGAGGACTGGGAAATAGACTCAAATCTCCATCTACTCAACAAAGCGGATGACACACCGAGCTTCTACTCCAGAAGATGGCTTACCACTTCTACTCCAGACTTAGCTTTTTGCACAGGAGACATCCTACACAAAATCGATCGCCATGTGCTGGACCAATTAGCAGGTAGTGACCACAGACCAATCAAGCTTGAAATGAATATGGAGTATGTTCCACAGGAGCAAAAGCCCTTGCCCCGCTGGAATTACAAACGAGCAGATTGGGACAGATTTGCCATACTAACAGACAAATATTGTGAAAACATAAATACACGATATGGCAACATAAAGCAAATGGTGGAAAGTCTAAACAGAGCGATAATACAGGCAGCCACTGAGTCCATTCCAAGAGGAGCGAGGAAAAATTACAAACCATACTGGACTGAAGAACTACAAAGTTTGGAGGACAAAGTTGAAGATGCCAGGAAGACAGCAGAGAGAGAACAAACAATTGAAGCAAACATCTCTCTCAAAGCCATCTCAGCAAAATATAAAAGAACAGTAAATCAAACAACAAGAGATTGTTGGAGGGAAAAAACAGAAAACCTGAATTTTGACAGGGATGGAAACAAACTATGGAAACTAGTGAAAGCCATGAACAATGAAGGACCTAGAAACAAACAAATAACAATTAAACAAGGAAATGCCTTGCTTACAGGAAAAAAGGCTGCAAATGCACTAATGGAACACTATGCAAATGCAAACCACATTGATATTACAACCGAACAGAAGAAAGCAATCAAAGACAAACAGATACATCATAGAAATACAGAGACAGCAGCAGAATATATGATGGCAAATCTAACAATGGAAGAAATGGAACAGGCAATGAATACCCTAAAAAAGAAGAAATCACCAGGAAAGGATGGAATCACAAATGAAATGCTAATAGGACTAGGCACCAAGGCAAAGAAGAAACTACTAGCAGTCCTAAATAACAGCTGGAAGAGAGGAATAGTCCCACAGGCATGGAAGGAAGCTATACTAATACCAGTCCCAAAGAAAGGAAAAGACCTGGAAGAACCAAATGGCTATCGACCTATCAGTCTACTTAGCTGTGTAGGAAAATTAATGGAACGCATTATCAATGGCAGGCTAACATGGCATCTGGAAGAAAACAAACTCTTAACACCACACCAAGCAGGATTCAGAAAATACAGATCCACTGAAGATCAAATAACCTATATAGTTCAGGAAATAGAGGATGGGTTCCAAGAGAAAAAGCACACACTAGCAGTCTGGATAGATTTAGAAAAAGCATTTGATAAAGTATGGAAGGAAGGACTGAAAGTAAAACTGCAAAACATGCATGTTTGTGGAAAAATGTATAAATGGATCAGCCACTACCTTGAGAACAGAACTGCCAGGACAAAAGTACAAGGACAAACAAGCAAAATGATGCTGCTGGAGCAAGGTGTCCCCCAAGGAGGAGTTCTTTCACCAACATTATTCCTAGCATATATAAATGACATCACAGAAAATTTTCCAGCCAGAGTACACACATCCTCCTTTGCAGATGACCTAGCCATATGGACATCTGAAGAATATATTAGTACAGCTAACAGCAGAATACAGCAAGCCTTATTAGCGCTAGAGGACTGGTCAAAATCATGGCTAGTGAAGATAAGTGAGGAGAAAACAACATGCACAGTGTTCTCCCTCTCAAATAAAACTCAGCAACCTAAGCTGGTATTGAATGGAAAAATATTGCGCCATGAAGAAAATCCAAACTATCTAGGAGTCACCTTTGATCGTCGCCTGACATGGAAGACACAGGTTGAGAAAAATCGAATAAGAGCAAGGCAGAGAATGGCAATCATGAAAAAGCTTGCTGGTACAACGTGGGGAGCAGATGAGAAAGTTCTCAAGAAGTTATATACTGGACGGGTGAGGCCAGTACTGGAATATGGCATTGCAGCTTGGGCAACAGCAGCTAAGTCAAACTTTAACAAAATAAGTAGAGTCCAAAACCAAGGAATGCGAATCATAACTGGAAGCCTGAAGACAACGCCTATTAATGAACTAGAAAAGATCACTTGTTTACAACCAATGCAGGATAGAAGAGATAGCAGAGCCCAGCAACAAGCAGAAAAATTTAGAAGATTGACAGACCACCCTATGTACAACAGATTTAATGGTTTTGGAAAGGGAAGACTGAAGCGTAGCAACTTTGTAGAAACTGCAAAACGAAGGATTAGGGCAGATCCTATTCTCAACATATCAACAGTCAAGCCCATGCACAATGCACACAAGTTCCCAGCTTGGAGACAGCAACAACTGCCTGAGATGATAGAAAACATTCCTGGTATTGAGAAAAAGAACACTCAGCATGAAACCGAAAGAAGAGAAATAACCCTAAACTACATAAAAGAACATTACCCAAGCAGGAATTGGACCCATGCATATACAGATGGATCAGCCAAAAATTCAATAGAGAATGGAGGAGGAGGAATTCTCCTAAATTTAAAAAATGGAGTGAAAAAAACACATTCAGTGGCAACTGGAAAATTTTCAAGTAACTTCAAAGCGGAGGTAGAGGCTTTGAAAACTGCAGCAGAAATGCTCCTGATGGAGGAAAATAAAGAGAAGCAAATAGCTATCTTCACAGATGCAAAGTCAGCTGTCTCAATACTGAAGAGCAATAACAGCACAGAACTAACTGACCTAAGAGCAGCACTCCATGGTCTATGCCAGAAATCCAAAAAAGTTGTAATACAGTGGATCCCATCACATTGCAGTATACCTGGAAACGAAGAGGCTGACAGACTGGCAAAAGAGGGCGGACGACTACCACAGCCTGACATAGACATAACCTATAATGAGGCAAAGAGGTTGATAAAAAGCACTTATAGAACCAAATGGGAATCAGAGCATCCAGGCCATCAGAAGGATGATGCATATTACAAACTCGACCGAAGAGAACAAGTAGCAATCTTCAGACTCCGCACAGGACATAACAGGCTGAAATACCACTTGTTCAATAAACTAAAGATAGGAGATACTGATGAATGTAATTGTAGAACTGGAAAAATGACAGCAAAACATTTGCTGCAGGACTGCCCAACGTATGCAGAACAGAGAAAGATATTTTGGCCCACACCTGCTTCATTTGAGGACAAGCTCTATGGAGATATCAACAAGCTCAAGTTGACCGCAGCTTACTTTAACTACATACAGGTTGACATTTAAAGGTGCATGAAGACCCAGAGGCATGAAATGGAATATTGCTTGGATAGCAAATCCATTATGTGGAAAGTCCAAATCGAAAGCTCGCTGTGTGGGCTTCATAAAAGGTGGAAAAGTGTCCTAGTGGCACGAAATGGAATATTGCTTGGATAGCAAATCCATTACGTGGAAAGTCCGAATCAAAAGCCCATTGTGTGGGCTTCATAAAAGGTGGGAAAGTGTCCTAGTGGCATGAAATGGAATATTGCTTGGATAGCAAATCCATTACGTGGAAAGTCCGAATCTAAAGCCCACTGTGTGGACTTCATAAAAGGTGGAAAAGTGTCCTAGTGGCACGAAATGGAATATTGCTTGGATAGCAAATCCATTACATGGAAAGTCCGAATCGAAAGCTCACTGTGTGGATGTCATCTGCAGACTGCATACTTCTGGTTTCCGGAAGAACAGCCTATGGTGAACGGAAGGCCCAATATACGGAAGTGAGGCTAAGCAGCCATGTGCAGGACGTGACGATTCCTTGGGTGAGCCCAGTACCAGAGCGCTATGTATCGGCTCTGCAAGTATGGAAGCCTCCTTGGATGGCGGGGAATGCCCATGGTCTGCCCCTGCCTTCCCTTGAGGGCTGACCAGGATCTTTGGCTGTTCTATATGGACCAGCTGGGATGGGGGATAACACCACAACAGTGAGAGTCAAACGTCCTAAGAAACCCCCGGGAAGGTTAACCCGGTCAACAAATGCCCGCAGAAGTCGGATGTGTCGGCCTAACGGCGCAAGAACGCAGCTCTGCTGTAAACAGGCACAACGCAATCACATCCGAAAAAAAAACTCCGGATGAACGAAGAAGAAGAAGAAGAAGTAACCCATCTTTTTCTGCTTAAAGAACTTATCAACTGTCATGTCGGTGATTAAAAAGTTTTCATTAAAAATAATGAATGGTGTGTGGAGGGACATTCTTTTAAGTTACTTTTTTTTTTTTTTAATGAAGATCTATATCTCCAAATACCCAACATTTATTTATGTAGATATATAACTATTAATATCCAACATTCAATAGTTGCACCTTTCAACTACAAATATCCAACATTAATTTCTGCATCTCTATGTTTACAAATATTCAACATCTGTTTCTGTAGATTTATGCCTACAAATATCAGCATAAACTTTTGTAGATCTATCACTGACAGCACGCATCATTTTTCTCACACACTTCAACAGTTGTGATTTAAATCATGGTTCACGATGTGCTGTTTATATCTGAATACAGTGTTCATTATGCGATGTTTTATTTGAACATGAGGCTCACGGTGTGATTTCTATGTTTGAATAAAGTGTTTACTGTGTGATGTTGATACTGGGCGAAACCACGCCGGGTCAGACAGACAGACAGATAGACAGACAGTCGGGAACGGGAGAGCTTATATGACTACGTATATGAATTAAATTAGATGCTCCCCACCAGGGACTGGGTGAAGCCGGGCCGGGACAGACAGACAGACAGATAGACAGACAAACAGATAGTCGGGAACGGGAGAGCTTATATGACTACGTATATGAATTAATTGAGATGCTCCCCACCAGGGACTGGGTGAAGCCGGGCCGGGTCAGACAGACAGACAGACAGATAGACAGACAGACAGATAGTCGGGAAAGGGAGAGCTTATATGACTACTTATATGAATTAAATGAGATGCTCCCCACCAGGGACTGGGTGAAGCCGGGCCGGGTCAGCCAGACAGACAGACAGACAAACAAACAAGCAGACAGACAGACTGATAGATAGATAGATCCCCTCCAGTACCTGGGCGAAGCCGGGCCGGGTCAGCTAGTAGTTTATAAACGACACTTTGCGTTTTATTTTTATTTAATCATTATGTTTTTAAGCTTTACCACAGTTCAGCGTATTTCATTTCTTACCGGTAAGTATGGATTCTGACAAGAGATGGCATTTGTTTGGGCTGGACAACAGACAACATCTTAGCAATGGTAATAAGTGTAGGAAACTACACATTAGAAGAAATAGCAGGATGTTAAGTAAGGGATAATGATGAGGAGAAAAAAATAAATCATCATCATTATTATGTTCCACTTTTGCCGTGAAGCGTCGCGGGTAGGATTAGTTGGCACTCTAGTGCCAGATGGATGGCACAGTATAGTGCCATTCCGTGTGACTGTACAATGTCTTTGATATCGGAAATCGAACTTCTTCTTGGACGCCCTCTTGCTCTCATAGCAGATCATCTTTGATGTAGGGAAATTCTGGTAGTTGATGTTGTTGCATACTATCGAGATGGCCGAATCATCTGATCTTTTGCCTTTCAATATATTTGGCACAATTTAATGGTCTGCCTGATAACATCATTTCTTATTCGGTCTCGGATAGTTAAGTTGGCAGCTCTCCTCAAGCATCTCATCTCGCAGGTGTTGATTTTGCGTAAGTGTGATTTAGATTATGTCCTAGTTTGACACTGGTAGCATAGGGTTGGTGTGAGTTTTTTTTAATTATATGTAGTTTTGCGGACTTGGAAATAAATACAAGGCAAAAATATGCACAGGCTTTAGCGGTGACGGTGGGTGGTTTGATGCAACTACTTCAACATCGGTCGCCAGGCAATGGTGACTATGATTGTTATGAAGATGACGAAGAGGATAATGATGATGATGATGATGATGATGATGATGATGATGATGATGATGATGATGATGATGATGATGATGGTGGTGGTGGTGGTGGTAGTTTTGATAATGAGGATAATGATGGTAGTCGTGATCTGGATGATGATGATAACGATGTTGATGATGATGATGATGATGATGATGATGATGATGATGATGATGATGATGATGATGTCAGCAAAGACATTATTGATGGTATTGACTATGACTATGACGACGACAACAACAAATATACAGACAATGATACAAACAGCTCTAAGCATACCAACGTTTAGAACCCCAACCCTCTGGTAAATAATCCCTCCACCCCATCCTCACAACCACAACACACCCCCACTGCGTTGTGAACTAAATTCAAACCCCAACCAAGGGTCACACACAAAACACCACCCAGCCCACCCTGTCTAATTGTTAAGTGCAACAGAAAAGTGTATTTGAAAACCCGGAAGTCGGGGTACCCGGCCACGTGGCGGCTGCAGACCCCTGGCACAAGGTCTCTCGCTAGACGTACCTGGGAGCAGTCTACCCTATCTTTTGTTGGTCCCCGTTTGCCGTCGTTATGCCTGAAAGCCTACCATCTGCTCTCTTAAGTTAGCGCGCTGCTGACAGGACGGCATTATCTGAATCCCGCGCTTTTTATGCACGTTCCGCCCAGACCTTTTTTTTTTTTTTTTTGAAACTCAGCGTTTTAACGCCTTCAACCCCAGGCATTTGTTACATGAACTTATTGAATCACGTGTACGAGGTTAACTCATGTACTTATTACGTTAATTGACAATTTTACCTCATGGCACCAGAAGTGACATTACGTGTATGGACTACGCTTGAGTTCAAAGCGAGATAATGCAAACTGACTAATACGCTTTTATATTAATTAATCATTGTTATCAATATAAATTGGTTTCTTATATTAGCTGAATCATAGTTATCAGTCTAAATTGTTCTTATATTCGCTGAATCATGGTCATTATTTTAACTCATGTCTTTACATTAACTAAGTATAGTTATAATTTAACGCATGTCTTTACATTATATAATCATAATTATCATTTTAACTCGTGTCTTTACATTATCTGCCGGACACCGTGGCGAAGGCTTTACTGACGCGGTTCATGATAACGCATACCCGCGTTCGAAACACAGCTGCGCGCGATTTAGCAGTAGACCGCATTGCGATAACGAAATGATATGGGTGCCGGTTGTTCAGAAAGCAATGCAAACTACTGAACGTAAACTTGCCAAGGCATTAACAACAGCAAAAAATAAAATACTGGTGTTTACTGCAAGCGTCCTGTAAAGGATACCTCGTAAATAACTTTTTCTGACTTTACATTATCTAAGCATAGTTATCATTTTAACGCATGTCTTTACATTATCTAAGTATAGTTATCAGTTAACTCATGTCTTTACATAAGAGACTCATAGTCATCACTTAATGTCCTTATATGACCTCTTCCTGGAAGTGTGGCAAGTGGTTGCAAGTGTCACGTACTAGTGCGTTATGCGCCAGAGCGCTAACTCTTAAACTCCGGGTGCGCTGATGCTGGCGTAGTGGGTTTCATTGCTTACACCGGTCAGTAGGACTTAAATCAGAAAATAATGGCAAATTGCTTAAAATAAAACGGCTGGAAATTCAACAAGGGGTTGATAGCTACGTCCTGCATTGGATACGTGACATTACATACACAGACAGAACGAGGGGGAGTCAATAAGTAAGTCACGAAAGGCTGTAGACAAATAACTAAATATGGTAACAACTTGAAACGAATTTAATTTTATACATACATTGCCCCTTTATTTCTCAGCATAATTTCCACCAACATTGATGCACTTATCCCATCATTTTATCAGTCCTCCCAAACCTGCTGCATAGAACTGCGTGCCCTGTTTTCTAAACCACGTTTTCACTTCACATTCAACTTCGGCGTCATTCGCGAAATGTCTCCCGCCAAGGTTGGTTTTCAGTGGACCAAAAAGGAGGAAATCGCTAGGGGCTAAGTCGGGGCTGTAATGTGGATGTCCAGAACTTGCCAGCTTGATTGGTTAATTTTCACCTGAGTTAATCGAGCCGTATGTGGTCTGGCATTGTCATGAAGAAGCAACACTCGTCTAGTCAGCAGTCCTGGACATTTTCTTCGAATTACATCATGAAGCATCGATAGAACTTCACAGTACGATTCAGAATACACATTGTTACCTTTCTTCTTGAAATTGGTTAAAACCACTCCTTGACAATTCCAGAACCTGTCAGCATAACCTTCCCTGCTGATGGCTAACCTTGAATTTTTGGACACACGGCGAAGAAGGATGTTTCCATTGCATTGAAGCACGCTTTGATTCGGGCTATAGTCAGCACACACAGGAAGCATTTCCTTATGAATGTCCTGTGCAGGCAGTAAGCACAACAGTACGTTACTCTTTGGTTGTACACTCCGTAAGTACAGTCGCCATTTTGTTGATGCGCTGCGCATGCGCATAAGACACCCAGCGCTCCCTGATGAACGGAAATATAAAGGTCGATGTTGATGTCACCTAATGACACCTGTAGAAAACACCAACTACATTTATCTGCCATTCCACAGAACTGTGTGACTTACTTATTGACTCGTCCTCGTAGTTTAGCAATTACTCTTGAACCTCTACCCTTTCGACCAGTTTGAGCAGATGCATTCCATTTACAGACCAATTTGGTTTTAAGCATTCGTTCGCTTTAAACTCAAGCGTTGTCCATACACGTACTTGACTTATTTTTGCGTGTGGATTTGCTTTCCCTATTACCAGTGTCAATCGTCATCAGGCGAACCCACCCTGATTTCTGAGGCGCTGGCACTTTACTTCCCCAAGTCAAGGACGAGGAGTCAGTATTTTAGTCCAACCGACCATGGGTAGCTCGACATCAGCAAACCGGAAGTGTAAAAGCAAGCGCTCTTATCCAATTTTACAAGCAGCAGGGTGTTTGGCCAGCCCCGTTACCTTGACCCCGGTACATACAGTCAAGCCATGTACGGCTGAGTGACTGCAACATTTCTGCCGCGCTTTCTGTCTGATAATTTGTTCAACTTGTTCCTGTTGCCAGTTGTTCAAACTTGAACTTTTTTCTGAAAGCAGAACGTGGTTATTATAAGATCAGAACGGCCTCAAACAGGGCGCGGTGTGGGGGACTTCAGGAATTAACAAGTCATCTTCACAAAGCATGGGGTCAGAGAAGATGGTTGTAACAGCTGGGTTTACCGGCACAATTGAAGTAGGTCATTATTTTTTTAAGGCGTTAGGGGATGTGTGTAGGGAGTGGGGGGGGGGGGAGAAAAAAAAAGGGGGGGGGGGGGGGGTTCAATATAGTTCTTATTGTTTCCAGAACAAGGGTTATGTTTGTGTGTGTGTGTGTGTGTTTGTGTGTGTGTGTGTTTGTGTGTGTGTGTGTATGTTCTTCTTCTTTCGTTCGCTTGAAATATGTCTATAAATGTGTGTGTATGTATGTGTGCATGTGCGTGTTTGTGCGCGCGTGTGTGTGTGTGTGTGTTTCTGTGTGTATGTATATTTCTCTCTTGCTTTATTGCATCTATTTTCTATCTCGTCTTCTGCTTTCCCATGTGATGATATTATACTTCCTAAGTACTTTAAGCTCTTTACTTGTTTCAGGGGTTCTTCTTGTAGATGCATCTTTGTTGTGTTTTCTTCTTTGGTTATAGTCATTACCTCTGTTTTACTGACTCGGAATAGCGTGCTCGAGTCTCCATTGAGACGGATATTTGTGTGTGTGGTCAATCTATCAGAGTTCCCAGGTCTAAACTGGGTACCACGATATGGCCCACAAAGTAAAGGCAGCCGCTGTGGTATTGATCACATTACCCACTGGATGCCGATGGATATAAACAAATATGGGGGATATTACATTTCCGGAAATTAAATGCAACGCGCGTGATATTTGCCACGTCTTTCACCTATGCTGTGAAGTTAGGTTTAAAACTATGCTGCGAAGGTTAGCATGGGCTCTGGACGAATCTCAAAACTGAGGGAAGACCAAGAGAACTTTCAATCAGATGATAGATGAACAATTAGCAATATGACTCTTAGTTGGCTGTCGAACGAGGGGACGGGGCGAGTGTGGAATTGTCCTGACTGCAGTGATGTCGGTTCTTAGCTCAACCCAACTCAACTCAGCTCCGATATATGTATAGACCGATCGGCTCTCGATTGGGAGATGTGATCGCTATAGCATAGGCCGTCTTTACTTCCTATGAAACTTCCTGGTACACATTTTAGACAGAGCCTAACTGCGAGCCCATTTCATTTTGTTAACAAACAAATCATAGCCTTGATGCCCGGTAAGGTTAACCCTGTCAACAGACAACCTACCTCTCTCAAGAAATTGAGGATGCATTCCAAGAGAAGAAGCTGGTGCTTGCAGCATGGATAGATCTGAAGAAAGCCTTTGACAAAGTCTGGAAAGAAGGTCTGATGAAGAAACTGAGAAACTGCAAAGTCAATGGAAGAATGTACAAATGGGTGAAAGCATACTTGCACAACAGAAGAGCCCGAGTACAGATAGACGGACTCAAGAGCAAGAAAGTACTACTGCGTCAAGGTGTCCCCCAGGGCGGAGTCTTGTCCCCCACACTTTTTCTAATCTTCATCAATGATCTTGTTGCTCACCTACCGCATGGAATTAAAGCGGCAATGTACGCCGATGACCTGGTTCTATGGAGCACAAATGAATATGCATCAGTGGCCACCAGATTGCTACAAAGAGCTGTAGATACATTTGCTGCATGGGCAAATAGATGGTGTGTCAGCATAAACACTGACAAGTGCAGCACCACCCTATTTACCCTCTCTCCAAAACAAAAGGCAGGGATCATCCAGATAAATGGAACACCCCTAAGAGAAGATAAAGAACCAACATACCTTGGAGTAACATTTGATGGCAAGCTGACATGGAGAAAGAGCTGCGTTCTTGCGCCGTTAGGCCGACACATCCGACTTCTGCGGGCATTTGTTGACCGGGTTAACCTTCCCGGACATACTAGAACAAGTCTAGACGTCTACATAAAACATGATTTGCGAATTTCAGAAGGGTGAGAAGTACAGTACCGTAAAGTATTGAGGGAAAAACAATATCAAGTAATCGGTTCTTGTATTAACGCGATTTTGAATCTTAATTTTCCCCTATAAACGCTAAAATTCCCCCCTGGGAGGGAATTCCCCACTGGTTGAGAACAACTACACTAGAAAACATAAAACTTGAAAGTTTTAATTATCTTACCAGGATTCAAACATCTCACCTTCACATGACGATTGAACCTCGCTGCAGGGACATGCTTGGTCATGCGTCAAAGTACACTTGTCTTCGCAGCGTGTAGTTGTCGTCATTTGGAGGTGACAGGTTTCAATCTCGGTAGGGTAACTAAAGCTTTCCATTTTTATGTTGTCTAGTGTGTTTGCTATTAACTACTTCTTTTTTTTTTTTTCTCTATTTTTTCTTCTACTTCTATGAGCTAATTTATTTATGAAACTGTCTTGGTGATCTTAAAGCGTTCCTCCATAATATTTTAGTTAATGTTCCACATTCGAGCAATAAATTTTTTTAATTATTATTATTTTAAGGGCTCGCTGTTCCCCAGGGGCCAGAGCCGCCCCATCATGCCCCAGATCCCTGTGTGTCATTCGGATGTCCGCTTCTGCTGGTTACCCTGGCAACATCAAGTGCAGATACTACACTTTGATCTTAGCCAAAATTCGAACACAACCTGTGACTATGTGGTTTACTTGTTTCAGCTTAAGTATTATTAATTTATTCACTTCATATTACATATAACTCTACAGTATACACCTGGAGAGATGCAGCGAAATATGTCAGGCAATAAATCTTGCAACATATTGCTTATGAACTCTGTATTTAAATTCACTAAGGGAGTACATTGTTTTGATATGTCTGCGTATTACTACACCAATAAACGTCATTTACCAACGTGTGATATGAAAGCGTATTTGATCAATGGAACGCTGTATATGGTGACATATTGCAAAGAGTTTTCTCTCCCTGCATTCATCAGATCTTTACAGGAAGGCTGACGTTCAAGCCTGGATAAAAAGCAATTATCTGCCCAACGCTGTATCGAACGGGAACCCTATTACAAATCTAACAGCCACGTGGGGGAAAATATCAAGTTACCTACCTGTGAAACACATGTCAGTAGTTCTCTACAGGCGCTGCAACCCCGACACACTGTCTTCACTTTCAGTTGAGTGCGTGTGTTATTAAGTTCACCATAAAGGACACAGCAGGCGACTTTTCGGTTCAGAATGTGTCATATGTCAAGTAAATATGTTACGCTAATCAATTTGAACCAGACAAATGATGTTTATGGGTGTTATTGTAAATGTTCAGGGATCTTAAAAGTCCATTCTAACATCTGTAACTGAACGTCAGATTGCCAAGAAAATCAATCATGGGTTTGATCGCAACGTCCCGCAAAGGACATGCAGCATTCATGGGTATTATTGTAAGACTTGCGAACGCGGTTCGTGAGCCGGTTACCAGACGTTCGAAACTCAGCTGCGACCGATTTGTGCAGCAGACCGTGTCGCGTTGTGTTATAACGTGCTGGTATGGGAGCCGGTCGTTCAGAAAGCAATGGCGAACTTCTAAACGTAACACTTGCCTAGTACATCAATAGCAGCTGGAAAATGCTGGTGTTGACTGCAACGTCCCGCAAGGGATACGCAACTTAAATTTAAAAAATTGTAAATGTGCAGGAATTTTACTAGTCCATTCTACGAGAGGGCTTCAAATGAACACATACAAGTGTGATAGAAATTACAATAACCATGTTTTCTAGCCTGTCAATATTGTTGTTAAGGGTGTCAAGAGTGTTAAGCAAGTGACATAACGGTACAGACGAACACGGTAGTGTCATAAGGACATTTTAAAGATTCCGCCCCACTTTTGACTTGCATGAAAGATGAGCAACGTTCTGTTATCCGTTCTGTTTTATCAGTGAATGGGTGAAACCTATAGGAATGAAGGTCCAGTATGGTGATGCATGCCTGACATTCGTCTAGCAAGTGTATGAGTGGAATAGGAAGCTTCAAAACATTTCGGTCAATGAAGAGATACAGCAAGTGCTGAATGAGTGGTTACATCAAGATAATATTTTTTTTCTTCTTTTTCTACAGGAATCCAAGCAGTTTATCGGCGCCGGAGGACTTACATTGAACGCAGTGGTGACTACATCGAAAATGATACAAAACACATTTTTTTCGGAATATATTCACACACACACGCGAGCACGCACGCACGCACGCGCGCACACCCACCCACACACACACACACACACACACACACACATACACACACACACACACACACCAGTTTTAACTTACGGCTGCGGATTCTGGGCAATTAGTAAGCAGGTGAAAATATCCCTGGAAACCTTGGAGATGTGATTTATAGAAGAATGCTGAAAATTATTTGGACAGCCAAAATGAGCACTCAAGACGTTTTAAGCGAACATTGAGTCGCGCAGACAACTTATGACAAACATCAGAAAGAGGCAGTCATCGTTGTTTGGCCACGTTATGAGAAGACAACAACTGGAACATGTTGTGACAACCGGAAAGATTTGCGAAAAGAGAGACAGAGCAAACCAGCATGAAAAGAGTCTTGACAGTCTTGTGTCATGGCGCGGAAGGGAGTCAACACACGCATTGATCCATGCCCTCAGAGATCGCAATCTGTGCATAGGCAATATCGCACACGCCGGCCGGCAAGGTACTGGATGATGATTCACACACACACACACACACACACACACACACACACACACACTCACTCTCTCTCTCACACACACACACACACACACACACACACTATTAATATTTTCATTTGAATCTTCCCCCCTGTAACATCTGTAACTCAACATAAAATCAGTCCTCGGGTTGTTCACAACGTCCCGCAAAGAACATGCAACATTGTTTTTTAACCAGCTGAAGTTGAATAGGCGCAAATATCGCAGTTGCTCTGCAAACAGTGACAGTAAAACCGGCGATCTTTCATGGCTAACGGAGAAGCCAGCAGCAACACACAAGCAATGTAAACGACAACTAAATTAAACAAATGTAGTCTCACTCGTGACACATCCGCCGTTTTAGTATCACCGATCTATACCGAAAGCCTAACACTACAGCAGCATTTTAGTAGCGTGTGTGAGGTGCTTGATGCTGTTTTCAGATAGGATTTTTTATTGAGGTATAAATTTCCATACATTAATTCAGTCACAGATGCGGCTTTCTGTCTGTTCCGGTAGCGACCGACACTGAAATGATAAGGGTAATGTGATGAAAATGCTATTGTAAGGAATACCTATGACTAGCCATCCGTATATCGGTTCGCTATAAAAGCAAAGTACGGTTATACAGCTGAGTATTTGTTATAAAAGTTATTGATAATTAGCAAGTTTTAGCTGCGCTAATGTAAACTAAAAGATTATATCTCGTAGGTAACCAGGGAACCATAACTGCCGGTTCGTGGTGTGCATGTGTGCTATGGTTGCATAAGTTAATTAGCATAAATATACTCCTGCTTTTGTAATTGGTCGCGCTGTAATTTCATATCAGACAATGAGGAGATTTATTGTTAAGTGTCAATGGGTCTGAATGAGTAATACACTGACAGATACTACCGTAGTGTTACCTAAAGGCCCTTGTGGTTTATTAGGTTTAGATATGTCCAAGGTCACAGCCATTAGGATGTGAGGTGATTAATTTTGTTAATCCCTGGCTGTTTTGTTGGTGATATGGTCGGCGGTTATTTTACATGATGGATGGGGCCACACAGTGTTTGGTAATATAATATGTACATACATGCGAATGAATGCATAAACACATGCGCATGCAAACATGAATGCACGCACACATACACACTTACATTGACATATATACATACATACACACCCACAATCAGCTTGACGCACACAGGCGTGCATACACACACACATACGTACGCACAGCGCACACACATGCACGCGCATAACGCGAGCACGCACGCTACAGACGCATTCACATAGGCACGAACACACGCACATACATTCGTCCATCCATCCACCCACTCATACACACGGACCGAAGGAAGGTCGGACTACCTACGTCTATACGTACATACATTATACGTTCGTGCGTACGTACATGCGTGCATGCGTGTCGTACCTACCTACCTACCCACCCACCCACTTACCCATCCACCAGACAGACAGAAGACAGACATACGTACATTACAAAAGTCCAAACCCCTGTGAGGATTCAAACACTTTATCACGAGACCCGCAGGTAACCGTGATAGCCACCCTGTTTCTCCTGCTTTTCATAATAATGCAACAATAGAGAGGGGGGGGGTGAGGCCGGGGGTGGGGGGGGGGACCAAACTAACTTGGCTGGAAAACAAAACAAAAATCATTAGAAATAACGATATGTTTAATGAGTAAAGATCATAAAAAAGCAGCAGAGCCAAGTTAAGACAGCGGCAAAAATAAAATAGCCATAAAAATGAGCGATGTGGCGAGGGCAGAAATGGAACTCGTGGCGAGAGAAAGATAGCTGACGGATCGCATCGCGCCGGGATATGCGGCCGCCATTTGTAAGCGACGTCAGAGTTCATTTCCGCAAGGGCAGCCACCCATGGCCAATTATAAACAGAAATTGTGTTTCACGGCTGTTGGACAATTTCCATTGAGGCTACTGCGCAGGCGAATTTAATTGGGACTTGTAGGGGAAATGTCTAGAAAATGACTGCTTGTCGACCGACCTGGCGAAGAGAGTAGTTTGTTATTGGGCCTGGTAACTTGAGTAGTTGAATACGTGTTTAAAAATTGATACCTAAATGTGTGTGTCTGTGTGTGGAGGCGAGGTTTGGGTTCGTTACTCTGTGTGTGTGTGTGGGTGCGCACGCGCGCGTGTGTGTATGCGTAGGAGATGTATGGATTGATAAATAGATTAATGAGAAGCCGAGTCAGAGAGAAGCTGTGGATTTATGAGGAATTAGCATCTGAAACTATCATCACCATTATCAGCAGCAGCATGTGTCAAGTTGGCTGGCGCGGCTAGTTGATGGAGTGTGGCTGGGGACATTGAAAAGCTCCACTAATCATGTTGTCATTTCGGTTTATCTTTCACAGTCACGTCTTGTTTCTGCTTCTCGTTTGTTATTTTGTTTTGTTTTGTGGGTCTAATTTGTATTCTTAGTTTCATCCCCGATTTTCGGCTTTGTCTTCTACTTTTTGTTATGCCATCGGTTTAATGCTTTTTGTTTTGTTTTGTTTAGACGTCCTTGATTGAGTGACTGGCTTATTAATTGACTGATTGATAAATAATTGATTGGTTGACTGAATGATTGATTTGATTGATTTTGATTGATTGGTTAAATTATTGATTGATTGATTGATTAAATGACTAACTTATTGACTGATTGATCAACTGGGTTTTATCGATTAATTGACTGATTTATTGATTGCTTGGTAATTGATTGATTGATTGGTTGATTGATTGATTGATTGATTGACCGGCTGTTCTAACCGTACTGATCATACTGCCAGCCAATACCCTTCTTTTTTCCATTCAAACATGGTCATGGAACCTGTCGACTATGAAATACCTGAAACCTGCCTGGGGTGCCAGCACCAGCCTAGGCTTGATCCCACACATTCGATTAAGCAGGTCTCAATCATGTGATCTGGTATATTCTAGCATGTCTTTTTGCGAACGTAAAGTCTCAGTACTGGACTTGAACACGCTCCCCTCCCTCACCCCAACTGGTTTCTGATCTTGGGAGGGGGGCAGAGTTCTTCAACACAGTTCCCTCAAAGTTAATACTTTGGTAGTGGGTGGGCTGAAGCGTTTCTTCTTCTTCTTCTTCTTCTTCTTCTTCTTCTTCTTCTTCTTCTTCTTCTTCTTCTTCTTCTTCTTCTTCTTCTTCTTCTTCTTCTTCTTCTTCTTCTTCTTTTTCTTTTTCTTCGTTCACTTCATGCGTCAATACAAACAAATACAAAGAAATCAGCGTTCAACTTAAGCTTGTTAAGACCCACATAGACTTTGTCCTCAAATAGAGCGGATGTAGCCCACAATACTTTACTGCATTTGTTGGACTCTCCTGCAACAAATGTTTAGCTATCATTTTAACAATTCAATAGGTACAATCGTCAGTGTCTCCTATCTTTAGTGCATTACACATGTGGTATTTCATCCTGTTTTGTGCCCTATCCGCAGTCTGAAGATTGTAACTTGTTCTTGTTAATTGACTTTGTAATATGCATCACATTTCTGTGTGTATACTACAGCCCTGTTCACATTTAATTTCTATAACCACACACCCTCCAGCGCTAAACCATATTTTCCCAACTCTAACGAAAGTTCCCCCTCCTCCTTTAAACTTCTACCCAATTTCCTTATCGTTTATTCAATCTACCTTTCCCCACCCAGTCTTCACCCCATTCCAAAATCATATCTCCTACTATATTTCTCCAGATCTACTACCTGATGTCTCCAGATCTACTACCTGATGTCTCCAGATCTACTACCTGATATCTCCAGATCTACTACCTGATGTCTCCAGATCTACTACCTGATATCTCCAGATCTACTACCTGATGTCTCCAGATCTACTACCTGATGTCTCCAGATCTACTACCTGATGTCTCCAGATCTACTACCTGATGTCTCCAGATCTACTACCTGATGTCTCCAGATCTACTACCTGATGTCTCCAGATCTACTACCTGATGTCTCCAGATCTACTACCTGATGTCTCCAGATCTACTACCTGATGCCTCCAGATCTACTCTCCGATGCCTCAAGCTCTACCCTCTAATGCCTCCATCGGTACTCTCTGATGCCTCCAGCTCTACTCTCTGATGCCTCCAGATCTACTTTCTGATGTCTCCAGCTGTACTCTCTGTAGCCTCCAGCCCTACCCTCTGATGCCTCCAGCTCTACCCTCTGATGCCTCCAGCTGTACTCTCTGATGCCTAAATCTCTACCCTCTGATAGCTCCAGGTCTACTTTCTGATGCCTCCAGCTTTACCCTCTGATGTCTCCAGGATAATACCTGATTCCCCGAGCCCTGCACTTTATTTCTCTAGTTCTAACATTGATTCCCGGAAGCTCTGTCCTGAATTCCCTAGCTCTGCCCTCAATACCCCCAGATCTGTCCTCGATTCCCTTAGCTTTGCTCTCCCTCGATTCTCCCAGATCTGCCCATGATTTCCCCAGCTCTACAACCTAATTCTCCGAGCTCTGTTTTCGTTCCCACAGCTCCACTACTGATGCCCCATCTCCACTCCCTGATAACCCTAGCTCTACCCCCCCCCCCCCTTTTGGCCCCAGATCCTAGGTTACTACCTGACTCCCCAAGACCTGCATTCTGTAGTCCCTGATACCAACACCCCCTGATACTCCCATCTCTAGTTTATTATACCCCCATATCTAGTCCTTGATACTCCCATCTTTGGTCCCTGATACCTCCATCTCTAGTTGATTATAACCCCACCTCTAGTCTTTAATACTCCCATCTTTAGTCCCGATACCCCAATCTCTAGTTCCTTATATCCCCGTTACTAGCCCTGATACCCCCATTACTAGCCCTGATACCCCCATCTCTAGTCCCTGATACCCCCATCTCTAGTTCCTTATACCCCCATCTCTAGTCTCCGATACCCCCCACCCCCATCTCTAGTTCCTTATACCCCATCTCTAGTCTCCGATTTCCCCGCACCCCCATCTCTAGTTCCTTATACCCCCATCTCTAGTCTCCGATACCCCCCCCCTCTACCCCAATCTCTAGTTCCTTATACCCCCGTTACTAGCCCTGATACCCCCATTACTAGCCCTGATACCCCCATCTCTAGTCCCTGATACCCCCCATCTCTAGTTCCTTATACCCCCATCTCTAGTTCCTTATACCCCCATCTCTAGTCTCCGATACCCCCCCCCCTCTACCCAAATCTCTAGTTCCTTATACCCCCGTTACTAGCCCTGATACCCCCATTACTAGCCCTGATACCCCCATCTCTAGTCCCTGATACCCCCCATCTCTAGTTCCTTATACCCCCATCTCTAGTCTCCGATACCCCCACCCCCATCTCTAGTTCCTTATACCCCCATCTCTAGTCTCCGATACCCCCATCTCTAGTCCCTGAAACCCCCATCTCTAGTTCCTTATACCCCCATATCTAGTCCCTGATAACTCAATCTCTAGTTCATCATACTCCCATATCTAGTTCCTTATACCCCCATCTCTAGTCCCTGATACCCCAATCTATACACCCTGTTATCCCCAGTTCTGACCCCTTATCCCCCATCTCTACCCAACGATATCCCCAGTTCTGCCCCTGATCCCCCATCTCTAGTCAATGAGACCCCTATCTCTACACCCTGAGACCCCTATCTCCACCCCCACCCCCCAAATCTCTTGTCCCTGATACCCCCATCTATACACCCTGTTATCCCCAGTTCTGACCCCTTATCCCCCATCTCTACCCAACGATATCCCCAGTTCTGCCACCTGATTCCCCCATCCATAGTCAGTGAGACCCCTATCTCTACACCTTGAGACCCCTATCCCACACCCTGATAACCCTATCTCTAGTCCCTGATCTCCAACCAAACACCCCCCCCCCTTTTCCCCAATCACTAGTCCCTGATACCACCATCTCTACACCCGGATACCCCCAACTGTACCCCCTGATACCCCAACTGTACCCCCTGATCCCCCCCATCGCTAGTCCCTGATACCCCCAGCTCTACCCCCTGACGGCCCCCAGATCCCGTTAATGGTGCATACGCCGTCACGCTTCAGGGGAGACCATATGACGATGCTAGGGGAGATAATAGAAGATATGACTCAGACAGCAGGGGATGCCAAGTTTTAACAGGCTGCTGCTAATTAATCATCCCCTCAAAAGGGAAGCAGTTTAACACACTTGGGTGGCTCTCAGTGCCCGGGTCTGATCCTTTGAAAATTCCAACAATGGGCGGGAAAGATCGATGGTACTACCGGAGATGTCAGATTGGGATATTGCAAGGTGTGTGTGAGTGTGTGTGGGGGTAGTTAAAAGTTTGAGGGTGTTACAGTGGATGTGGGGAGGGATGGGGTGGAAGAGATGTCAAAGATTTACAATGCGATTTTCATACTTGAATGGCTACGGGTTTCCCATAATTTGGCAAATGCATACTTTCAACACAGATCAATCTGACGTTGTTGAGTAGGCCCGCATGAGCAGAAAGCCCGCCTCTATTAGCAGATGAATCCACACGACAACATTGGAATAAACTCAACAAAGAAGAACGTGATTCTTCTTGATTCGTCTTCAAGATCTGATTCCTGCCCGAGGGGAATTATTGTCAGATGAAGTAATTTATTGTAACATGTTTCAGACAGCGTTTAATGAAGTAATTTATTGTAACATGTTTCAGACAACGATTTCGAGCAGCCAGTTTCTGTGACTACATTGTATACACCAATCAATGTTCTTATCTCCATGTGCCTTGGGATGTAATTTCGACCTAGTGATTTTATTATCGTCGTTGAACTGTTTTGAATGTTAGCATCGGGTTTGTTTATTTGAGAAATTGTTGTGATTTTAATTGGGAGCTGTGATAACATAGTGGCAAGACGCTCGCTTACAGTCAAGATGGTTTTAGGTTTGAAACCTCATCGGGGCGGAATTTAACTTTCACCTGGGCTTTCCAATCTACTCAACCTAGACTGGATACCAGAAAATCATCAAATGAACTGCGTTGAACTGTTTTGTCAAGTCCGTGGCTCAGTACACCCGACATTGACAAGTATGTTTCGTAACTGCCGTCCCTAGCCTTTTATTGTCTCCAGTCTGCATACCAAGCAGCAGATTTGGGTCTCGCTTCGTCTGGTTCATATCCTTGAGCTTTCCGACATGAAACACCCTACCAGTGGATGCACTACCGTCAGCATGGCTCTTGGGGTCATCGGACCACACCAAACACTTCTATATGTTCAAGTTAGTTAGTTAGTCAGTCAGTCAGTCAGTCAGTCAGTCAGTCAGTCAGTCAGTCAGTCAGTTAGTTTAGTTAGTTAGTTAGCTAACTAGTTAGTTAGCTAGTTAGTTAGTTAGTTAGTTAGTTAGTCGCGGTTCCAACTTCACGGCAACGGGTCGTCTCCATTTGCTCCGTTCCTGTGCCAGTGAATATCACACGAAATGCTCCTCACTGCCCTAAGTGAAAAGTGGGATAGACAGGAGTCTCGTCAAGCCAACAACCCGCACAGGTACACTGTGCGTAATTCCCCCATTCTACTTGTTCAGGCAGAGGTATATCAGAGGGACAATTGACATCAGAAAATGTTTTGGGAAGTAAATGTCACCGGCACGATACTGGCCACATCAGCCACGAGTGCCGGTTGGTCTACAAATATGGATCAAGCACCATATACCCAATGCTCATAAAGCGTGTAGACGGGATCTTTGCTTACTTACATATTACATAATTTTGTGGGATTATTTATAGTCCATTAGCAGCTCATCGAGATAACTGGAAAGATCGAGGGGGAGAGAGGCAGAGGCCGACCAAGAGAAATGATGCTGGGTGGATTGTGAGACGGTGACATGGAGGAATATCAGCAGCGGAGTTAATACAGAACACCAAAGACCGAGATATGTGGAGAGACATGAACGCCTATGCCAGCTGGCATGGTACTTGATGATGATGATGATGATGATGATGATGATGATGAGGATGATGATGATAATGATGATTAGTAGCTCACTAGTTTAGCACCAGAGGAACTGGTCGACACTCCCAGGAAAGACCAGACGAACACATATTCAGATTGCATCTGGTACCATTAGTAATGTGACTCTTCGCCGGCTGTTGAAGATTAGGACGGATCACGTATGGGAATGACCCATGTGCTGCAATGTCGTTTCTTGACTCAACTCAACTCGATTGGGTTAGCAATGTGAATTATATAACAAACTATCCTCTGTCAACACGACAAGGTGCCAGTTATCTAATAATGATACCCATATTATAAATACTGATCAATACCTATGCATTTATTTATTCTGTTACTTTTAATTGCCCCAAACTCTACCCCAAAGTTCTCAATTCCTTCTGATCAAACTACCATTAATACCCCGAGTTCCAGCCCCCTGCAAAGGCAAACAGGTCAGAACCACGAACCGACCCGGTGCTTCAAATTCTAAAGGGCACTACATGCATCCGTTCAGAAGCTGATATCGTACTCTTTACGCTGGCCATGCCACTGCACCGGAAGTGTTTTTCAAAACGGCTGGACGGATGCTGTGCACTGAATTGACAGGAAATTAATGCAAAACAGTTTGGAAGAACAGGTCGGCTTTCGCCCTGCAAACGGGGCTCATTTATTTCTAAGCGGTGGTGTTCGGAAATCCCCGTTTTACATTAACGGTATGGGGGTTGGGGAGGTAAGAGGACGAAACGCGGCCTACGTTTATTTTCTCTACTGTATAACCAGGTTTTTATTATGGTCAGAGTGACATAACTGTCAGAATAACGTGTGCGACTTGAAATAGCTCGTTACTAATATGTGCTCCTGTTTTCTTTTCATTATCACCATTTTACCTTGAATTGTGACGTAACTAACAATGATTGCATGGGAGAGGCTAATGAAACTAGAACATTATATACACCTATAAAAAGAAAAGAGACAAACGACTTTCTTTGGCCATGTGATGAGCAGCGAGGCATTGGGGAACGTCGTGACAACTGGAAAGGTCGATAGGAAAAGAGACAAATGATACTGGATGGACTGAGACGGTGGCATGGAGGAATATCAGCAGAGTCAACGTCTACCTTCTTTAATTAATTTACGATTATCATGTGCTTCTTGTGAGACTTTCTCAATCGTTTTTATGACCGCCTATGGTATTCTATATTGTCAATACAAACACATTTCCACTGTCATTAGATATTTCTCAGCTTGTCTGAATATTGTTCATGTTTCGCGTGTATATAACAGTATATTTCGACATTTAGCCATATTTAAATCGTCAAGTCAAAAATAAGACCGACCAATAGCCAGCATTCCATTTTCTCTTTCTCCCATTCATCTCTTTAAGGTCGCCCAGATACACAATGGAAATTCCCTGAGGTTCCCGTCATTATAGAACCATGACTAAAACACACAACCGGGGCTCTGGTTATTTAGTGATAGCTTTGACCTCAAGCCATGCAGAACGAAGGCCGGAGTATCTAACACGAATCAACGATTTACACGTTGCATGAGCAAGGAGTCAACTGATAGACCAGGTATTTTTTAAGGCATAACAAACAGCGGGTCACTGGCGTGTCGTTACCTGGGACCGACGATTCAAAGAGAGGATTAAGTGAGTTGGTATCACGGGTTTAAATCGGCGTGTATGGTTGTTTTTCTCTGATGCTGTGGATTTTAGCCTCTATAATTGTGGATGGAGTTGTTGTTTTGTTGTCTTCAACATCAGCCCAAAATATACTTTTTCATCATCGCCATGTGCCATGCTGATAAGCGTGGGCGGTCAATTTTTCGCGATCTCTCGCGATCTCCAGAGCCTAGGATTAAATATGCGTTCTTGCCTCGATTATGTCATGTTGACAAGCCATCCTGATATTTATCCTTCTGCCTTCATATTGTTCTTTTCCCATCAACCTTGCCAGTTGTCACTAAAGTTTCCACTTTATTTCTTCTCACCAGGTGTCCAAAAATTCTGATTGTCTACGTCTAATTTATCTTATCCGTTTACGGCAAGTAGTACTTGCTCATTGGTATTCTTTGCATTTTCCTCAGAAACCACCTTTCCGCTGCCATCAGATTGTTTGCTTATTGTCCATGTTGCACATCCATATAACAGCATTGGTTACAAATACACAATTTGCATAACCTGTAAGTACTTCTGGTTGACGTCCCTGGCTAAGGGTGTAGTGAACGCGGTTTCACAATGCCGACATTCTGTGTTCGAAATTAGCCTTGATCTCTTGGGTAATAAGATTTAATACCTAGCCGAATCGGATAAGGACGCACACCATGAGGTCACGTGTGAAAAATGTGTACTTTAACAATCTACGGCCGTTGGGAATCGCAAAAAGTAGACCATAAGGTCAAGCCCTGGTAACATGTTTTGGAAAAAAGGAATCCCTTACCTTGGATGGAATCTGTCTAAAGCAGTAGTTTTCAACAGGTGGGGAATTAAGATTATTTAAAGATTGCGTTAATACAAGAACCGATTTCTTGATATTTTTTCCCCTCCATAATTTACAGTTCTGTACTTTTCGCCCTTCTGAAATTCGTTTTATAACGTAAGTAGACACGCAAATCACGTTTTATGTAGACGTCTAGACTTGTTCTAGTATGTGTTATTAAATTTAGCTTCCATTTTTACGTATACTGTGAGGAGGGGGGATTTATAAGGAGGACATATGACAAAATGGGGGGGGGGGAATGGCATTCTAAACATATGGTGAAAGGGTGCATGGGCCAACAAAGGTTAAAAACCACTGGTCTAGAGGAAGTAAACCTCACACAAATGCATGCTGATGTCGGAGACACAGACCTTTGAGGTGTGTAACTAGGTGTGACGCACTTCATTCAAATGAGGACCGCAGAAGAAGAGGCTTAAGGCTCACGGGTGACTTATGTGTGTCGCTTCTGTTAATTAATAATCAACAGAGAACGCTCAGTAGTGAAGATGATTTGAGTTGTGTTGAGATGAGCTGAGTTGAGTTGAGTTGAAACGAGAACCGAGATCACAGACTCGGACATTCCCATGCGTGCTCTGTCCTCATCTACAACAGTCAGCGAAGAGTCCCAATACTAATGGTGCTAGTAGCAATCTGATTATGTGTCCGTCTGGCCTTTCCTCGGAGTCCTGAGTGTCGGTGAGATCCTCTGGTCACTCCCTGCAGCGCCATTCTCCCCAAGCTGTGATGATCTATCTATTCTTCTACACTATACACACGATTTCAAAAGGCATTACCACATCTGCCTTATCATGAACCAATACCCCACCCAACGATGCAGACCCAGCTAATCTGTCCGACTGCTCGTTTCCCACCACAACAGAATGTCCTGGGTAAACATTCAACACATGCTCAGTATTTTTGATTGTTGACTGTCACTCTGTCCGAAGCATTCAAGTCTTCACACTACTCATCATACTTAGGTCATCACCATCATCATCATCTTCCAATTCTGCCGTCAAGCGTCGTGGGGAGGATTAATTGGCGCTCCAGCGCCCGGTGGGCGGCACTGGATATTGTCATTCCGTGTGATTGTACAATGTCTTTGATGTCGTCAATCCATTTTCTTCTTGGGCGTCCTCTTGGTCTCGTTGCAGATCATCATACTTAGATACTTGATATATATTGGGTATAAGGTGCTCGCTTCATATTGCCATAAATAATCGGTCCCAGATGGGTGATATGATCAATGTCAAGATGGTTGTCTTTACTTCAAATGACATGCTCTAGCACCTAGTGTAAATTTGGTCGACCTGGGAACCCAGGTCACTTTTGAAAACCCCGCTAGGATTACAATTGCAAGCTCTGACCACAGAGTCTGCGGGCAAGCATGCTACCCACTGCGCTACTGCTTACCACTTTGGGTATATGATGCCGGCTGGACATGTGTAGAGACTAATCAACGCTCAATGGTTGATGCGGCCAATAGCATGCTTACCGACTTTACTTCCCAGGACTTTTTCTGGTTACCATTATTGGGGTAGTCGGCTTCCTGGCCTAGAGGTTAGCAACTTTTCTCCGTAATCTCGTATATTCTCGTAAGTAACGTGACGACGGTGAGAATCAGCAGTGGTTCGAACCGCTTCGGTAACTTACGGGGTATGTAAGCCGGCCGCTCAGAAAGCAATGGCAAACTACTGAGCGTAATCTTGCCAAGAAATCAACAATCAGCTGAAACATGTTGATGTTGACAGCGATGTCCTGTAAAGGATATGCAAAACATTTTTGTTATTATTGGAGTATCGACATAGGGGCTAATGTCAATTTTGAAAAATCCGCCTTTATGAAAATTCGAATAGATTACCACCGGGCCTGCAAGAGAAGAATTGCTTTTTTGTTTTTTTAAATTGTCCTTTGCAGGACGTTGCTATAAACCCTAACCCTAGGGTGATTTAATAAGCAAGATCAGGTTCAGCAGTTTAGTTGTACAAGAAGACAACGTTTTAGCTCTGCTGACAATAGAGTTTAAGGGGAAGTGCATTACACGTAACGGCCACGCTAAACTCTAGGGGAAGAAATGCTGAGCAAAAACGGAGCAATTTACAACTTCTGTTGCAAACTTCGAGCAATTTACAACTTCTGTTAAATACTTCGAACAATTTATAACTTCTGTCACATACTTCCAACATGGGCCTTGTGTGGACTATTTATCAGAAAATGGCGGCCAATAGTGAAAGAATGTTAATAGTACCACGAGTCCATGCGGTGTTTGTAATTGATGTCCGTCATTTGGTAGAGGGCGTGAACTATTTCTCTGTCCCTACAGTCCCTCGAGAGAATGATCCGTGGTGCCACAGTAGGAGCATTAGACAAATGCTGTTAGCAGTCAAAAGTTTAATAGAAGAGATATAAGAACATCGTTGACGAATGATCGAGTAATAACGATATCTTGACGGAAGTTAGCTCACACAAACAACAGGTGAGTCGCCTCAGAAACAGATACTGCATTTTTTCTTCCGGCATGTCGCGGGAGAAGGCTGGAGTATATTGTGACAACGGGGAAGGTGGAGGAGAGAGAGAGAGAGATAGAGAGAGAGAGAGAGAGAGAGAGAGAGAGAGAGAGAGAGAGAGAGAGAGAGAGAGAGAGAGAGAGAGAGAGACGGGGGGAGGCTGAACACATTTATTTCATGGAGGATCATCGGTACCAGAAATGATTGACAGTGTACGAGACCGAAGGTTGTGGACAAACATGATCGCCAACGCCACACGGTATTGATTATGAGAAGAAGACAGTATGAAACTAACACGTGTTACATCTTTACTGTGTCTTCCAGTTTACAGTTAGATTCATTAATTTGTTCATTAATAGACTAATTCATTCATCGGTTAAACCATTACTTCTTTGACATACTAATCCTTCTATCCATTTATAGTCTCACCCATGAATCTATCAATTATCCGTCCATCCATCTATCCATCCATCCATCTATCCGTTGAATGACAGTAGCGATAATTCAGCCATTCTTTAGAATGCAATTCAATGGAACACGTACACTTTCATCCAAGCAGCCAATATATGTGTTGCCTCTTTAGCGGCCTTCTTACACAGCATATATGTCCTGGAACTAGTCAGCAAGACAATAGGAGCCTGTACACTAGAACTGCCTCTTTAGCGGCCTTCTTACACAGCATATATGTCCTGGAACTAGTCAGCAAGACAATAGGAGCTTGTACACTAGAACTGCCTCTTTACGATGCAAGTCTGTACTAGAACTCACTGAGTGAGCGTAGTCAAAGGTGAAAAACGTCTCACTAACACGAAATGGAACGCTTGGCTAGCGAGTCAATTACGTGGAAGTCCTAAGTGAAAAGCTGCAGAGTGGATGACACCTGCAGACTAAGGTAGAAAAACGTTTCATTAACATGAATTGGAACGCTTGGATAGCGAATCCATTACGTGGAAATCCGAAGCGAAAGCTTGGTGAGTGGATGTCGTCTGCAGACTGACCGTTCCTGGTCTGTGCAGTAAGCAGCCAGTGACGAAAGAAGTGCCCAATATATGGAAGTGAGGAATTAAAGCAGCCATGAGCAGGACGTGGCTATTCATTGAGTGAGTCCAGTCTCAGAGCGCTATTTGCAGGCTCTGCAATTTTGGAAGCCTCCTTGGATGGTGGAAAATGCCCATGGACTGTCTCTGCCTTCCCTTGATTGCTGACCGTAAAGTCTTTGGCCATTCTAACTTGATCAGCAGAGATGTGGACGACACCACAGCAGTAGGAGTTGAATGGCCCTCGAAACCACGGAAAAGTAAACCCGTTTACCAAATGCCCGTTAAAATCGGAGTGCTGGCCTAAGGGTGCAAATAAATCAGACACAACGCAAAAACGTCCGAGTGAAATCTCCCTCGTGCCCGGAAGCTGACTATCTTGTCTTCCGGCTGGAACAGCTATGACTATCTTGTCTTCCAGCCGGAACAGCTCTGAAAATCTAGTCTTTCGGGCACAGCATCCGAACCGAAAGCTCGCTTAGTGGAAGTCGGCTGTAGACTGACCGTTCCTGGTTTGTGCGGGGAGCGGCCTGTGACGAACGGAATGCCCAATACACGGAAGTAAGGAATTAAAGCAGCCATGCGCAGGATGTGGAGACACCCTCGGTGAGCCCAGCACCAGAGCGCTATGTGTCGGCCCTGCAATTATGGAAGCCCCCTTGGATGGCGGAAAATGCCCATGGACTGTCCCTGCCTTCCCTTGTGGGCTAACCGTGAAGTCTTCGACCATTCTAACTTGACCAGCTGGGCTATGGACGGCACCACGAAAGTGAGAGTCCCCCCAGAAATGCTAACCTGGTTTTTAAAAAAAACGCACACAAAAGTCGGATGTGTTGACCTAAGGGTCTAAGCCTAAGGGTGCATAACAATACACCGCAATTACATCTGAAAAAACACTCCGGATGAACGCAGAAGAAGAAGAAGAAGAAGAAGAAGAAGAAGAAGAAGAAGAAGAAGAAGAAGAAGAAGAAGAAGAAGAAGAAGAAGAAGAAGAAGAAGAAGAAGAAGAAGAAGAAGAACTGCCTCTGACGCCAAACATGAATGACCGCCATGGAATCCTGACATTGGTAGGTCAGCATGGCCGAATGGATAAGAAAATATGTTCTTAAACATCCAGTGTGCTGGTAAAGGGTTCAACCGCTACACCGGACAGTTGGACTAAAATGTTGACCTATCGTCCTTGGGGACGTAAATTACAAGTACCTCTGAAGACGGAGTGAGTTCGCATGAAGGCGAATTACACTGTTAATAGGGAAAGCTAATCCACACGCAAAATTCAGCCCACCACTACTAGAATTACTGTGTATGGACTACGCTTGAGTTCAAAGCGAGCGAGAGCATTACGTGTGGCGATGCTGTATGTTGAAAGGCTTGGCAAACAATATCTCCCTCAGCATCATATGGCATACCAATAAGCGTGGACCGTCTTGGTTAGCCATTTCACGCGATCACCGGAGTCGTGGGTCAGGTCTGTGTTCGTGTCTATATTATGCCTGATTTTCTGTGAACGCAGGAATTATGCCATTCTAGGAATAGCTAAAGACGGTAGTCTGCCATTTCTGACCTACTTGTCAGTGATCATACTGATCGATGACCGTAGCCATTGTCTCCACAAAAAGATCTTCTGGCTACCGTCGTGACACCTTGAGACCATAATCAACAACTATCTGTGGGCTGCTCTCCAGCCCCACGTATCACCTGCAGCCATGATTTCATCTAGGGTTGCCAGACGTCCGGCAAAAAGAGGACATCTCCTTTTTAGTCTAATATTCTCCGTCCGGCAGGCAAAGCTAACACCCTTTAAAATGTCCGGCTTTTCTTATATTTTATGTTTTTTATATATATATTTTACGAGTAATTAATACAGTTTATTAGGTAATAATTGTACAATCAGCTGTTTAAATAATGGTTTTTTTAGCATTTTAAAAAAGGCCTCCATTAAATCTATATTTATTTTTTAAACATGATTGTTTCTTGGTCGTGATTCACTAAGAGTAAGATGCACTTATTGGCAGCTATTATAATAAAATTGTACTGATTGTGGGTTTACTATGGAACCATTCAATTGAAACATTCAATATGTCCTCCTTTGTCCTCTTTTTTTTTTTTTTTTTTTTTGGGGGGGGGGGGGGGGGGGGTGTCTTATTATATCTTCCTTTTGGTTCCCACGTATCTGGCAACCTTAAGTGCACGTGACTCAGGTCAGGAGGCAATACGGGTATCCTATCATGCCTAAGGATGTCCCGCAGGCTAGCGGAGGGAAGGCAGGCTAGCGGAGGGAAGGTAGGCTAGCGTAGGGAAGGTAGGCTAGCGGAGGGAAGGTAGGCTAGCGGAGGGAAGGTAGGCTAGCGGAGGGAAGGTAGGCTAGCGTAGGGAAGGCAGGCTAGCGGAGGGAAGGTAGGCTAGCGTAGGGAAGGTAGGCTAGTGGAGGGAAGGTAGTCTAGTGGAGGGAAGGAAGGCTAGCGGAGGGAAGGAAGGCTAGCGTAGGGAAGGTAGGCTAGCGGAGGGAAGGTAGGCTAGCGGAGGGAAGGTAGGCTAGTGGAGGGAAGGTAGGCTAGTGGAGGGAAGGTAGGCTAGTGGAGGGAAGGTAGGCTAGCGGAGGGAAGGTAGGCTAGCGGAGGGAAGGAAGGCTAGCGGAGGGAAGGCAGGCTAGCGTAGGGAAGGCAGGCTAGCGGAGGGAAGGTAGGCTAGCGGAGGGAAGGTAGGCTAGCGGAGGGAAGGAAGGCTAGCGGAAGGAAGGAAGACTAGTGGAGGGAAGGTAGGCTAGCGGAGGGAAGGTAGGCTAGTGGAGGGAAGGTAGGCTAGCGGAGGGAAGGTAGGCTAGTGGAGGGAAGGTAGGCTAGTGGAGGGAAGGTAGGCTAGCGGAGGGAAGGTAGGCTAGTGGAGGGAAGGTAGGCTAGCGGAGGGAAGGTAGGCTAGCGGAGGGAAGGAAGGCTAGCGGAGGGAAGGTAGGCTAGCGGAGGGAAGGTAGGCTAGCGGAGGGAAGGTAGGCTAGCGGAGGGAAGGTAGGCTAGCGGAGGGAAGGTAGGCTAGCGGAGGGAAGGTAGGCTAGCGGAGGGAAGGTAGGCTAGCGGAGGGAAGGTAGGCTAGCGGAGGGAAGGTAGGCTAGCGGAGGGAAGGTAGGCTAGCGGAGGGAAGGTAGGCTAGCGGAGGGAAGGTAGGCTAGCGGAGGGAAGGTAGGCTAGCGGAGGGAAGGTAGGCTAGTGGAGGGAAGGTAGGCTAGTGGAGGGAAGGTAGGCTAGTGGAGGGAAGGTAGGCTAGCGGAGGGAAGGTAGGCTAGCGGAGGGAAGGAAGGCTAGCGGAGGGAAGGCAGGCTAGCGTAGGGAAGGCAGGCTAGCGGAGGGAAGGTAGGCTAGCGGAGGGAAGGTAGGCTAGCGGAGGGAAGGAAGGCTAGCGGAAGGAAGGAAGACTAGTGGAGGGAAGGTAGGCTAGCGGAGGGAAGGTAGGCTAGTGGAGGGAAGGTAGGCTAGCGGAGGGAAGGTAGGCTAGTGGAGGGAAGGTAGGCTAGTGGAGGGAAGGTAGGCTAGCGGAGGGAAGGTAGGCTAGTGGAGGGAAGGTAGGCTAGCGGAGGGAAGGTAGGCTAGCGGAGGGAAGGAAGGCTAGCGGAGGGAAGGTAGGCTAGCGGAGGGAAGGTAGGCTAGCGGAGGGAAGGTAGGCTAGCGGAGGGAAGGTAGGCTAGCGGAGGGAAGGTAGGCTAGCGGAGGGAAGGTAGGCTAGCGGAGGGAAGTTAGGCTAGCGGAGGGAAGGTAGGCTAGCGGAGGGAAGGTAGGCTAGCGGAGGGAAGGTAGGCTAGCGGAGGGAAGGTAGGCTAGCGGAGGGAAGGAAGGCTAGCGGAGGGAAGGAGTCACCTTATTTCTACTTTGATTGGGGATACCCTTTTCCCGCCATCCAAAACAGTATACTACCTTATTTCATTTGTTTCCTGAAAGGCTGTTCCTTTGGTGTGTGTTTGGTTTTTACAGGACGTGACAATCAACCAAAGCATCTTTTGTTTGTTTGCGATTTTCTAACAAATGTACATTTATCGTTTGCCATTGCTTCATGAGCGGCCGACGCTCATACCATTCTGAAAATCAATGCAACGCGATCTGCTTCCAAATTACCTGCGAATGACTTGGGACCAGGTGTGTCAAGTTTGTGAAACTGCGTGCAGTACCCCTTAACCCCAGACCCGATATATACTTCCTATGTGTTTCATTCATTCAACACTATCCTCTCCATTCATAAATCATTACATTACTCATCATCATCATCATCATCATCATCATCATAATAATCATCATCATCATCATCATCATCACCATTACCATCATTATCATCACATTGTGTTGTTCTTGTACCTTGCGGTGTCGAGGCTCTATACATTACTGCTCTAACAATGTTCCGTGTTGTAACGATACACATTCTTTATTTTCCCCGTTCTATATTGCAGACAGATAATCATCCATGCACACCTACACCATTCAATATACCACCCGCCGCCCCCCCCCCCCTTCTTGTATTCAACATATCATTGCCGTAGTCACTCAAACATTCATCTCATCCTCCAACCTGTCACTGTCACAAAGGTATCAGACAAAAGGCAAGGTGTGCACAGTAAATCCCCTACATAAGAAACATAGAATCACAGCTTTCTAGACAACCACGGGATGCAATGGGGAAAGAAAAGACACAATAGGGAATTAAGGTGAGCTGAATATATTGTGACATCAGTGAACGTACCGTGAGTCAGCTTGTATAAAGTGAGTCCTGAAAAATTAACTCCTAGGGGATGGTTAATTTCTTTCTCCCCCGCAGTGCGATACCTGGTTGTTCACTGTCCGTGTGTTTTCATGTGGTGTGTGCGTGTGTATGAGAGAGTGACTGTGTGTGTGTGCGTGCGTGCGTGTGTGTGTGTGTGTGTACAGTTTTTAATTGTAAACTGTTTTGTGTGTCCGCTGATGTGCAGTTATTTCCTATAATTATCTATATTTGAAAGTAATGTCCAGTTATTTCCTATACTTATCTATATGTAAACATTAATGTCCAGTTATTTCCTATACGTATCTGTATGTAAAATTAGGGTCTACTTATTTCGTATACTTATATGTACGTAAAAACTAATGAGTAATGTCTATTTTTTCCTATACTTATCTATATGTAAAAACGTTTTGTCTAGTTATTACCAATGCATATCGATATGTAAAACGTAAAGGATTCTTTTACATGTTGTTGCCGCCTTGGACATACGGTAAGTTAGTAAAGGACTTTATTTCACGCCGTTAGGCGCAATAGACAAATTGGACTAGACCAATATTTAGACAGACCAATCTACACTATGTGTGTGATGTGGCAAGTATCACATCGGCCGCTTTTACTTCCAGGACATTTCCTGGAAGCCCATGTAAATTTTAAAATTTCGAATCCACTCAGATTCGGATCGACACCATGACCACACGGCCGCCAGACAAGCCGTTCCGGAGTTAAAGACTGACCACCTATCCCAGCGTGCACTCCGGGCTAAACATGTGATGGTCTTAACACTCTACATACCTACACCCGGTCCCTGCTATAGTAGATCACGACTGGCCACCTTCCGTACTCCAGCTACTGAGTTAAGTGCGTGTGGCCACACTGTGGATTTCATGTAGAGTGTTTTCATATCGGTCCGCGGTTGTTTATATCGTGAAGTGAATGTTAAGAAAAAATGGCGGACGGGGGGTTGCTGAACTTACTGGGTTTGTCTTATGCAGTAATGTGTGGCTGCTGGTTTTCTAGTGACTGTCGCTTTCATCGACGATGAAGTGTAATTTTCGTGGCGGACTTTTGTGTTGGCATTCTGGCAGCGGTATTGCATATTGTATACCTGTGCGGGCTGTTGGTTTGTCTAGACTCCTGTCTGTTCCACTTTTTACATGGGGCAGTGAGGAGCATTTTGTGTTATATTAACTGGCACTATTATACTATTTTTGCATGTGGATTAGACGTTTCCTATTATGAGTGTCCTCATCATTCGAACCCACTCTGACTTCAGAGGTGCTTGTAATTTACGACCCCAAGACAAGGAAGATAAATCAACATTTTAGTCCAACTGACCGGTGTAGGAGATGAACCCTCTACCTCAGCACACCGGATGTTCAAGAACGAGCGCTCTTACTCATTCGGCCATGCTGACCTATTCTTTGTATGTGCATTTTTTAATTACCTGAAGGGTTTCTTACCAACGAGTTCACATAGATTAAGTTAATCCTTATACCTACCCACTCGTCTATTCCTTTACTTGTTTAACGAGTCTCATACTTATATCATCCGACAGATAATAACCACGCGCAGACACAAACACTACACATCTGATAATGACGCTAATAGTAGGACGCTACAACATCATTCAACCACTCATTCCACAGAGACAGCTCCAAAAATAAAATTGCATTCAATCGCCTCTTGCCACACAGCAGATGTCCCGTCACAATTACCACCAGAACGCCGTCTTTCAGTAAAGTCACTCGGTGAACAAACACACTCGTCGTGTCCTCGTTGTCTACACAAGTTCGTCTATCACATTAGCTCCGTTTTCTAAACGGCAGATGGGATCTTCCAAAAGTACCAACTGAAAAAGTAAACAATTTTCATGTCTGTACATTTCCCAAACTGTGGTCGCATCAAACGGCAGCTGCATTTTTCCAAAATAAATATTGTCTCAACCACCTTCCCCATCCTATTTTCCCCCGACTTATTTCCCATAATTTAATAATTAGTGTAATTTTGGAGGCTTAAGGCTTTGGAAAACCGGTAAGACACGGATATTTTTTTAAATTATTCGCTCGCTCGCTCGCTTTGAACTCAAACGTAATCCATACACGTGCTAATACTTCTAGTGCACTGGACTGATTTTTGCGTGTGAGGATTAGCTTTCCCTATTACCCGTGTCCCTCGCCATCAGGCGAACCCTCTCCGAATTCAGAGGTACTTGCAATTTACGTCCCCAAGTCAAGGACGAGAAGTCAACATTTTAGTCCAACTGACCAGTGTAGGTGTTGAACCCGCTAACTCGGCGTCAGTACAACGAAAGTTTAAGTGCGAAATTTCTTATCCATTCGGCCCCGCTAACCCCTGTTAAGAAACATAAAAACAATATATGCAGGTGATATGTAGACAGACATAAATATGAGACGCATAACATGCAAACTACATCAGTAAATGAACCCTTGTATATACCCTAAGATACGAGGCGATAACGGTACTAGACCAAGATCTGTATTAACCCATCGAGACTCGTGTATGATGTGGCCGGTACAAGGCCGGCCGACTTTACTTCCAATGATGTTTCCTGGTACATATTTGAGACCGAGAGCTCATGTCAGTTTCTTAACATTCAAATCCGATCCGATGGACATCGAACTCCGGACCGCTGTGACGACAGGCGAATGTTTAGCCACTATGCGATCATGGTTCAATGAACATTTGGTGGGAGGATGATAGTTTGATAGACCAGATGATGCTTGATGGTTGATGTGGTCAGAATGGTTAAAATCCGAGTCCGTCTGGATGAGGATCGACCCGTGATCTCGGGGTTGGCTGGTGAGGGTCTAGACATTACGCCACTGCGAATCCTATATTTAAACGATAAAATGATAAGTGAACAAGTCTTAAACATCATCATCATCATCATCACTATTGTCATCGTCATCATTACCATCATCATCATCATTAGCATCATCATCACCACCATCATTAATATCATCGTTATTAACATCATCAGTATGGTCATCATTACCATTACCTACATCATCATAAATGTCATCATCAGCATCATCATCATCATCAAGATAATCTTCACCGTCATCGACATCAATATCATCATCAGAGGCAATATCATCAAAAGGAGCAACATCATCATTATCATCATCAATATCACATCATCAGTATCACTATCATCATCATCATCATCATCATCATCTTCATCATCATCATCAACATTACATCATCGCTATCACATCACCACTATCATCATAATCATTATCACCATCATCACTATAATAATCATCATCATCATCATCACTGTCACATCAGCACCATCATCATCATCATCATCATCATCATTATCATCATCACTATCATTATCATTGTACCAGATGGATGATGGTGCTGAAACCCGCTAGAGGGCACACCGCCAGGATTCGCACAGAATCCTGGGATATTATTCCAGTGTCACTATATAAGTTGAAGGCGGTAAGAATCAACCTCACTCACCACAAAACACCAAGCCAGATAGGCGTCAAAGCTTACAGAGTGATCGAGGGGTCCAAGAAATGCGCCAATGACTAATTAGGATCGGGTAGATCCAGAGAAACAATTGGTGCATTACAGCTCATTCTAAACCACTATTACCATTCTATGGTTACAGTAATACAACATGACAACAGTTAGGTACATGTGAATCATGCGAAAAGGTTGGAAATAATAAACACAGAAATACTTTAGTGTTTGTCTATCAAGAATGATGATGACCATTCATTTCTTCCAGTGGGGTTGAAAGTTTGGAGCCGTGAGTTATAAGATGGCTCCTTCTGGCCTAGAGAATCAACAGTGGAAGATAAACCCTGTGGACCGCTGAGTGAACTAAAAAGGACTGTTAGATTCATACAGGAGACAACATTGCAGTTAAAGATGTAATTCAAGCGAACGAAAGAAGAAGAAGAATAAGATGGTTGGTAAGGCTTATCTTAGCACAAAATGTTCTTTGACAATGTGGGCAAAGAATGCTTGACGTTACAGGAGGAGGATCTCCTGCAGTGGTTTTTTTCTTTATTGCCCAACCGTTGTTTTGTGTGTTTGTTTCACAGATCTTACAGTACAGACATTGTCTTCAAACCTTAAAACGAACGCAAATTCGGCAAATGGAAATCACAGCGTGAAGAATTTTGAGGTGTAACTTATTTTTATCTTACGTTTACGTAGTTATTATTATCTTTGTCATTTTTACACTATGAACTGTTAGTTCGTGTTGAATTTAAATTACCGTGGCGATAACACATCTTCCACGTTCGAACAATACCAGTGACTAAAGTGTTTTAATGACTTCAGCTAAAGTATTATTCATGTATTCACTTCATATGATATACAACTGCAGTATGCTCCTGACGAGATGCAGCGAAATATGTCAGGCAATAAATAGTGCAACATATTGTTTTTAGCTTCTGTATTTTAAATTTACCAAGGAAATACATTTTTTTTTTTAAATTTCTAAAGTATTTCAGTTTCCGAGATACGATACTCTTTTATAAACCAGTTCGCTTCGGTGTTCAGATCTGTAGAATCTCAGTATTTTGTTTCGGTGTTAAGATATTATAGAATGCCAGTATTTTATTTTCATGTTTAGATCTGCAGAATATGTGAGTATTTATGTTGCGATATTCAGATCTGTCAGACTTAAGAATGGCATATCAATACCCCCCCCTCCCCCCCCCCAAAAAAAAAAAACACACACAAACAAACAAACAAACAAATAAAAGGAATAGAGACAGTAATGAAAGCAAATAATATGCTGAAAATGAACAGATGGCGCGCTGGAGAAGGATTAAACTGATTGCAAAGAGAGGGATAGCGTTGAGCTGTAAACTGACCGAGCTAATAAGAAATCCTCGAAAACTGAAACCCATTGACAACCCTAAACGACGCCCAAGGGGGATGGTTGGCTTGGTTGAAACAATACCCTCGGGAGTTCATTGGCTTTGCGTCCAGATAAGTCTTAATGAATAGAGCAGTGATTATATTCAAGGACATAATTCATTACGGGTAATTGCTTGGTGCAGCCGTAGCACTTAAGATTATTAAGAAAGTTGACTACAGTGATGGTTGTTGTTGTTGTTGTTGTTGTTGTTGTTGTTGTTGTTGTTGTTGTTCGTGTTGTTGCTGAAGCTGTTGTTGTTGTTGTTGTTGTTGCTGCTGCTGTTGTTGTTGTTGCTGATGGTGATGTTGTTGCTGCTGCTGTTGTTGCTGCTGCTGCTACCGTTGTTGCTGTTCTTGCTGTTGGTGTTGTTCTTGCTCTTGCTGTTGTTGGTGTTATTGTTGATGCTGTTGTTGCTGCTGTTCTTGCTGCTGGTGCTGCCATTTGGAGATTAAAGCAAGAAGAAGAATTGCATATAAACTGTTTTCATTACGATTTAAAACACCAGAGACACTTTAAGAGGGAAATGGACCCAAAACCTTAACCGTTATCGTGTTTACTTGTTTCAATATTTATTTTCGTTCTTTCATATTGTTTTATTATTAGTAGTTTTGTCTAATCATCACCATAACCATCATCGTTATTATCATCACTATTATCATCATCATCACCACCATCAGATGCCCTGCCAGCTGGCCTTAGCGTTCATATCTCTCCAAAGGTCTCGGTTCTTGGTGCTCTGGATCAACTCTGCTGATCATATCCTTACATGCTCAATGTTGACTACAGTAGGATGTGGCAATACATCATGAAACAAAATAGGCAAAGAAACAACAAATGCAATTTTGTATAAGCAGGCAAGCTGCGAAATACAGGGTTGTCCATGGGACATAATTTACATTGCGTGGTAATTTATGCATGTCCCATCCCATCCCGTCCCATGGGACTTTCCCATGGGAATAACATTCTCATGGCCAAGCCTGGCAGACTTGTCCATGGGACATGTTTTTCTGTTTCATCCAGAGATAATTTATGCCTGTCCCATCCCGTCCCATCCCGTCCCATCCCATCCCAACACTATTCAGAAAATCCCCCTTTTTTGCCATGGGATTCCCATGGCCAAGCCTAGAGAAATATGTAACACCAGCGGAAAACTGATGTTTTTAGATCAACACAAGAATAGCATCCATCCATCCATTATGTGCCACGCCGATAAGCGTGGGCGGTCATGGTCTGCCATCTCACTCGATCACCAGAGTCATGGATCAGCTCCGTGTTCCTGTCTCAACCATGCCACGTGGCCAAGCCATCCAGGTATTTACTTCTCGGTCTTCCCCTTGGTGTCTTCCCTTCGATCCTGCATCGAATAGCATGGACGGACAGAAACAAAAGAAATGAGGCAATCTTTCAAGACATAAGACATACATGAAAACGGGTAAACTGATTAGAGACATTAGCCGTAGACAGTCAAGAATTAATGGACACGTTACGAGGAGTGAAATGAAAAGTGAGAAAACTGAAGATTTGGGGACAACTGGCATGCACTTAATGGGGAAAAAGAACAAATGGAAGCCAAAGACATGAATGCCTCGATACCTGGTCGCATGACCTTAGCTGATTCCACCTGGGATCCCATGCCAATTTTACAAATACGTGTACGTGACAATTTGAACAAATGACTAACGGACAAACAAGCGTTTTTAACACTGCACTAGCGCGACTTCGCCCAGATAGATAACAGACCTCGCTAATATAGGAGCATCTGTTGGATTTGTTCCCCATGACAAACTGGTGTAGTGGGAAACGAGCAGGCAGACAGATTGGCTGGGTCTGCACAGCTGGGTGGGGCTTTGTCTGGGTGGGGTCTGTCTGGGTGGGTCTGTCTGGGTGGGGTCTGTCTGGGTGGGGTCTGTCTGGGTGGGGTCTGTCTGGGTGGGGTCTGTCTGGGTGGGGTTTTGGTGCAAGCTAAAGCAGACTTTGTCGGGGACCTTTGGGGTCGTGTGTATAGTGAGGAAGAACAGGCAGATCACCGCGTCCTGGAGATAATGGTGTTGCAGGGGTGATCAGAGGTGCTGGCCGACACTCATATCTGAAGAGATGCCAGACGGACACATTATTAGACCTGTGCCATTGATATTGGGACGCTTCGCTGACTGTTGAAGATGAGGACTGGTTGAGGTATGGGAATGTCCCGACTGCTGTGATGTCGGTTCTTAACTCAACTTAACTTAACTCAACTCAACTCAACTTAACTTAACTCAACTCAACACAACCTGGTTAATAATTACACCTGTCTACATGAATCTAGTTGGTTGTGGGTCAGTATATTCTTGCTCCTTCAGTGAGACGTTGTCGTCATTTCGATGAGACAGATTCAAATCTCGGCCTGCCTACAATATTAAATTGTCTAGTGTGTTATTTTATCATTACTCTTCTTCCCTTCACTTCTATGAATGCGGATCAATACATAGAATTTATGTCTCGCGTATGCATCAAACATTGATTTTCTTGTCAACAGACAGGAACAATCGCACGCCTTCAACAAAGAAAGCTCTACCGAACTAGTCATTCACGAATGACAATAGCTATAACATTAGTCAAAGAATTAACACCGCGTCGAGGCCATTACTAAAACTTCATACTGCATGCTTGATATCGATTTGTGCTCCTACATCTATTAGTTAGACAAGCTGATAAAATTTCTAAGTTTCTATTATGGTTCCATTTGATGTTAATGTATGATTAGTTTGGGATTGTGTTCCACGGAGTAATAGATTCACTGCACGCAACCTGACTATGAAATCACCGCCCGAGGACGCGACGTGTGTTTGTGTATCAACTCGGGAAACTTGAGTTTGTAGATTACTGAGCGATCACACAAAGGCTATATGATTTCATACAGATGTGGAATATGGGTGACTGCTGCATAGTGGGTCAAATGAGAGGATTTGCTTCATAGAAATATTGAAAACCGAGACTAGACTGAAAGGGAGATAATTTAAAGTAAAAACGCGGTAAACCCAGGTTGGTCAGAGGGAAACAATGATACGTTGACTAAATCAATAAAGATTAGGAGTGCACAACTTTCAAAGTTCACTACTGTGTTTACTTGAGTTAGATTACTTTAGCCCCGCCCACATCTCAGATTTCCCTGCCTTCAATGGGGGAGGAATAATGTGATAGGTTGAATAAATCAATAAGGATCAAGAGTGGACAAGTTTCAAACTTCACTGGCGTGTTTACTATTACTAAACTACTTTAGCTCCGCCCAATTCGCAACTGTCCTTGCCCGCGATGGACATGACAAAAATAAAACAACAGCAGATGATTTGCTAGAAGAATTAACGGAGACGCCCCAATTTGAACTAACCAATCAATAAACGTTGTTACAGCCATACCAATGAGAATACATTACAGTGTTCAAACTGCTCGGGAAAATGCGGTCAAACGAAAATGTTGGCAATATCCAAACATTTACTTGCACTCGTGTGTTCGTTCGTTCATTACTCGTTCGCTCGCGTCAGCTTTACGAGCTGTCATCCTGCTCTTCTTTATGCGCAATCCTCTTATTTATTTCAATGCGAAACAATAAAATATTGTTAACCTACTTACTTTCTCGGCGCAGTTAATTCCTTTCACACCAAACATTTCACGCTTTAGTGGCGCGGAAGATAGCGCATTGACTTATCAGCGCGTTGGTGCGGGGGGTCAAACTTAATCTGAGATCGGGTAATTCTGTTTATAGTTAGCTAATGGGGTTAAGCTGACCATATCTAGTGATGGTTGGTCAACAAAAATATTGCGGAGATCACTATATACACAATAAACCATCAGACGTTTAACAATGTTCTTTTGCTTATTTTTAAATACGATATCACCAAGTCGAAACGTGGTGAAGGAGTTATGGACGCAGATGGCAATCCCACATTCCGAGTTCAAACCACATCTGTGGGCGATTTGGAAGTAGACCGATTTGCGTTGCTTTCCATATGAAGGTATGAGTGCCAGTCGTTCAAAAACAATGGGAAACTACTGAACTAAACTTGAACAGGAATTACAAACCCAAAAAAATGTTGTAGTTGACGGCTACGTCCTGTAAAGGATATGCGACTATCTTACCTTACTGTTTAAAAAATACCATACAACCAATATTAGCCTCATGGGGTGTAACAAGTATGTTTATTTTACTTACAATATGCCTCAGTGCATATTTTACTTTACTTTATTTACAATACTTTACTTACAATACACCTCATGGGGTGTGAAGAAGTGTCTTGACTTTACTTACAATACACCTCAATAGGCAGTCACGCTAAGAAACATTTAAACACATGGGAAATGTGGTTTCTGAGGACAATGCAAAGAACACCTTAGCCTTAGACGGACAGAACAACGAAACAGTCGTTTCTTCAAGAAACAAATAGTTTAGTTTAGTTTAGTTTAGTTTAGTTTAGTTTAGTTTAGTTTAGTCGACGGATCAACATCACGGCAAACGAGTGTAACCCATAAGTGCTCCGTTCTACCCCTATCTCAAGCCTGTGTTCAGAAATCTCATCTCAGTGCACGAACTCCGTAGCTCCGGCGAGGGTCCTGATATGCTTTGGGTAGATTTTTAACTCGAAATTTTGCCCGGGCAGCGCCGTTAGGCTACTCTTTTTTTTATTTCCAGCTGCCAACTTGGATTTTTTACGTGCGCAACAATACACACGGGCGTCCGATCTCACTACTCAGCGACCAGGGAAAATGTGTTTACTAGAAGTCCACGTGAAAAATTCCCGGACTTCACCGGGGCTTGAACCCGGGACCTCCAGCACTCGAGGCGGACACCATACCTCGAGACTACTCAGACCCCGCCCCACCCCTACCCCCTCCTTTTGCAGAGAAACAAATGACAACCGTTATCTGACTGGATGTAAAAAATTAGACATAGACAATTAAAGGGTACGTCATTAGAAGAAATCTGTTCTGTGGCGATGGGGTTTACGTACGAATGTATTTCCTAATCCCGTGAAACCACGTTCGAAACACAGCTGCGGGCGATATGGAAGCAGACCGCCTATCGTTTGTTCGCATAAAAAGGTAAATTTGCCAAAAAAATCGCAAACAGCGGAAAAAAAGAGAAAAAAAGAACAAAAAGAAAAAGAATTAACGCTGGGGTTGACAGCCATTTTCAGTAAAGGATATACAACTATTTTTTAATAATAAGAAATACATTTGTAGCTACATAACGTAAATTTGCTCAGAAATCACAAGCAGCAACAACCCCCCCCCCCCTTCCCCCCAAACAAACAAAAAAACAACAACACTGGGGTTGACTGCCACGTTCTGCGCCTTACAGGATATGCACTTAACTTTTAATAAGAGGAAATGCATTCGAAAACTTAGTAACAACTGGAAATATTTATGGAGAAAGGGCAAACGGAAAGACACAGGCAAATACCTAGGTGAAGAAGGGACAAGGCATTACTGGGACAAGATCATCGATACGATCAAAGACCCTGGTGATGGTCTGAGATGGCCACCCAATAATTGTGTTGTTGTTGTTATTGTTGTTGTTGTTGTTGTTTGTGGTGGTGGTGCTGACACGTGATGGTGTGAGATGGTCACCCAAGACTTGTGTATGGGTGTGTGTTGTTATTGTTGTTGTTGTTGGTGGCGGTGGTTTCGACACGTGATGGTGTGAGATGGCCACCCAAGACTTGTGTGTGTTGTTGTTACTAACAGGCTGTATTTGTGTTTGCAGAAACGATGTTGTTTGTGCTGCTGCTGCTACAACAACAACAACTACTACTACTACCACCACCACCACCGCCACCACCACTACTACTACTACTACTACTACTACTACTACTACTACTACTACTACTACTACTACTACCATCACCACCACCACCACCACCAACACCATTACTACTACTACTACTACTACTACTACTACTACTACTACTACTACTACTACTACTACTACTATTACTACTACTACTACTACTATTAATACTACTACTACTACTACTACTATAATAACAACAACAGCTACTACTACTACTACTACTACTACTACTACTACTACTACTAATACAATAACAACAACAACAACATCAACTACTACTACTACTACTACTACTACTACTACTACTACTACTACTACTACTACTACTACTACTAATACTACTACTACTACTACTACTACTACTACTACTACTATAATAACAACAATAGCTACTACTACTACTACTACTACTACTACTACTACTACTACTACTACTACTACTACTACTACTACTACTACTACTACTACTACTACTAGAATAACAACAACAACAACTACTACTACTACTACTACTACTACTACTACTACTACAATAACAACAACAACTACTACTACTACAACTACAATAACAACAACAGCTACTACTACTACTACTACTACTACTACTACTACTATTACTACTACTACTACTACTACTACTACTACTACTACTACTACTACTACCACCACCACTATATTTACTGCTAGTATTTCAACTTCAGTGTCCTGCGTCTTAACGTCTTCATGTGTGCTTGCTGTCTTATTTAAGCTTTGAATGTGCCTGTCAACAGTCACTTTTTGTCTGTCCGTGAACTTCTCACACTGACCCAGCTTCCATCACTCTCTCTCTTTCTCTCTCTCTCTCTCTCTCTCTCTCTCTCTCTCTCTCTCTCTCTCTCTCTCTCTCTCTCTCTCTCTCTCTCTCTCTCTCCATTCTCCCAAGCTGAAAGACAAGTATCAGATAAGCCACGTTTCTATTCAGAGCCTGTTCAACTCATTGCAAACACGCCTGAAAATTGAGTCATTTTTCGTCTGAGCCGGCTCCAGGCAAATCCGCTATTCTAATTAATTCCAGCGAAAGCACCCTGCTGAGTGCCCCAGGCGGCTTCCATGAGGGTAGGGCCAAAGAGGAGACAGGCGGATGGAAATACGAGAAGGAGGAGGAGAAAGACACACTGAAATAGTCATGGTATAAACACAGCTGAGGAAATGGAAGACACGTTACAGAGAGGTAGTCTAGAGTGGGGAACGAGTGGGGAGTTCTTAAGTGAGAGACGCGTCTAAGAGAGAAAGATGGAGGGAGAATAGTGCCTGAGGCGGAGGAGGACTGAGGGTGACAGCTAGCTATCAATGAGGCCGTATTAAAGAGAGACAGGCGAAACCTGAGAACGCCACTGACTAAAATGCTCTATACGACAGTTTGGAATCATAAAGGAAGAGGGCCGGGGTTCGCTGCAATCGATGTCTCGCGCACCTGCACGTGCGGATGGATGTGGATAATGAGGACGCCAGGGAAAGAAAGAAAGTAGTGTGTCATCGGAGTGAATGTAGTGCGGGGTAGTTGATGAGGAAAGTAATGTGGCATCTGGAAAGATGGAGCATGGTGTAAGTGGCAAGAAAAGGGGTGTACACTACTAACTCTTGTCAGATTTTATAATTTTTTTTTTTTGCGCTAGCTCGCTTTGAAATCAAGCATAGTATACACACACTATTTATAGTAGTGATGGACAGAATTTTGCATGTAGATTAGCTTTCCCTATTAAATGTCCCTCGCCAACAGGCGAACCCACTCCTACTTCAGAGGTACTTGTAATTCTTAAGTCAAGAACGACAGGTTAACATTTTAGTCCAGCTGTCCGGTGTAGGGGTTGAACCCGTAACTTCAGCATCAGCACACCGGATGTTTAAGAACACGCGTTCTTACCCTTTCGACCATGCTGACCTTGATATAATTGATAAGGAATTGCCGTTTGTATTAGTATGTTGTGGTTGTTAAGAAATTGCCGTTTGTCTTATTCGCGAATGTAGCATGATGTGGTTGTTAAGGAATGAAGTAGATTATCTGAGAAAAATGTAGTGTATTTGACTGAATGATGTGCGTCTTTGATAAGGAATTGTCGTTTGTCTTATGAGCGAATGTATGACGTAGTTGACAAGAAATAAAGTAGATTATTTAAGTGAAATGTAGTGTATTGTAGATTATAAGTAAGGAAAACTGGCATATTGAATGATGTAACGAAAATGTTAGTAACAAGGTAAGTGGTGTATATGACTGAATATTGTACGTCTTTGATCAGGAATTGTCCTATTGTCAACAACTCAACTGACAGGTCTCATTGGGTACTTCTCACACACCCATACAAGACAACTTGCAAGTCGTGTGGGAGGCAAAATGTATGGTCCATTTTATTGCCGTTGGCTCGCTTACAAGCGGTAAACAGTCGCTAATGCAATACACAATATACAGCCACAGAATTATCTAACACAAACTGCTAACCCTATGCTAGTTCTATCTATTAGTGAACACAAAACTCCTAACGCTATTCTAAACGATGTGAACGCCTCAAGTCCAGTCTCCCGTCTCCCTAACCTCTCTCCCGTGGTTACACACCACGCGGGGTGACCTTCACCTTCGTGCGTGTTACCTCACATCGCACTCTGCTGGCAAACGTGGCCTGTTGAGTGTCTACTCAACTGTGCTATGGCTTCACGAGGTGTGGTACTATCGAGTCTTTGACACACACCCACCCCTCTTGTGTTGCGTCATCAACTTTCACTCATTGGTTGTGACGCAAGAGGTTCCCAAACAAAAAATTAGTGTCTCTAATTTTTGTCAAAGACTCTAGATAACCTGGCTTTGGGCATTCCAATAGACTATTAATAACTATTGTCACAATGTAGCAAAGCCTTACTTGGCTACTGGCAACCGCCACAAACTTGACTGGTTGGCGTGAGCCCCTTCTCACATGCTATATTATATTTATCAGAGGTATGTCTGAACCGGACCGTTGTCTTATAAGACCTGCCCTCACATAGTAAATTAACTTACTACCCATACAAAGTTGACTTTCTTAGGGTCAACACATGAATTATTTCATGTCCCCCATATAATATTTAACAACCATTCTACAAGAGTGTGTGCGACAGGCTTTACCTCCTTCGCTTCCGCGCGTAAGACTTTATTTCACTGTTAATTTAGTTCTTCGTTGTCTATTATGTCCCCTGGCCCCATAGTTATCTGTCTTTGATTTACAAATAGTGTATGCAATTTATATGTTTGTTTTTCTGTTTGTTTGTGTGTTTGGATGTAATAAATCTACTAATCTAATTTCTATCCTCTATTTATAAATTCTATGTGTATGTATGTTAGTTTTTTGAGTGTCATAATTTGGTTCAATGTGGCCACAAAGAGGTGTATAACACTAATTCGTGACTACATTCACTTGTCATGAAACCCAAAATACTGTAATCTAAGTTCTAAACTATATTACAGACAACACATTCACACTAACACAATTTCACTAACGAAAACTTTACATTCTAACATACCATTCTAATTCTATAACTAAGTATTTAATGTGTTACCTAAATTTATTAAATTTGTTATGTTAATTATATGATATGATTATATTACTTCTTATTTTTTCCTAATCTAAGTGATGTAATCTAACTATTTAAATGCAATTGTTGTGATGTGAGTTATGTACCTTAATTAAATGGATTATGTGACCACAATTTATGTACTTTTCTAAATACTATGCTAAATAATGTTTTTAAATGCACAAAGGAATTATATGAGTGATGTTCTTAATCTAACTGGTGTAAATGCTGTATGTTACCTTATCTACTCTTTTTAATCTATTATGATGTAAAATGATGATACTAATAAATGGTAATATTTGAAAGATGGTATGGTTTCATTAAGATGGAATAAACTAACTACAATGAAACTAAGTGAAATATAACAATCTAAATGGTACTTTTCATATCATAAATTTAATTTAACTTGTAATAAACTATTCTTATGTCTAAACTAATATTCTAATCTAATTTTAATGGGTTAATTACTGTACTAACTACATTATTAAAATAAATGAGAACTGTTATAGTTCCTAACCTACATCTAATTTATCACTATCTTAAAATATTATATTACATATCACAATAAGTTTATATACATAGTATTTGGTTTACACAGGTTAGTAGTTGCCTTCATGTATGTGCAATGGTTGTATAGGCATAATATAACCACACATTTTGCCTGGGCATCTGAAATACATTACACAGTCATCTTAATGTTCTCTCGGTAGTGCACGTGTAGAGTTCGCTGGTGTTGTAGCTCTGTCTTTTCGTGTCTGTAATTAAGCACTGTTCTGACACTGTTTTCTGCGGTTCATATATATGATACACCGGAATGGAGCTTAGTTGGAAATGAGCTGTCCTAGTTCACACGGTGGTATCTAAGTATAGCAGCACAGTTCTTAATCTGATGTCCACGGACACATGATAGTTCAGTGTTTTGGTACATGATTACGCCAATAATGTGGATATGTATGTAAGCTATTTTACATCTTATATTATCAGATACCCATGTACCAACCATCATTCTACATTTAACTGTTGGATTTCAGGTATTTCTACCCCAGATGGTCTACTAAGGGTATCAGCTAGGGTGTTGTCTTTCCCCTTAATATGCTCTATACTGAACGTATAGTTTTGAAGGATAAGAGACCACCTGTATATCCTGTCGTTTCGGTGCACACCAGTCTGAATGACCGTAATGGGAGAATTGTCGGTCTGGATAATGAAGTGCACACCCGCCAGAAAGCGGTGGAGCTTTCTCACTGAGTAGATGACGCTCAGGGCCTCCAGTTCTGCTATCGAATATCTGGACTCGGTAGGTGTGATCTTACGGCTCACGTAGCAAATCGGATGGAAGATGCCCTCATAAAATTGGCCTAGGACTGCAGCGATGGAGATCCTGCTGGCATCTGTCCTAAGATAATAAACGAGCCCAGGGTTAGGCAAGCGGAGGATGGGAACATTACTAAAAAGAATTTTCAATTTTGACAATGCAGAAATTAATAATGCATCTTTCACATCCAATTTTACTGATGCTTTTAGCACATTAGAAAATACACTTGTAATTTCAGCTAGGTTTGGAATAAATTTACTGTAGTAATTAACTAATCCTAAAAGACTTCTAACCTGCTTTTTCGTAGTAGGCATGGTTAGATTCATAATTTTTGTAATAATCCTATTGTCAGTCTTCAGTTGACCTTGAGAGATGACATGACCCAAAAATTCAATTTCTTTTAGGCCTAATTCGACTTTGCTCGGTTTGACAGTGAGACCGAAGAGTCGCAACCTATCAAAGACATGTCTCAGTTTCAGTAAGTGTGTAGTCCAGTCTTCAGTATGGACACATATATCATCTATATAGGTCACAGTATTCGTCACTCCATGTAACAGATCTCTAGTTAAGCGTACGAAAGTGGCAGGAGCATTTCGAAGTCCGAAAGGAAGAAATCGCCACTCGTATAGTCCTAAAGGTGTTGAAAACGCAGTAAGATGCATAGATTGAGCTTGCATCGGGACCTGCCAGTATCCTTTAGTAAGATCTAGTTTTGAAAAGATTTTAGAAGTAGACATGTCCAAGATAAGATCTTCGCAGGAAGGAATAGGTTCTGCGTCGATCTTAGTTATGTTATTGAGTTTCCGATAGTCCACGCACAGACGAATTGTGGAATCCTTCTTCTTAATTAGGACGATTGGAAAAGAGTACTCTGATGTAGACTTTTGGATAATCCCGCTAGCTTCTAAATTAAGAATTTCCTTATTTAGATTTTCCCTATAGCTGAGTGGGATAGAGTACGGCCTACATTTAATAGGCTTAGAATCCGAAAGAAGAATGGAGTGTTCGATTCTGTCCGTCCTACCTGGGATGTCAGAGAATAAGTCTTTGTATTCAGTAACTAACTCCACTAATTGTCGTCGTTGAATGTCTGTTAGTCCCTGATCTATATGTATGCTGTCCACTGTCGCAGTTTTGTCTACAATGGGAACAGGTAGTTCCATTCCGTCGTCGTCTACCTGATTCAGTACCGTGGTGGTGCTAAGTGTGTATTCTGTTAACTCACTGGGTGTATTGCCATTGTCGGAACTGCCAGTCTCGCTAACTAGTGTAGTTGTGTTGTGTATGTCTGTCGTCTGATCACTGGGTGTTGGTGCACTCTGTTCGTCTGTCACTACTTCTGTTTCTTGTCTTGTATAGTAAGGTTTCAACATGTTGACATGGAATATCTTTAAGTGTCCGTTTATCGATATTTCATAGTCAACATCTGAAATTCTGCGTACCACCTTGAATGGCCCTTGCCATGAGGTTAATAGTAAATTTCTTTTGTCTGGAAGTAGCAAGAGTATGTCTTGATCTGGTTCAAGTTCAATTGTTCTTGTCCCTTTGTTGGCATATTGGCGGTAGATTTGACCCTTCCTCTCCAAAGCTGCCTTAGCTATAACACACGATTTCATGATCTTGTCTCGTGTCTCTGTCACCATTTCATAAGGTGTTTTTGGGGTAGGAATTTCTATCGAATTTGTTAGTACCTGATGGTAAATAGTTAGGGGTCCACGTGGGTTAGCCCCGTAAACTAATTCAAAGGGTGAGAAACCCGTGCTAGAATGGGGAATCTCCCGATAGGCGAACAGCACTGTTGGTAACAGTGTATCCCAATCAGCTGGGTTTTCTGCTGTAACCTTAGCCAGCATGTGCTTTAGGTCCCCATTAATTTTCTCTACTATTCCATTGCTGGCTGGATGGTAAGCTGTCGTAAAATGTTGCTTAATGCCTAACATTTTTGTAAGGGCTTGCGTTGCAGCCGATATGAACTGAGTTCCACGATCGGATAAAATGGTCCGTGGGAATCCGAATCGTGAGAACAGGTGTAGAAATACATTGGCAACGTCTTTGGAGGTGATGTATTTCAAAGCTACTGCCTCAACCCACCTTGTACATAGGTCGACCATTGTCAATATGAAGCGATTTCCTTTGCTGGACACCTGGTTTAGGGGTCCAACAATATCTACCGCCACACTTTCAAATGGCCTAGAAGCCAGTGTAGAAGGCTGTACTTCAGCTGTAGGATGTTTACCTTTACGTACCAATTGTTGACAGACATTACACGAACGACAAAATAATTTTATGTCATTGCAAAAACCTGGCCAATAGAAATGAGCCTGAATTCTGGCCCTGGTCTTATCATATGCAAGATGACCAGCAAACGGTGACTCATGTGCAATCTTTAGCACAGTTAGACGATGTTGTTCAGGTAACACCGTTTGCTGAATCTCATGGTTACCAGTAGTATAATATCTAGTTAAAATACCATTGTTAAGTCTAAAAACCCAAGATGCATTTTTGGTCACTTTGGCTTTATCTTTTAACAATTTTAAGTATGGAGACACACTAGTATCAGCTTTTTGCTGTTCTATAAATTTCTGTCTGCTGGTGTCATCTGTGCCAGTTGGGGAAAGCAACAGTAGTCTCTCATCTTGTAGTGTGTCTTGATGTTTCACACTGTCTGCTCTTGTTGTTGCATTAGCTGCATTTAATTTCTCCCATGCAACTATTTCCTCATTAGTACATTGTTTCAGTTGAGGTAAACACCCCAAAATTAAATCAGTACAAGGGTTGTTAAGTATTGCACAAGTAAAGGTACCAGAAAGAAACGGAGAATCAATACGGGCTTTTGCCAAAGGGTAAGTCTCAATGTTACCCGAAAAGGTTCGGCATCTGACAGTGTCACCTGTGTAATCACCCGGGCTCACTAGTTCTTTCCGAAGACCGATAAGGGTGCTGCCGCTGTCCAGCAAACATTGACATGGTACATCATTGACCATTGCATTGTGGAACACTAACTTGCCTCTGGAGGCTAATGCTGCATTCACACTCACAGATGAGCATGGTACTGTATGTCCACATTCTAGTCTTCCGTCTGCATGGAATTGGTGACATCGTTCACAGCTGTCAAAGCTTAATATATCGTTAGCAGCACACACATCCTCTGCTTGGTTAGTTGGTAAGTCACTTTCAATCTCACACTCATTCTCACTACCACTATCTGAAGAGGTGTCAATCAACATAGCGTTGTTAGCTTTCAAACGTTGGCGGCCAAGGCACTTATTAGAATAATGGCCATAAGAGGAACAAAAAAAACATTTGATTGCACGCCTGTATGCAGACCGTTTGCTTTGCTGCTTCTTGATCACATTTTCAAGATGCGCCGGATAATTCGGCGATTTGTCGCACATAGCATAAGTGTCGTGCATTAGTTGACAGTACATGCATTTGGAAACTTTTCTGTCTTTCTTATCATACTTCTGAAAAGGTTTTCTGTTACCCTGATAGTTTTTTGATTGGTCTTTGACAAAGGAAACTATCTCAGAGTCACTTGAGGTCTTAAAAATCTGTCTGTTAGAAGAAAAATATGCTGAGCCTTTTTTTTCGAACTGCTCGATGTTCTCAATGTCCGACTGCTGCAAAAACTTAGCAAAAGGAGAAGGTATAGTAGATATACACTTGTCCATAGCTATTAGGTTTTTTAATCTATCAAAGTCTTTTCCTATGTTAGCTGCTTTAAGCCACCTGTTTAGTACACTCTGCACATTTGAAAAATAATCTATAAAAGTTTCACTAGGTTTAGGTTTTAAATTTGAGAACTGAACCTGATACCCAGGGGCATCAAGTAAAAAGTGCTGCATAATCCTATCATGGATGTATTGATAGCTAGATCTAAGTTCAATAGGAATAGACTCTATTACTTTAAGGGGCTCACCACTTAGATTCTTCATGTAAATCGGAGCCCACATATCTAAAGGAACTTGGTGATATTTAAATTGATACTCTACATTCTCTGTCCAGGCAGATATGGAGTCCTCTTTACAATATGGTTTGATAATATTTTTGTATTTGTTGAACTTATTTTCCTCTTGTTGACTTCTTAGTTTAGTGGCAGAGATCTCTGCGTGTGAGTCTACATCCATGCTTTTCATCTTTAATTGTGTCTCTGATTCTACCTGAATTTGTTTTTCTTTAACTCTTGCCATTTCATCTATCTCTTTTTGCTTTAGATCTAATTCCTTTTGTTTTAATTCTTTCTCTTGATCTAATTGTTTTTGTTTCATCTCCTTATCATGTTCTCTTTCTCGTGCGCGTTCGTCCCTTTCCGCATTCTCTTTTCGTGTTTGTTCCTCTTTTGTTTCTTTAAATTTCTGATCAGCATATTGTTGTAGTTCCTTTCCTGTTAATTCTAGTTCTTTGCCTGCTTTTATGAAATCTGATAAAGTTGCCATCTTACTTTAGTACTTGGCTAACAGTGATAGGCAATGATGACTTTAATCAGTTATTTATCTTTGATATGTTATGTTTGTTTTTATCTGATCACTATCAGTTGTGCTTTCTGTTTATACCCTGTCCAGATTTATCTTGCAGAAAAACAGAGTATACAAATATGTCAACGCGTTACAAGCTGAAAAAGAGATGCACTATTAATGAAATTGCATGACAAAATATATAAGTGTACTCAGCTTAATGTGGGAACGAAGCTCCTTTGACACAGGTCACCTTGTTTGGTACACTGGGGTGGCGACACGTTTCGTACGTAGCACACGGTATTTGGCCCACAGGTGTATGTGCACAGCTGTTGTTTGCCCTCTGATATATAGGGCAGCAGTAAACACGCCTACTAAACGATATGATTTACTCGACAACTAAGGACAATGACTTAGACAATGACAGACTTACGAACACCTAGAATATGTATTAATTAATTTTAATGTCAATGTCCTGTCTTTGTTTTAAACAATAATTGCCTTTCGTTACTAACCTAGTTAATTTCTGTAAACGTTGTGCAGCTAAGTATCAGATGCTTAGCCCGAAAATAGTTCCATCGTGACGATAAGCAAAGAGAAAATAGACCCAAAAATGAATAAATGCTTGTAAAGAAATCAAAATAACATAATAATGTGTCAACAAATAAATATATTCATTTAGTAACTTAAATAAGTAAATAATAAACAATATACAGCACAGATTCAGGCGGGCTGCCGCTAAGCGATCTTGTAAACACTCGACTGCTTTATGCTAATGACGCAGAACAACTGTCTGTCAATCAATCTACGTCATCGCGCAGCGCTATTTTTAGATCTCAAAAATCAATATTGTCGGCTGCCTGTGTATTCCTGCGCCGTGAATCATGTTTGGTGCTTATTCAAGAATAAATTGGTAAATATATGAATAAATATAAGAAAATAAGAATATTAATACTTACAGCTTCGAAGAATACATGATTTCATTGAATAAATATATCATAAACACAATTAAACACTATTTTGTCACGATAGGCATATTTCTAGCTCGCAAATTCTCCTGTCTGCACAAATTATCGTTACTACAAAAAGTAAACCCTAGTCTGGAGCCCGTGGATGAGTGGATTAGCTTGAACTTTTCGTTCAAGCTTCACTTCTTGACACCACAATTACCCTTTTACTGTGGGTATTAGCTTGGCGCTTTCGTCCAAGCACCACTTTCTGACACCACAATTACCCTGGCCTGTCAACAACTCAACTGACAGGTCTCATTGGGTACTTCTCACACACCCATACAAGACAACTTGCAAGTCGTGTGGGAGGCAAAATGTATGGTCCATTTTATTGCCGTTGGCTCGCTTACAAGCGGTAAACAGTCGCTAATGCAATACACAATATACAGCCACAGAATTATCTAACACAAACTGCTAACCCTATGCTAGTTCTATCTATTAGTGAACACAAAACTCCTAACGCTATTCTAAACGATGTGAACGCCTCAAGTCCAGTCTCCCGTCTCCCTAACCTCTCTCCCGTGGTTACACACCACGCGGGGTGACCTTCACCTTCGTGCGTGTTACCTCACATCGCACTCTGCTGGCAAACGTGGCCTGTTGAGTGTCTACTCAACTGTGCTATGGCTTCACGAGGTGTGGTACTATCGAGTCTTTGACACCTATGTCTTATTAACGAATGTAGTGTCGTGTAGTTGACAAGGAATGCAGTAGATTATCTGGGTAATATGTAATGTAATATAAATGGCAAGGTAAAAGTTGTGACATGTCAAATGATGGAGCAAAATGTATGTGACAAGAAAAGTGACGCATATGACTGAATGTTGTAGTTTGGCACTGACAAGGAATTTTCGTTTGGCTTCTGAACGAATGTTGTATGATGTAGTTGAAAAATAATGTTAGATGTCAACCAAGCGACATGTAGTACAGTGGAGATGAAATTGTGTGGTGACTTCGGTGTCGGGCGTGGGGGAAAGTTAAGTGTGGGGTGGTGCGCATAATGAGATACCCTGTACCACACCTGGGGCGCCAAAAAGAGACACCTGTACCACACCTGGGGCGCCATAAAGATATCCCTATACCTCATCTCTGGCGCCATAAAGAGATCCATGTACCACACCTCTAGCGCCATAAAGAGATACCCTGTACCACACATGGGGCGACATATAGAAATACCCTGTACCACACCTGGGGCGCCATAAAGCTCTGTCCAAGTTTTACGAAACTCCGTAAAGGCCCACTCTGTGACGAAGGAGTTACGGACGCAATATGTAACCCCGCATACCGCGTTTGAAACACAGCTGCTGGCGATTTGGAAGCAGACCGCCTTGTATTGATCTCCATACAATGGTATGAGTGCCGGTCGTTTAGTAGTTTGCCATTGTTTTCAGCCCACCTAAAGTTTAAGGCGAAAACTCTTACCCATTCGGTTATGCTGACTACACTCCATGTATGATAACTGCCTTGTTAAATGAAGTCTCAGAAATTCATCTCAGTGTCTCAGGCGGACACATCACACCAACAGATGGACAACCATCAGTCTCTCAGAGTGCATCCCCGGACCGTCCAACATACATTATTGGAAATCCCTTGAAGGCAACCTTGATCGCGAAGACGGCATGCGAATGATTGATTAGATCATATCAGCGTATGCTATAAACGATCGATCAATGACCATTTTCATGGGTGAAATTATTGACATTGTGAATACCTATAATTGATGCATTTCTGCACCGAAGCACATACTCATTTGCCCGTCCAAGCGTGGGCAGAACTCTCCACCGGTCCCAATTGCATCTTGGAGTGAGTTGTCTGTATGTTTAGTGCGCCGACCATGCAGGAAGCGCCATTCATTCCTCCATTTGATGTTTTCCTGTTTTCACGGCGAGATACAGAAGGTAAAAGCAACCGATAAGGCTGGCAGGATATCCCATAATATCATTGTCTGGGGGATTCGCCATGAAGTAGTTGTGAATAGCTCAGAGGGACAATTCTAATGGCGCTATCTTCCAGGAAAGTTACGGGTTGTGGCCAGCTTAATTGCGCTATTGTTTCTAGAATGTTGGGGCAAACAAGGGTTTCGTGTCTTATTGACTAGAACTTTCTGCAGTCTGTAGGTAGGGTGATTCCCCGTGGCCCCCTAGTCAGCGATGTGTGTGTGTGTGGACACGTTAAGTAGTTTTATTGTACGCGTAGATAGTTGCTTCATACTCTTATGTTTGGTTGTAATATAATTATATCCTGAAGAAGTCGGATGTGTCTGCCGAAAGGTTTAAATAACGTAGCTCTGCTGTAAACAGGCACCACACAATTACGTCTAAAACAACATTCCGGACGAACACAGAAGAAGAAGAAGAAGAAGAAGAAGAAGAAGAAGAAGAAGAAGAAGAAGAAGAAGAAGAAGAAGAAGAAGAAGAAGAAGAAGAAGAAGAAGAAGATATAATTATCTACTTCGTGTTCATGTTGTTGTTGTTGTTGGTTTTATTGCTGTTGCTTTTCTTCATCATTTTCTTCTTAATTTTCATTGTTCTGTTCGCTCGCTTATGAACTCATGCGTATTTCATACTCGTGCTACTTCGTTTAGTGCACTAGATTGATTTCTGCATGTGGATTAGCTTTCCCTACTACTGGTGTCTTTCGTTATTAGGGGAAACCCACTCCGACTTCTGAGGTGCTTGTAATTTACGTTCCTAGGTCAAAGACGAGAAGTCCAATTGATCGGTGTAGGGGTTGAACACGCAACCTCGGCATCAGCGCACCGGATGTTTACTAACGAACGCTTTTATTCATTCGACCTCGCTGACCTTCTTCTTCTTCTTCTTCTTCTTCTTCTTCTTCTTCTTCTTCTTCTTCTTCTTCTTCTTCTTCTTCTTCTTCTTCTTCTTCTTCTTCTCCTCCTTTTCCTTCTTCTTCTTCTTCTTCTACCGAACCAACCAATCAAATACCCATTGAAGCCACAAACCAACCAATTAACAGCCAAGAAGTCCAACCAATTAACCAATCAACCAATCAACACATGAGTCGTTCAACCAACTGACCAGTCTACGCATGAACCAATCAACCTACTAACCGATCAACCAAGCAACAAACCAATTAATTAACGAACCAACAAATCAAATAACCAATCAACCAACCAACCAACTAACCAGCCAGCCACCAAATCGCCCGCCCAATGAATCAATCAACCAATCAATCAAAACATGAAATAACAGCCAACTAACCCATCAACCAACCACTTAAGCACCCAGTATCCCTTTAGTTTCAAAGTGCACTATAAATGTCCATTTAACCGTTTTCCCCAAATGACACCAAAGGACAACATTGTTATACCGCCCTTAAAACACATAACACAAGTCTCCTCATCTCAGTTGAACAAATGAGAAAATCTGCGACAGGCGACTCATAAAAATCTCCAGAAATTGATAAAACAGTGCTCTTTCGGTGACTGTTGACAGATGGGTCGATTAATCAATAGACAAGCAAAGAGAGGACAATTACTAAAGGATGAAAGGGGACCGGGCGGGCATAAAGATTTCTCTCATTTGCAAAACGCCATTATTAAAGAGCCCGGATGACATAGTAAAGGCCGGTAATTAGGTGATGCACGGAAATGCGAGAGCACTAACAGCACAAAGGACTTGTTACCTCCCCTAGTGTCAGACAAAAGAATTATCACTAACCCATAACGTGTTTTCTTCAGTATTAAATTCTGCATTACAATTAATTCCTATTTATTACTACTGGTGACTCTATAATAGAAAATTTACGTCTTGCGTAAGGCAATATTCCAGCTCCCTGCAGATTTTATTTCTTCATCTTCGTCTTTGTTCTTCTTTCGAGAGGAGGCGTAGTTACCTAGTTATACACCTGAGAGGTCAGTGTGTCCGACATTCAGTGTCCTTTGTGTAAGGTATGTTTTCTCTAGACAGACTCCATCTAACGTAACGGGCTCGATTTACCAGTGGGTAGTTTTCTTTTGCCAAGGTGCTAGGTAGCCTCACAGCCTACTCTTTGCATTTTCCAACTGCAGTGGGATTTTTAGTGTGTACAACATGCTTACCGAACCTTCAGTTTTCTGCGCTTATCCGAAAGGGCAGGGTATGAGAACTCACTACCCACGACAAAGAAGAGTTCGACAACTACCTGGGTGAAAACTTCAACATCTGCAGCACTGCTGACATTATACAATCCAACACTTTGGTGGCAGAAATCAGAGCGCACGCTAATGGGTCATAAATAGCTCTTCTACTCGCCCGTGTGTTATAAAAAAATTAGAACACTGTTCCCATCTACCAAAATCATTTACAAGGCAAACGGGTCGACACAGTCGACCCGACGCACTATCGAGAACAAGTCGCCTAATCGGAAGCCGGACACGTGCTAGAAAATGGCACGTGGCAAGAAAAACTCTACAAGACACCGGCCGTTCAAAATGAGTAGCGTGGAAACCGCCACGACTATCAAAATGATGCAAGAATACAACGTGTCTGCTAGCGGCAGCACAACGTCAGAATCTCAAGAAACATTGAAGGAAGCTACCACTTCTACACCAGATGAAGTCGCTCCCGCCGCTCAACCGACGCCAGAGACTACAACTCCAACTGAAGCCAGCAGCAGCCGTGAAGTTTTCCACAGAACCAAGATGAACCAGCCCAGTTTAACAAAGACGTCCACGTAGGAGGAAACCACAACAACTGAGGACTTCACCGGCAAATTACTGCTAAAACAGATAAGCATGGGAGAAGCCAAACTGTTGGCGCTACCAACAGACAAGATAATCAGTCTGTTGGAAAACGAGCTGGGAAGAAACAGCATCTACCAGCTGCGCAAGACACCTGATGGGGTAGTGGCCTCCATCAACAAAAACCCAAAGACCACAGCACTTATGCAGAAGATCGCACAAGGAGAGAAGGCCGACATCAAGCTTCACCACGGCATCTTATTGGAGGCCACCCGGCACCGCACAAGTAAACGATGGGTCATTAAACGCGTCAAGACCCATCTCACCATCGACCAGATCAGGGAGATGCTGACGAAAGAAAACAAGAAACTCAAGATCACCAGTGCTGAGAGGATCATCGGCAAGAATAACATCCCCTCCACAGTCGTCATCGTAACAGCGGACCGAGTGATCCCTCAATAGATCAGATGGGACAAGAGATACCAAGTTCCAGAGCACTACATACCGAGCATGCTGCAGTGATCTAAGTGCCAGAAATTTTGGCACACCCGTGCCACCTACAAGAGTGAGGTGAAGGTGTGTAGATACTGCTCCGGACCCATCCATACCGTCAGTGCCAGCAAGCAAAGACCGACAAGGACTTCAGGAGGTCTAACCTTAACAGAAAATGCGCAAATACCTCGGAAATCACGGCGTCAGGTACCTCGGCTGCGCCTGCCACCAAGGCAGCCATGAAGATCGCCATCAAATCCAACCTACAATATAAAGAGGCCAGGAGGCAGTACAAGGCAACCAATCGACTCACAAAAAGCAATAAAGCAAGACTGGAAGGCTAACTGAAAGACTTGCGATCAAAGTTCAACAGCATGGAGGAAGAAAAAGAAAAGACGCAAGAGACTCAGATAGCAGCCGCTCAGCGCATCCTGGACGAAACGAAGCAAGTTCAGCAGAAGATAGAGCAGGATGTCGTTCGAATGGCTACTGTAAGGTCTGAGACAGAAGAAAGGCTATCAAGCACGGAGGAAGAAAATGACAAGACGCAAGAAACACAGATAACGGCCTTTCAGCGCATCCTGGACGAACTGAAGCAAGATCAGCAGAAGATTGAGCAGGGTGTCACTCGAATGGCTGCTATAACTGAATTGGCGAACACCGAGAAGATTCGACTCGACGACAAGCCAAGGCGGGGAAATAGGAGGAATACCAAGAGACGATAACTGGTAAAGCTCCCTGAAGGAAACAGCACCATATGACAGGGTGGGTACACAACAACTCCAGGCCTCAACAAGTGCGCGACTCTGGCCAGACATGAAAAACCTAACAAGAAAGGAATGAACACAATCAACCCATCAGAAGACGGGAAGCTGACAACAAGCAGCCCAATGTACGAAAGACAAACTACAAGCTACACCATAAATACCCCAATTATAGCCAAGTCAAAAACTCGGAGGCTGAAAGGGAACATTCGTACCAAAAATTGGATTGGATTGGACCTCTTTATACCGGGTTGTATCTCGTATGGCTAGGTCTATTTCCACACTGCGGCCTGTCGAAAGACTCGTACAAAGTACGAACTAGCCAGCTCCAGCGACGACTCTCGGGAGTCTACGAGGAAAGTGCACTCGTGAACCAAATGATGTAGGGGGAATGGAATCCATTTAACCCCAGTCCTTTGTCAGGGCCGTGCGGTAGATTTTCTCAGTATGATGTTCACTGCTCATTGTCCACGCTTCACATCTATACACAAGTACAGGCTCTATGTAGCAGCACCCCAACACTCTTTTTCTCGTAGCAATTGACATCTTTTTATTGGCCAGTGTGTTTTTCATCTTGCAAAAGGCTACCTTCGCCATGACGATTTTTATTCTAATCTCATTGGCTGGCTCTGCAAAACTTGGTGGACTATTGATGCATGATACGGCAGACGTGGTTGCGGCCTTGTGGAAGCACGCGCACACCTCGAAGGAGCAAATGGATCATCATGGTCTGGCAAGAATGAGACAGCGAGGAGTGGCGAGGGGTTCTGGCCGACGATCGACGCTCAGAGGAAAGACGAGACAGACATATAATCAGATTGCTACTGGTACTATTGGTGTTGGAACTCTTCGCTGGCTGCTGAGGATGGGGACGGATGGCCTATGGGTATGTCCCGAATGCTGTGATGTCGGTTCCTAGATCAATCAATCAATCTTCCGTACTATACACACGATCCCAAACACGGCCATGTCTGTCTTATCATGCATCAATACCATACCGAGCGGTGCAGACCAGCCAATCTGTCCGCCTGCTCGTCCCCCACCACACCAGCACGTCCTGGGGATAAAATCCAACAGACGCTCTATATTTGTGATTGTTGCACGAAAACCTGCCACTCTACCCGAATCATGGATGTCTGCACCTTTCTCATCACACTTTATGAGTCCGTTACACTCATGGCGTGAGCGCTGACTGTTCTCTTTGACACTCCTAAGGCAAATTGGGCAGATGGTGCTAGTCACATATTCTATAGACCAATCCACACTCCAGTATCCATGTGGCCAACCCACGTCAGCCATCATCACATCCAAAGACATTTCCTGTATCCAATTTATGCCGGGTTGACCTGGTAGCCGTGTTGAATTTTCAAAATCTTCCTATATGTGAATTCTAACCCATGGCCACTGCGGCGGGTAAGTGTCTAGCTACTCCCCCACAACGGCTCAATCGAACAGGTACGTGTGCTTCAAATGAAAACATTAAAAGTGTGATATAAATTACAATAACCATGCCATTTCCCTGTAATCTGTCAATAGTGTTCTTAAGGATGTCAAGGGTATTAAGCACGTTACATCACAATTCGGTTTTCGGAAAAGTAAAAGTTGCACTGATGCATTACTTACACTTAGACAAATTTGTGAAAAAACTATCGAATATAGTGACCAGCAGAATATTGTGTTTGTAGATCAGGAAGAGGCTTTCGATAGAGTAGACAGATACAAATTATGGACCATCCTTGAAGTCTATGGGATAGAAGGGCATCTGCTAGAAAACATCATAGCCATCTACCACTCGAGCCAAAGTGCAGTAAGAACACAAGAAGGTATATGAGATATGTTTACAGTCAATACAGGAGTGAGGCAGGGATGTGTGCTCTCTCCCCTGCTATTCAATATCTACATGGACAGAAATTCCAAAGAAGCAAGTCTCGACAGAACAGATTCAGAAAATTTAGAACTCTTTAATCCAGATGAAAAAACTGACCCACAGGGAATAAATGAACTTCTATTTGCAGACGATCAGTGCCTGTTTTACAGCGATGAGGGCAGACTACAAAATCATATTACTAATCTGAGTTCAACCTGCAGCAGATACAATATGAGTATAAACACAGCCAAAACCGAAGTAATGCAAGTTAGCAGATCGCCAGGCCCACTAAGTATACAGATAAATAACACACCCCTGAAACAAGTTAAAGAATTAAAATACCTTGGAAGTATGATCACAGAAGATGGCAGATTGGACAGAGAAATTGAAATCAGATGTCAAAAAGCTAGTGCACTTACATGTCAACTATCACCCTTACTGAAACATTCAAACATACCCATGTCCGCAAAACGACAGATAATAAACAGCATATTCACACCAACCCTATGCTACCAATCTCAAACCAGGACTTTATGCAAATTACACCTTCGCAAAATCAACACCTGCGAAATGAGATGCCTGAGGAGAGCTGCCAACTTAACAATCCGAGACCGAATAAGAAATGCTACTATCAGACAGACTGTGGGATCAACACCTTGTGCCACATTTATTGAAAGACAGAAGATCAAGTGGTTTGGCCATGTCGTTAGAATGCATCATCAGCAACTACCATCACTGGCCTTACATCAAAGATCATCTGCGACGAGACCACGAGGACGTCCAAGAAGAAAATGGATTGACGACATCAGAGACATTGTACAACCACACGGAATGACACTATCCAGTGCCGTCCACCGGGCGCTGGAACGCAAATAATTCCTCCCCACGACGCTTGACGGCAGAAGTGGAAGATGATGATGATGATGACATCAAGGTGCAGATGAATACGGTGACGTCTTAAGGACAGTTTAAAGATGGCCACCCCACATTTGACATGTATCAAAGGGGAGCAGCGTTCTGTTATTCGTTTTTTGATCAGTGTAGGAGTGAACCCTATAGAAATTCATTGGCGAATTAAGGTTCTGTATGGTGATGCATACCTGTCAGTCCAGCATGTGTTTGAGTGGGGTAGGAAATTTCAAAACTCTTCGATCCGATGGAGAGGTTACATACACCACCAACCGAATGTGTGTGTTCTTTTAAGAATCCAAGAACTTTATCGGCGCTGGAGCCTAGAGGACTTGCATTGAACACAGTGATGTCTATATCGACAACTAATACATTTTTGCTTTACTTATTTTTCAGAATATATTCACATACACACACAACGCATTTAAGGTTTTTCATTTGATTCCACCACGTAGTTATTCAATATATACTAATGATATGTCCATATGCAGTGTTCTTATTTTGTTTAAATAACATAGGGGTTGTTTGTGAACGGTGTAGTCGACCCCAAACACCGATGTAATATAATAGTTACACAACTGCAGATAACAGTTTTCAAGAAGAGTTCCTGCATGTAATTACAATAGTAAATGACAATTTATTGCCAATGTATGAAACATCTGTGACCAGAAAATTGTAGTGTATCGACACCACCGCTATAAATTTCCTTAACAAGATAAAATATATGTAGGCACAGCTTGGCAACAAATGATAATGTTGTAACATCAGCTATATATAATATCAGATGACCCGGGGGGGGGGGGGGGGGGGTAACGATCGACAAGGTCTTCTACATGCCTCACACGTGAGAAGGAGGGGGAGGGGGAGGAGGAGGAGGAGGAACGAACGAACGAACGAACGGACTTTATTTTCAAAGGGTAAGAAGAAGAAGAAGAAGAAGAAGAAGAAGAAGAAGAAGAAGAAGAAGAAGAAGAAGAAGAAGAAGAAGAAGAAGAAGAAGAAGAAGAAGAAGAAGAAGAAGAAGAGGAAGAAGAAGCATCTCTCCCGAGGAGCAATCAAGACAGAAGGCTTACCATCGTCAGATATATCCGACTTTCACGATTGTTTCGGCCTCTTTACACTCTTGACACGCTTCGTCGTGGGGAGGCGGTGGGGGGGGGGCATCTGGGTGTCTGTCTCCTGTTGTTCATCCTGATTTCCAGCTTCGAAATATGTTTATCGATGGCCACACTTATTCCCCAAAATATGTCGCTAAGTGTGCCTACCCTTAAGGCACACCTCCGTCGAGACGGCAACATCGTATACCCGGTGCATCATGGCCTGCCTATTTACCACATCACCTTTAATCTGACAGTGGGGAAGTCAGCTCCTTTCCCTCGGTAGTTTGCTTCTGACGCATCCCCCGTATCGGCGGTTCGCTATGCCAAAGTGGGGATTCTTGCCATCATGTGGCCTTTTCCGCACCCCGTCCACAGCAGAAGGAGCCGATTCATGCTTGTGCCAAAGAAAAAAGCATGTTCTTTCTCTGGTCTAATTCAGTTTCCTACGAACTTGGGCTTCCATCCCCTATCGCCATGTCTCAGTCGCGGAACGATACCAATAAAACGTCTTGTACTACCGCCTGATGTTGTTGCTGCTTTGTTTTGCTCTTTAGGTATGCTCTCTCCTGAACTCTGCTGCCTCTATTTAGCTCACATGTCAACCCCCCTGAATGGCCTCTTACGACATGCATGGTAGATTACACTGTTACGATTCGTTGTCTAATATGACTGATAGGCGGTTGAGCTGTTAAGGCCTCTGAAGTATTTTTGCTTCTGGCTACGGCTTGCTTATGCACTTTCCTCATGTTGGACTGGTAGTACATAGTTCCACCGCCCAGTCACTGAGTTAAGTGCTTGGAGCGACACTGTGAGCTTCGGATTTCATGTGGAGTGTTTTACATCTGTCCGCTGTTGTTGGTATTGTGAACTGCATTTTCAGAAAATGGCGGAGGCCGGTTGCTGAGCTGACTAGTTTTACATTATGTAGTAATGTGTTTGAAGCTTCTGCTATTGTAGTGACTACCACTTCCATCGAGGATGAACTGTAATTTTCGTGGCAGAATGTTATGTTGGCATTCTGACAGCGGCCTTATGCATGTACTTGCTTGTGTACGCTGTTGGTTTGTCGGTACTGCTGTTTGTCCACTTTTCACATGTGGTAGTGAGGAGCATATTGTATAATATTCACTGGCACAGGAACGGAGCATTATGGAAGGTGACCCCTTGCCGTGAAGTTGGGATCGAGACTAACTTTGCCTACCGTACGGACCCCCGCGACACACAAGCGATTTTCTTTTCTACTAAAACCCAAATCCAGTGATAACTCAGGCTTGCCCTCCAACCTAACACACCTTCCCAACTGTCGCTTTACACGAGCCTACAAGCTGATATATGTCGTCGACATTACCAAAACAGAAACCTGTTATTCTTGATTTCCCAGCAACAAGAGGCTCACAAGCACACACGAATGATCACCACATCAAGCAAGCAATTCAACATAAACCCGCCACTATACCAGATAGGATTTGGTCACAGCTGTCTCCCAAATGGCAATTCATCCGTTGGCTTTTTTATTTTTATTTTCAGCCAGGTCCAGGCTAGTATTATAATAACCGTTAACATTGAAGAAACATTAACGGGATTTTCGAGCAACACATTGCACATAAAGAGAATGCACAAGAATATAATACACAACGTTGCCTAATGAAATCGTTAATATACATCTAGAGCAAGCAGGGCCTGGCTGTAGCAATGACATCGAATCCAAAAGGATTATTTGTACGAGATAATAAAGTATGGGTGACAACGGGATGTCCGAAAAGTATTAAAGGGAGAGAATTAATATAAATAAAAGTTACAAAGGGACTCAATCAACGTAGAAATATCAAAGAAACAAAGTGAACACTTTCGCGAATACTGAATAGTGATTATAAAGTAAAAAGAGTGCCAGCAACAAATTATATAGCAAAGGGTGTCAAATAAAGGGTGTGACTGATCCCAAGTTGTTACTAGAGAGCGGATGAATTGCCATTTACTGCCTTTAGTACCTTGCAGTGTAGTACAGAGGTGTCTTGAGCCTGAGGAATTTAGGCCGCCTGGCTAGTGCAGTCGCCGCGAACTGTGCAGGTTGGGGTTTTCTTTACACTGGGCAGAATAAAACATCCACACTTTACCGAGGATTCGAACCCGGGTTTCCTGAAGGAGAACCCAGTACTCTAGCCACTCGGCCAGCTGCTGCTCAAGTTAGTTGTATATCATTTACAGGTCATCGAGTCAACCTGAACATTTTTTGTTGGTGATCTCTTTTCAAGTTACGTTCAGTAATTTGCCATTGATTTCTGAATGACCGGCATCCATACCATTTCATAGAAAACCAACACTAGGCAGTCTGTTGCCAAATCTCCCGCAGGTGTGTTTCAAACGTGGTATGTGGGATTACAAACTGCGTCCGTAAAACCTTCGCCACGGAGTCTGCTAAGCGAATAAACGAAACATATTTCTTCTTCTTCTTTCGTTCGCTTAAAATATGTCTATAACTGCAATGATGTCTCTTGTATGAATCTAACAGTCTTTTTTAGTTCACACAGCGGTCCATAGAGTTTATCTTCCACTGTCGTCTCTCTAGGCCAGAAGGTTCGCCTGGATATGTTGTAGTTTGGGCAATCCTGGAGTATGTGCTCTGCTGTCTGCGACGCCAAACCACATGTGCACATGGCTGAGTTACCAATCTTGAATTGTGTATACATGTGGTTGCGTAATCTATTGTGCCCTGTTCTGAGGCGCAGAATAATACTTGTTCTGGTCTGTCCATAATGTGGTAGTCGTCTTGAGCAGGTTTTGGTGGCGTTCTGACTGATTTGATAATTCCTTTCTTTTGGTAGTATGTAATGGGTACATCAGGTTGTTATTCATTTGCTCCTTCCTTAGCCAATTGATCAGCTCTGTCGTTTCCGGGTACTCCATAGTGGGATGGTATCCACTTTATGGTGACCTTACGCTGACTGCTAAGTTCAGAAAGCAGTGTCCTCAGAACTGGCAATTTCCCAGAGAGAAGCGCCTCGGATACTGACTTTGGAAACATATAAATAGGAAGCTCAACGTAAGCACGAGCAGAGATCCAGACGAAGGGATCAAAGCCTTAACCAACAGCGGTTTGCATTCATCAGTTTGCACGGGAGGTCTAAGCAAGCAAAATGCGAACATGTTTTCTTTTTGGCTAAGATCAAAGTGCAGTATCTGCACTTGATCTGACCAAGGCCGCCGGCAGAGGCGGTCACCCGAATGACACACTGGGTCGTGGGGACCTCATGGGGCAGCGCTGGCCCCTGGGGAACCGCGAACCCTTATTAAAAGCAACATCAACAATAACAAATGCGAACATATTCTGCGCGACAGCCCTGTATACTGCAAATTAAGAAAGAGATTCTAGCTCCATACATCACATAGACGGTGGAGAGATAATATATATAGAGACCTACAAGCACTTGGAATCAACGACTGGCAAGAGAAGGTCAACCAGAGAGACGAATGGAGACAGATTGTATCTGCAGCATAGAACCTCAATGGCTCGGAACGCTGAAGAAGAAGAAGAAGAAGAAGAAGAAGAAGAAGAAGAAGAAGAAGAAGAAGAAGAAGAAGAAGAACAACAACAACAACAACAACAACAACAACAACAACAACAACAACAACAATACCAACAACAACAAGACAAACATTTACAACTTTTGATAATTGTCGTGAAAAGAAAAATATTACCACAAAAAAAATAGAAAAAAAAAATAGAAATCTAGTCGCCACTGAGATATTTAGCCGCCGATCGCATAATGTAAATATAATCACACATTAGCGCAAGGATAAAAACGATTCAATTAACAAACAAAGGATAGTATTTCCATTCTTACGACCAAAATATCGGCATTAAAGAAAATTATTCACAAAGACATTCACAAAAAGCATCCACTGACAGCAACTCGCATACATCACGCAAAGCAAATCAGCAACGAGATATTACTAATTCGCTTCCAAAGACACTGGCTATATTAGACAGACAGAAAGAAAGAAGGAGACAAACAAAAACAACAGGAAACGAAAAAAATGGATCGGAGATTAAGGAAGACAAAACTAATCAAACATTATTTTACAGTGGACGAAGACGCACGTGCAGAAGTCTCGCGAGAATTGACGTTGTGAGAGTGCCAAAACACGCTTCAGTATTTCCCATGGGATATGCTAATTCTAACGCCTGCAGCGAGAGTCCATTCTTTCGTTCACGGCCCGATTGGTGGGAATCATTCATAAAGAAAATGTTTAGGACGGCTGAAGGACGTGGAGATATAAATGTGAAAAATAAATGCTATGAGATTGTTTTTTTACCGAGATAAAAAGAATGTAAAACAATAATATCTCTGCTAGCCAATTTTGTAATTGGTGTTTTTAATAAATAAGAGAATTGGGTAAATAACAGCCTCGGGGTCAAATAGCTCTTGAGGTGGGGTTTTCTTCGGGATGAAATGTTTCCTGGGTCGAATCAGAATTAAAAAGTAGGAGCCCAACTCCTGGATGGTTCGGTTGGTTGGTTAATTTGTCGGTTGGTTGGTTTGTTGGTTAATGAATTTGTTGGTTGAGTGGTTGGTTGGTTGCTTGATTCATTGGTTGATGGGCAAGTTGTTTAGACTGTTGGTTGGGTGGTTGGATTGCGTGGTTCGGTGATTTATTGCTGTGTTGACTGTTGTGTTGGTATTCTAACAACAGCCTTTTGCACCTGTGCGTGTTATTGGTTTGTCGGGACTGCTGTCAGCTCCACTTTTCACATGGGGCACTAAGGAACATTTCATGTGATATTCACTGGCCTGGACAATGATCAAGCAATTAGAAAGTCGAATAGAGGCCCTGGAGATGTGTATATACAGAAGAATATTCCGTATTTCGCGGAAACAATGACAATCAAACACAAAGCTTCTAGAAAAACTGGGAATAAAAAGAGGGCTGATGAAATAAATAAAAAAAGTCACGTGAAATATTTCGGTAACGTTAAAAGACATAACATATAAAAACCATACTGGAGGTTAAGGTTGGAGGCAAGCGAGCAAGAGGTAGACAACGATACAAGATGGAAGATAACACCAAAAGATGAACGAACATCAATCTGACATAACGTACAGTCAGGGCGAGAGACAAACAATGTTGGAGATCCACTGCAGCCAACCTTCATTGTGGAGACGGCACCTGATTGAATGATTGTTTTACTGGCACAGGAACGAAGCACTATGGGAGTGAACCTTTGTCGTGAAGTTAGAACAGCGTCTAACGACTAATAAATAAACGCTGTATTTGACTGCTTTTGACATCAAATTCCGGCTTGCAAAACTAGTAAGCACCCTGTTCTGTTTAGGTGTAGAGATGTGCGCCTATTCTAGTGGATACTGGAGTCACTACTTTACGTTTGACACGCTTGTGCCTTACTTGTTCACCCCTGCCTTGAGAGATTTTCTTATCCAGATACAATTATACTTTTATTTCGCATACTTTCCAGTAATTTAGAAGACAAAGATACTCAATTTCTAAAAACACAGTTATTTTTAACTCGTTGTAGAACAGTACAGCTTTGAGTAAATAAAGGAATCGGATAAGGGGAAAGCCAATCACCTGCGTGTAAAAGAAAAAAAAATACAGAACTCTTTAATTACACTAAGTGTTCAGAAATAATCCCCCTCTTTGTAAGCATTCTTGTAGAACGAATTGATTCTGATCAGCCGTTTCCAGGGCGTGGGGTGTTTACCATTGTCTTCTTCAGTGTTCATTTCTTTCCTCTTGGCCAGATATTTCTCCGTGTCACGTCCCAACTAACAATAATACGGGCGTTACTAATGCCGCGTGTCAATCTGGCACACAGAACAGCTTAGCGTTGGCTCAGATTACAAAACCTGTTCAGTGTCACATTGAACTGTAAGAAACGGATCAATCTTGACCTGTCTGATCTGTTAGACCAGCGGCTATCCACGCGGATTATATGCCCTTTTGAGAAAGTAAAGTCAATACGGGCCCTGTCCTTGGACTTGGTGTTTATTGGGTATATAATGCCAGCCCGTATTTTTTAACAATTTAGCCAGGGTTTTGTGAAGTAATCAATATCATCCGACCGTTTTTAATTAACACAATATTTCCTGATACTCATTTCAAGCAGTGTAAACCTGTAACCCTAGGTAAACTTCGTTTTAGAAATTTCCGCCTAGAGGTGGACTCGATCACAAGACCATCATGTCAAGAGAAGAGTACCAGTCACTGCGTTGTCGTGGCTCCTTCACTCTCATGAGGGCATGCCGTACTTCCAGGCGGAATCCATGAAGACAAACCACGCCGCCTTGTATCTGTATGTGTCGGTTCACCGCGTGTTTCCTGACTACGTTTTGTGTTCATTCGTTTGCAGTAGCAGCTCGGCAGCAGTCATCCCCTAATTTCGATACCGTATGTTGTCAAGGCAAGGGTGAGGACGAGGGCAGAGAGTCGTAGACATCTTTCTAAGAGCTGGATTGAGGTGGGTAGGGGAGGCTTAGAGGACACAGTTGCTGACATTTTTCTCGTGAGGGTTGAATATCCAGGAAAGGGGGGGGGGGGACTATACTTAATAGCCCGGGGGTGGGGGAGGAATATATTTAGTTAGGGAAGATATATCTAATGGAGGGGTAAATATATCTGGTGGTGGGGGAAATATATCTGTTGGCGGGGGAAATATATCTAGTGGCGGGGGAAATATATCTGGTGGAGGGGGAAATATATCTGTTGGCGGGGGAAATATATCTAGTGGCGGGGGAAATATATCTAGTGGCGGGGGAAATATATCTGGTGGAGGGGGAAATATATCTGTTGGCGGGGGAAATATATCTGTTGGCGGGGGAAATATATCTAGTGGCGGGGGAAATATATCTAGTGGCGGGGGAAATATATCTGGTGGAGGGGGAAATATATCTGGTGGAGGGGGAAATATATCTGGTGGAGGGGGAAATATATCTGTTGGCGGGGGAAATATATCTGGTGGTGGGGGAAATATATCTGGTGGTGGGGGAAATATATCTGTTGGCGGGGGAAATATATCTAGTGCCGGGAGGAATATATTTAGTGGCGGGGAGGAGGGGCAGCAACATATGCGCACATGCTGTAAAGAATATAGTCCCTGGCATCTATGCTAGTTGGTCCCCGTCGTGAAGTGCTCAGATCGCTAGCCTCGTGCTACGAGAGTCGTGCATTCCTTTTCAGACTCCGTGATTTGGTCCACGAGTGCATTGTTTTAGCCCAGGGGGATGGTCACTGGAGCTACGGAGTTCGTGGACTGTGCGACGCTTTCGACAGGCAAGTCTGCGGAAAGAAGACCGATCCATTTTAGATAGAACCCCGGGGCAATGAAGCCGACCGTTGTGCCTCTAACCCACCTCATGTTATCTATATGTCATATCCTGGCCCGAAATTTCGAGTTAAAAATCTACCCAAAGTATTTCAGGATTCCCGAACGTGCTACGGAGTTCGTGCACTGAGCTGAGACTCTCCTGACTCAGGCTTGAGTTAGGCGTAGAACGGAGCACTTATGGGTTACACCCATGTGCCGTGATGTTGATTAGTCGACCAAACTAAACTAATCTAAACTATATCCGACGACAAAACTAAACTAAACTAACCTAAACTATCCTGACCAATAATGCTCCCAGGAATTATATTTCCTGTTATAAGTATATCCCCAGTGCTGTCTATAGAAACTGACCACCGCCATCATTCGTCGTGGTTTCACACTCTGGAACCCCCAGATAAGCACCTCACATATTTCCAGAGGAGCATATGGCCGAATAGCTAGAATTCCAAGCTCCCATTAGGGAGACCCAGGTTCAAACACTTGGTAAGGTGATTGCTATTTTTTTTTCTGTCTGAGGGCAAGAAGAAAATCCTAACCTGCACTGTGAGTGGCAACTGCAGAAGCCAGGCAGCCTGAATTCCCCAGGCTCAAGACCCAAACCTTGTCCTACACGGCAAGGTACTATACGTAGACGCACGAGGATTTCACAAAACACGTGTCCACTCCACAACAAGGTAACAGATGAGTATCTTTTACTTTATATTTTCATGTAGTGTTTTTTCTTGTTGCTGTGTCGATGTGTGTTTGTTATTTCTGTGCTGGCGAAGGCTTTAACCGCATAGTCCATTGTGGTTACGTGTGATGTATTCAAGTAAAGCTTACCGTTTGTTTCTGTTTTATTTTTATTTTTTAAAATTGTTTTTAAAGATTCAATCACTGTATGCAGTAATGACAGGTAACGCTATTTCTTTTTAATTCTAATTTTTCCATTCTGTTATCACGCCTATATGTAGTCACCCTAGTGTCATCTTCGTCGTCTGTATGTTGTTGTGTTGTCTTGTGTTTGCTTGCTGGTGCGGATTTGTCGCGACAGTGTCTTGTGTTTTCAGTAATGGTGTTTTGTTAAGCCGCTCTATAATAGATCCGCGCAGTCTAAAATGGATACCTGGGAATGTCTTGGGGCGTAAGGCGGTCGCTGTGATACCTACCACATCACCCACTGATATCGTTTAGTCTATAAACATATGGGTATAGCACCATATATCCGGTCTCCCTGGTCTAGGTGTTACACGACTTTCTCGGTAATCCCGTATACTCTCGTGAGAAACGTGACGTGCGCGAGAATCGGTAGCGGTTCTCTCCGCGTCGGTAACTTACGGGGTATGTGAGCAGGTCGCCCAGAAAGCAATGGCAAACTACTGAGCGTAATCTTGCCAAGAAACCAACAATCAGCTGAATGATGCTGATGTTGACAGCGAGGTCCTGTAAAGGATATGCGAAGAAAAAAGAACCATATGAATAATGCGTCTTAAACAACGTAAACTGGCCATTTCCTCCTTTTAACTGATATGAACAATGCATATGAACATTGCGTTTTAAACACGTAAACTGGACATTTCCTCCTTTTAACTGATATGAACAATGCATATGAACATTGCGTTTTAAACACGTAAACTGGCCATTTCCTCCTTTTAACTGATATGAACAATGCATATGAACATTGCGTTTTAAACACGTAAACTGGCCATTTCCTTCTTTTAAATGATTCAGTGCCACGCAAAAAGTGAGCTAGGACCAAACATGGTTCACACACAAATG
>OY992893.1:87956122-88001122 GCA_963921405.1 Cepaea hortensis
GGTGACACGGCCAGACGTCGGTCAGTTATCGGATCCCCCGAGGCCAGGCAGCTCAATTAATCTAATTCTCGAGTGGGGTGATAACCCCCTAGGCCCAAGTAGATTATCCTATGCCAGAAGTTATAGGCATCGGGGCTCCAGTGATGGTTGGTCTATTAAGTTAATTACGTATCCTTTACAGGACGTTGCAATCAACCCCAGCATTTATTGACTTTATGATTTACTAGGCAAGCTTAGTTCAGTAGTTTGTTATTGCTGTTCGAACAGCTGACGTCTTATATCATAAAAATCAACGCAAGCAATCTGCTTCCAAATCTCCCCCAGCTGATTTCCAAACCTCGACTCGATATGTCGTGAAGTTAATGAAATTGTGCTTCTTGCTAATCTCAAACCCACAAATATTGGTTGGTTAGTCTATGTGTATTCTAGTGTATTATTTGTATATCGTGAGTTACAGGACATGACCTGGGAAAACAAGGCGGCCGGTGTTACACTGACCACATCGCCTATCCTGTCTCGATTAGTTCATAAAACTATCGGACAAGCACCAGACACGCAACGTGTCTGATGGTGTAGAACATGGTATGGAACGTAGTGTGGAACGTGGCAGGGAACGTAGTGTAGAATATAGTGTGCAGTGTGGTATGGAACGTGGTGTAGAACATAGTATAGAACATGGTGTTGAACATGGTGTAGAATATGGTGTAGAACGTGGTGTAGAACATGGTATAGAACATGGTGTAGAACATGGTCTAGAACATGGTATAGAACATGGTATGGAACGTAGTGTGGAACGTGGCAGGGAACGTAGTGTAGAATATGGTGTGTAGCGTGGTATGGAACGCGGTGTAGAACATGGTATAGAACATGGTATAAAACATGGTGTAGAACATGGTATAGAACATGGTGTAGAACATGGTATAGAACATGGTGTGGAACGTGGTGTAGAGTATGGTATAGAACATGGTGTAGAACATGGTATAGAACATGGTGTGGAACGTGGTGTAGAACATAGTATAGAACATGGTGTAGAACGTGGTGTAGAACGTGGTGTAGAACATGGTGTAGAACATGGTGTAGAACGTGGTGTAGAACATGGTGTAGAACATGGTATAGAACATGGTGTAAAAACAGGTCCTTTACTTTTAACGTTTTCTTATTCAATTGCCTTCTCTCTCGGCATTGGGGTGGGTTAGGGTGCGTTGAAAACGAAATACCTTAAACATGTGTTCGATGGTATGAAGTGACTGCCATTTAGAAGGCAACGGCAAGCTACCGAACGTAATATTGCATAGTATATCACAAAACGCCGGCTTCGTGGCTTAGAGGTTATGACTTTTCTCCGTAATCTCGTATACTCTCGTGGGTAAACGTGATGACGGTGAGAATCAGCAGTGGTTCGAATCGCATCGGTAACTTACAGGGTATGTGAGCCGGCCGCTCAGAAAGCAATGGCAAACTACTGAGCGTAATCTTGCCAAGAAATCAACATACAGCTGAAAGATGCTGGTGTTGACAGCGATGTCCTGTAAAGGATATGCAAAAAAACAAAATATATATATCACAAAACGGAGAGATCTGCAAAATAGTAGGAGCAACACCAGTTGTTTAAATTCATTGAAACACGAGACTTAACTGGTTATGTCATCTAGTGAGAATGAACCCAATGTCGCCAGCAGCAAGAGCATACAACATTAAAATGAAATCAGCAAGAAGCAGGGGAAGACCACGAAGAAGATGGATCGACGAAGTCACCAAAACCCTGAAAATCCACAACATCTCAGCATACCAAGCGACTGAGCGAGCCCTAGTTCAGAAATCAGTCACCAATCTTGCCTGCGATGCGTAACGGCAAAAGGCAGCGAAGGACAAATGAAGAAAGAAGAAATCACAATCTTTCAATAAATGCTAAAGTTGATTGCAACCTCCTGTATAGGTCATGACACTAACTTTTTATGTATTAGAAAACATGATCCCAGGAAGTCCTATGAGGTGTGCTGAATCATAACATGCATGTGTCCTTATATGTCTATCCGTAGATGCAAAGTTCCAGCACCGGCCTTGCACATCCTCTTGGTTTCCGGACTTGGAGAAGGACAGGTGACCTCTGTAGCGCAGTTCTCGTGAGGATGGTCTTTGGTAACGTGTCGGGGAAAACGCTACCAGCTTCACTCCAATAGAGGCAGTTCTTTTCAGAGATTTGACTTCTGAAGGTCAGTTCATCGAACGTAAGTAGGTCAGTTCAGCGAACGTAAGTAGGTCAGTTCATCGAACGTAAGATAAAGCTCACAGTATTCCAGAGGATTCACACACAACCAAGCATTCAACCCCCCAACCATATAACAAATAAGCCAACCAGCCATTATTTCATCCAACCCCGCTAGCATACAACCAATAAGCAAACCAGACATCTAACCAACCAGGCAACGAGCCAATCAAACATTCATCCAACCACCCAATCAACCATCCATAACACTAACCACCCAACCATGCATCCAACCAACTAGCCAGCTAATCAACTATCCAAGGAACCAACTATTCAACCAATAAGCCGCCTAAGCAACCATGCGTCCAACAAGTAATTTAACCAGCCATTCATCCATCCAACCAACCAATCAACGATCTATCAAATCATTTATCAAAACCAACCAACCGGCCACCCAGTCAACCAATAAAGCCACCGACCACCCAACCAAGCAACCACACAATCAATAAACCAACCACCCAAATAATAAACCGACCACTCAACCGAGCAGCCACCCAAACAAGCTACCGCCCAAACAACCAACCACCCAATCAACAGCCAAGAATTCCTTCCCTGGACTTTCTATAAATATTCCTTCGAGTACACTCATATTACTGTACCTCTGATTATCAGTAAAAAGGGAATGGTTTCGGACTCTCAACTCGATCTGTGATATATTTCGGGGAGTTATGCGATCACATACACAATAAAGTGTCTGGAGACAGATAACCTTAAATAACACACTGTGTGGAGACAAATCACTTGAATAACACCCTGTGTGGAGACGAACCACTAAAATAACACATGTGTGGAGACAAATCACTTAAATAACAAACTGTGTGGAGACAAATCACTTAAATAACACATGTGTGGAGACAAATCACTTCAATAAAACATAAACAACTTATTGTATGGGGGGACAGATCACTGTATGATGACTTAGACCACATAAACAACTCATTTTAAAAATCTGTGACGCTGCACGCATACACACACACACACACACACACACACACACACACTCACACACACACTAACTCACCCACATACCCATCAAACCACCAAAACACACATGTGACATAACCACACATCCTTGATGTCCATTCAATGGACAAGGCGAACACACCAAAAACACTCACACATATGTGTGTGCGTGAGTAGAGAGAGAGAGAGAGAGAGAGAGAGAGAGAGAGAGAGAGAGAGAGAGAGAGAACTATGAAGAAATAATATGTGAACACCATTTATCTCCCCCCCCCCGCCCCGCCCCCCTCCCCCCACCCCCTCGGTGAAACGAATAAAAACCATTTCTGAATCCCATTTACCAGCATCAGGTGTGAACTGCATAAACAGCAATCCACACCCGAAGATCATTTAACAAACACATATACCGCTCCTCATAAAACCAACTCCCCTTACAGCCACCCCACACACAATCCCCCTTTTACAACCCCTATCATAAACATATCTCCCCCAAGCCCCTTACTGACACATATCTAGAGGGAGGATAGGGTAAAACTCACCCCCCCCCCCCCCCCCGCTACACTATCTCTCTCTCCCCCTCGCCATTCCACCAACTTCTGCTGTGTGACCTAAGTGGCCCCTTCTATCCAAGTTATTGATTGGTGCGTGGTTTCCACAAACCCCGAAGGTCTCTGGGTTGGGGAAGCTGCTGACACCATCTGTCGACATGGATGTCACCGTGCTCCCAAAGCTCTCGACGTTGTGCTCCAGCTTGAAAGGCCAATAAAGTTGGTGTTTATGAAACCAACGCGATCCTTACACGTGCGTGTGTTGTCTATCCTACACAAATCAAGTATATAAATAAACCATGCAAATACAGCAACCAAATAAAGTATGCAAATAAAGCATAAACATAAAGAATGCAAAAGGAGCCTATAAATAAAGAATTCAAGTAGGGCCTATAAATAAAGTATGCAAATATAGCCTACAAATGAAATACTTATTCTATACGTAGAGTATGCACAAGAGCCTATAAATAAAGTATGCAACAGAACCTATAAATACAATTTTACAAAGTTAGTTGCATATCCGTTACAGGACGTCGCAGTCAACACCAGCATTTTCTGGCTGTCTGTGATTCCTGGGCAAGTTTACGTTCAATAGTTTGCCATTGCTTTCTGAAAGACGAACACCCATACTATTTCACAAAATACCAAGCCAAGGCGATCTGCTGCCAAATCGCCCACAACTGTATTTCCAACGCAATATGCTGGATAACGAACTGCGTCCGTTACCTCTTCGCTACGAAGCGTATAAATAACGTTTGCAAACAGATTCTATAAATAAAGTATGCAAATATAGCCTTTTTTTCGCATATCCTTTACAGGACATCGCTGTCAACGTCAGCATCTTTCAGCCGATTGTTGATTTCTTGGCAAGATTACGCTCAGTAGTTTGCCATTGATTTCTGAATGATCGACACTCATATCATTTTATAAAAGCCAACACAAGGCAGTATGCTACCAAATCGCCAGCAGCTGTGTTTCGAATGAGGCATGCGGGATTGTGAATTATGTCCGCAACGCCTTTCCCGCAGTGCCGACTAAAGTATGCACACAATTTATAATTAAAGTACGCAAATAGTTTATACATAAAGTATATGGCTTGGCCACGTGGCATGGTCAAGACAAGAACACTAAGCTGATCCACGACGCTGGTGATCGAGTGAAATGGCGAATCATGACCGCCAATGCTGACCGGCATGGCACAAGATGGATGGATGCACGCAGTCTATAAACATACTGTGCAAAGAGAGCCTATAAATAAAGTTTGCAAATAGTTTGCCATCGGACCTAAACGTTGATTTCTCATTCAGAAGCAATGGCAAACTTCTTAATTGTGTTGCGTATCCCTTACGGGACGTTGCAGTCAACACCAGCATTTTCAGCTGCTGTTGATGTACTAGGCAAGTAGTTACGTTCAGTAGTTTGCCATGGCTTTCTGAACGACCGGCCCCTATACCTTTTTCGAAAAAAACTAGCATCGCCGTATTTCGAACCCGGGTATCCGGGCTCACAAACCGCGTTCGCAAGCCCCTAGCCACAGAGACCGGTCTACTGACCGTAAAATTGCCCAACAACTCAACCTGGCGTTGGGGTTGACGCAACGTCCTGCAAAGGGCATGCAGGATTTATGGTAAGTTTGCCATTGCTTTCTGAAAGAGAAGTCAACATCAAGGTACAACTGATGGGTGTAGGGAGTGATCCCACCATCCCGCCATCAGCGCACAAGAAGTTTAAGAGCAAGCGCGTTAATACCAGTGGCCACGCTGAACGCAAATTACATAACAGCCTAAACATTAAGTACACAAATCAAGCAGATAAATAGACTATACAAATATAGCACCTAACTAAAGAATGTATACAAAGTATATCAATAAACTATACAAATATAGCACCTAATTAAAGTATGCACAATAAGTATATCAATAAACTATACAAATATAGCACCTAACTAAAATATGTAAATAAAGTATATCAATAAACTCTACAAATATAGCACCTAATTAAAGTATGCATAATAAGTATATCAATAAACTATACAAATATAGCACCTAAATAAAGTATACACATAAAGTTTATCAATAAACTCTACAAATATAGCACCTAATTAAAGTATGCACATAAAGTATATCAATAAACTCTACAAATATAGCACCTAAATAAAGTATACACATAAAGTTTATCAATAAACTCTACAAATATAGCACCTAAATAAAGTATACACATAAAGTATATCAATAAACTCTACAAATATAGCACCTAAATAAAGTATACACATAAAGTATATCAATAAACTCTACAAATATAGCACCTAAATAAATTATTATAAAATATGCATACGGAGCTTATAAACAAAGTATATAAATAGTGCTTATAAATAAAATATTAAAATGTATCTTATAAATAAAGCATGCAAAAAGAGCTTAGAAATCAATCATACAAATGTATACTATAAATACAGTTATTTGCATATCCTTTACAAGACGTCGCAGTCAAGCCCAGCATTTTTTGCTGTTGTGATCTCTTGGCACTTTTATGTTCAGTAGTTTGTCATGGCTTTCTGAACGACCGACACCCACACCATTTCGTAAAAGAAAACAACGCAAAGCGGTCTACTGCCAAATCGCCCGTAGCAGTGTTTCGAACGTGGATATGCTGGATCACGAACAGCGTCAGTAACCCCTTAGCCATGGAGCCAGCATACTATAAATAAAGTATAAACTATATGCTATAAATAAAGTATGCAAGCAGAACTTATAAATAAAGTATGCAAATATAAGTAAAGTATGCACGTTTTTTTTTTATTGCGTGTCCTTTGCGGCTATACGCTATAACTAAGATAATAAAGCTATAAATGAGCTATAAATAAAGCTATGCATGAGCTATAAATGAGCTATAAATGAGCTAACAAACATGGATGCTATAACTGAGATAAACAGGCCGGATACTACAACTAAGCTAACCAAGCTTGTCGCTATAAATCAGCTAACAAAACTAGACTCGACAACTGAAGAAAAAAACAAACATTAGACACTATAAAATGACATAAAACTGGACGCTACAACTGAGACAACCAAGCTAGTCGCTATAAATCAGCTAATAAAACTAGACTCGACAACCGAAATAACAAAATTAGACACTATAAAATGACATAAAACTAGATGCTACAACTAAAACAACCAAGCTAGTCGCTATAAATCAGCTAACGAAACTAGACTCGACAACTGAAATAACAAAATTAGACACAATAAATGAGATACATTTAGATGCTACAACTGAGACAACCAAGCTAGACGTTATAAATCAACTAACAAAACTAGACTCAACAACTGAGATTGCCAAATTAATCACTATAAATGAGTTAACAAAATTAGACCCTACAACTGAGACAACCAAGCTAGTCGCTATAAATCAGCTAACAAAACTAGACGCTACAAACGAGCCGCCCCAAACTAGACTCCAAACACAGCCAGATGGTGTGACAGCCCTAGAAGCAGCCAGATCAGATTATCCTTATTTGCATAATTCTCATTTCATTTAATCCCAGGCTATTTTCCCCCACCCCCATCCGCGACGTGGCGAGCCTGGTAGGGCAGAATGATAAAGCACTATCGATCTCACACTCATCCTGATATTTTTATGGTGAGGAGTTGTATTGGCCTGGTTAAGGTCACGGGCGATAGTCAGTATTCTGATTATGTGACCGAGTGTGTTATAATATTGATTTTTTGTTTTTTTGTGTGCGTTCTTTATTATTCTTCTGTTTCTGTTAGATAGAGGCGTTGGTTGTTCAGACTGTCGCAGATACGGCTGTGTTTATCGTTGGATTAGATGTTATATGAGATTCGGTGGCATGATTAAATTTTAGTGCGAGGAATTGAGGATGACTTGAAGCTAAAGCAGGCAGAGGAGGTAGACGGGAGAGAGAAGACAGGCGAACACACATGCAATATATATATATATACATATATATATATATATATATATATATATATATATATATATATATATATATATATATATATATATATATATATATATTGTAGTGTCTACTTTTGTGTTATATATATATAGATCTATATATATATATATATATATATATATATATATATATATATATATATATATATATATATGAGTAATCTGGACATTGTGAGGGAAGCTAAGTCGCAAAGATAACTTATCCTAAACACCACAAAGAGGCAGCCATCTTTTTGCCACGTTATAAGAAGACACAAACTGGAACATGTTGTGACAACCGGAACGATTTGCGGAAAGAGATATAGAAGAAAAGAGCGGGGAAAGATTCTGGACAGCCTTATGGCACGGAAGGGAGTCAACACAAGAACTGATCCTTCCGTCGGAAATCGCAATTTGTGGAAAGGCATGATGGCTCACGCCAGCCGGCAAGGCACTCGATAATGATGATATCTCTCTCTCTCTCTCTCTCTCTCTCTCTCTCTCTCTCTCTCTCTCTCTCTCTCTCTCTCTCTCTCTCTCTCTCTCTTCACACTTTATTCAAATCACTCATCCCTGTCATGGTTAATCTAACGCAACAATAATAATAACAGTAATAATAACAATAATAATAATAATATATGCTTTATAAACACATCGAAACTGCAAATACCATTACTACAATGCTGTGGCTGAGAGGTTTAACGCCCTTAAACTTTCTCTTCTGAAGGGAGTCAACACACGAATTGATACTTGCAGTTGGAGACCACAAAATGTAGAGAAGCACGACCACCCACGCCAGTCGCAAGGCGCTCGATGATGATGATGATGATGATGATGATGATGATGATGATGATGATGATGGTGATGATGAATTCCAGAAATTTTTATCTGTTATCGGTAAATTAACATAACAAGGCTGATAACAGCGTGGCTATTGCTGGGCAATGAATGCTCAGTTTCCGAAATTCTTATCAAAACGCAGGATTTCTGGCATACTTTCCGCATTTTCTAATGGTGTTTGTATTTCGGGTGTGAGACATCAACATACAGACGGGCAGGCAGAGAGACAGCCAGACAGACAGACAACAGAAGCGTCAGACAAATAATAAGCCAGATAACCAGACAGACAGACAGACAACTAGACAGAGAATGAGAGAGAGAGAGAGAGAGAGAGAGAGAGAGAGAGAGAGAGAGGGGGGGGCAAACAGGCAACCAGACAGAAAGGACAGACAATCAGAGAAATAGACAGACAACTAGACAGAGAATTAGAGATAGAGAGAGGCAAACAGTCAGCCATACAGACAGACAGACAGACAAGCAGAGAGTCAGACAGACAACCAGAGAGAAAGACGGGCAACCATACAAACAGAAAGAGAGAGAGAGACAAAGAGAGAGGAGGTAGGTAGACAGACAGAAAGCCACACAGACAGACAACTAGACAGGCAGACAGTGAGACATACAACCAGATAATCAGACAGAATACCAGAACGAACGAACGAACGAACAGACTTTATTTTCAAAGGGTAACAAATTGGGAACGCAGGCCCGTCTTACATTCGGCCCTTCCAATCACTCATCTTTCTTTCATCAACAGTGCATAGGAAAAAACATTGTCAAATGAATTGTGTAAACATAAACAATGCATATTACTATGTTATGAGACACATCCACCACCCACCCACACATCCCCCATTCACTCCAACTCCCCCACCCAACCACACACATAACCCACACACACATACATGCCCCCACCCATCCATCACATCCGTATACCTACACACATCTCCCCACCCACACACACCTCTTACCCACCACACATCCCATCCACCCACACCCCAAGCACACATACATTCCCCAACCCACACATCCCCACACACACACACACACACATCCACCCACCTACACACATCTCCCCACCCACTCACATATCCTCCACCCGTCCCATTACCCACCAACAATCACTCACTCACATATCCTCCTCCACCCACACACCTCCAACCACCCAGCCAAACACACATTCCTCAGCCACACATCCCCCACGCACACACACATCTCCAGAGAGTCAGATAGACAACCAGGAAGACAATCAGACAGCTAGACAGACAAATAGAAAAACAACTAGACAGACTTGGAGGCAAGCAGGCAGACAAACACACCGAATATTATAATCTAAAAAATTGCGCTGCTTTTTCGTGGGAAGCAGCAAGAACAGCAACAGTACAAACAAACAGCAATAAAATAACAGCAATAAAAACAGTTCAAACGGCAGCACCCCGAGACCCGGGGACTTCCCTTGGTAAAAGCTGAAAATGACTCAAGTTTGCTAGAAGCCATCTCTTGACTGAAAGAAAACCGCATCTGTCCTCGTGGATTATTTGAGGTGGACAAATATGAAGCAAGTGAACGAGATAAATTTAAATTATCATCCGTCTTCTTCCAACTCTCCTGCCTCCTCACACTAAATCTTCCCCTCTCCTCTTGTTACAATCTTATAAGATCTCTAAGACCACTCGGATTGGCATCCACTTTTTGCAAGCAGATATTCAAATTATCTCCCCCTGGTCCTAAAATTATCTCCCCCTAACCCCAAGGAAGTAAAAGCCCTGAGACAGGAGCTCTCTCTTGGAGACAAGATTCATGCAGGACAGAAGTCCATGGCGCGTGTCCCGCAGTGTGCGCGTGACAGAGAAACTTGAGAAGCTTCTTTTCTTTGGGTGAGCAAATTTCTTCCTGCCGTCACTGAACACAATTAATGGGAATTATTGATGAACGTGCTAGGAAATTATAGGGAGTTGTGGCCACTGATCGCTATCTGCTGTTCATTCACTCCAGCGCCCTTATCTCTGGACTGTTTACATCCTGTCTGGTGCCTCTCCATCTCACCCACCCCGGCACTTACCCATCTGATCATTTTCCTGTTGTGTTTGGGGACATGGCTTTTTGTTCTTTGTATTTCTCCCCACTTTCGCACTTTCAAAACTAACGCGATGACATCACGCTTTCTCACGAACTTCCACCCGTCCTCCAACACACACACGGACAAGTAATCATTCATTCTTTCACGTAATCATTCATTCAAGCATGACCAGAAATACACACACATTACTGTGCGTGTGTGATGTGTTAGGCCTATCACATATGGTAGGCCCGAATGCACGGACGATTAGGTGGCCAATCTTTCCCTCAATTAGCAGGCGACGAGTCTTAGCTGCGAACCCTCGTCCGACAATGCTCCTGACATGACTTATTTCTTTCGTGCGAACCCGCCGGGGTATGTGCCTTCTGAGTTACTGAACGTAGTGTCACAATCTCCCGGCATACGGTTTCGAGGTTTCGATATCAGCCGATAACGATTTGAAAGCGGATCGTTTTTAGTTGACTTCCATGGCATGAACGTCGGCTGGTCAGAAAGCAATGGCAATCTACTGGAAGTAAAATTGTTGAATAAATCGCAGATAGTCCATACATACTCGGGTTGATTGCAAAGTACCATAAAAGTACAAGCAGTTAGCCTTAGGATTCGAACCTGTATGGAGTTTTAGAATTGATTAGAGCTCTTTCTGTCAACAGACTCCAACACCACTTGATGAGGGAGAAGGACACTGGAGATCACAGAGATGTTGATGAGGGAGGAGGACACTGGAGATCACAGAGATGTTGATGAAATAGGAGGACACTGGAGATCACAGAGATGTTGATGGAGTATAAGGACACTGGAGATCACAGAGATGTTGATGGAGTATAAGGACACTGGAGATCACAGAGATGTTGATGAGGGGGGAGGACACTGGAGGCCACAGAGATGTTGATGAGGGAGGAGGCTAAGAATCCTATGGGTTGATAAACAGATTAATATCCAAGTACTGCACAGGAGCCGGCTCCGTGGCGAAGGTGTAACGGGCGCAGTTCGTAATCTCGCATACCGCGTTCGAAACACAGCTGTGGGTGGTTTGGCAGCAGACAACCTTAAATTGGTGTTTTATGAAATGGTATGAGTGTCGGTCATTCAGAAAGCAATGGCAAACTACTGAACATACACTTGCCCAGGAATCACGAACAGCCAAGAAATGCTGGGGTTGACTGCTACGTCTTGTAAAGGATGTGCACCGACTTTTATTTTTACTGCACAGGAGGAAACCTCGGTGGCGTAGTGGCTAGACACTCGTCTGTCGTCACGGTAGTTAGGGGTTCGATTCGCATGGATGGGTTGGAATTTCTAAAATTGAAATGGGCTCACAGGTCGACCCAGCCACAAATGGATACATGGACATGTATTGGGAAGTAAAGGCGGCCGGCGTTACTATGACCACATCAGCCACGAGTGCCGTTTGGTCTATACAAATATGGTTCTTGAACGTATTCCCAATGCGTCTTAAGATATATAAAAGGGGCCTTTAAATTTGCTTGTTTTACTGCAAAGGACCAGTTCAGACGGACATTTCATTAACCACGTCGTGAGAAGACAATCGTCAATTTTTGGTCTTGTTTTGACATGGGATTTTTATTTATTATTATTTTATTTATTTATTTATTTGGTGCTTTCACTCTCTGTGAACTCAAGCGCGGTCCTTACACGTATTACTATTACTAGTGCTCCGGACTGATTTTTGCGTGTGGATTAGCTTTCCACATTACCAGTGTCCCTCGCCATCAGGTGAACCCACTCAGATTTTTAAGGTACTTGTAATTTACGTCCGCAAGTCAAGGACGAGAAGTCAACATTTTAGTCCAGCAGACAGGTGTAGGGGTTGAACCTACTGACTCGGCGTCAGCGCATCAGAAGATTAAGAGCATGCGCTCTAATCCATTCGGCCATGCTGACCTGAGATAATGGGATGAAGAGACGATTGTGACAAACGCGAAGATTGAGGTACGAGAAGAAAAGGTCACAAATGGAATTCGTAACTGGATGGCACGGAAGATCAGCTATAAGAAAAAGAAAAAAAAACTTACAATCCTTCTTGTTCAACCTGCTTTTTCAGCCTTGGTTATAATTGATGTTGTTTCAAATATACGATTCTAACATAATTCTAGAATTTTAAAATAAGTTAAGATTGTTCTTGATTTTACATTACTCCTGCCCCGTTCAAAATTAAAATTGAAGTTATAATTAGGGTCCATCCCAATCTCAGATTAGCAATAACCCTATTACATAATTACAGTTTTTGAATGTTAATCTGAAAGGAATTGTCTGTAGGAGAAACTGAATACGTTATATAAATCATTTCATATTTCCCCATTACCTTAATCCTGTTCAACCCCAGAAGAAAAGTTATATTTAGGGTCCATCCCAGCGTCTGAATAATAGTCCCGTGAACAAATCAGCCTCATTTCGGAAATTAATTTGAAAAGGGATTATTGTCCACAGTGGTAATGGATGAACTGCTTCGTGTTGACAATGTTAAGCAGTGCAACTTATGGAGAAAACAGTGGACAGATGTTTGTAATCGCCTACACCCGTGACACGGCACATAATGATTAGCTGAGATAACAATGGAAAGCATGACCATCACAGTCACAACCAGTACTGGAAACTAGAGTTGTGGATAGAACTCATCGCCTATTCTGGTCATGATTTAGATTACAGAAGATACAACCGAAGAGCATTTTTAACTGAAGTTAAATTTGTTATTGAAAGGGGAGATAACCATCTGGGTCAGTTGTCAGACGGGAGACAACCCCATTTGTGAAGTATCCGTTGATGGTGAGTAAATGAGGACACAGGGAGGTGCGGCTGTTGCGAGCCTGAAAGTGACAATGCGATTTCTATGTGTCCCACGGGTGATGTTGAGATTTGGTGATGAGATAGCAAGAATGATTAGTATCACTATTTGAAGGTTGGAATAATTAAGGCAGAGATGGGAAAAGAGGAAGAGACAAGAGTTATTCACCGAATCGCTGGCAATCTTATGTTTATATTTATGTGCAATATGGTATTGATTGTTTTTGCCTTTGTCAGCCGTGACTGCATATACAATAATGTGTATTATGAAATTTAAAGGCATGATTTTCTTGATCTTTGCTTTTTGATAGCGAAGAGGAAAGTACCAACTGAGCTGTCATCCATGTTACAGGTTGATGATTATTTCGAAGGTTGTCAACTTGCGGGCAGGCACCTCAAGCTGCAGAGACTTTAGCAATACTGTGAGATATAGCGCCCACGTAGGTATGTTCTATGTGCTGATCTATGAAATATAGAGCCCACGAAGGTTTGTTCTATGCGCCGATGAAGCAGCCTTTGGCATCAAACTCCAGGGAGGGATGCCAGATCTGCAAACGGCATTAAGGAAACACATTTGTGGACATATGATGATTCCAAGTGAACGAGAAGAAGAAGGGAGAGGAGGGGTGGGGGTGGAAGGAGGAGACATAATGGAGAGTAAGAGAATAAGCAGAAAATGCAACAGCTGCCGCTAAAGAAGAAGAAGTTTTGGAAGAGGAGGAGGATTAGCAGCAACAGCAGTAGAAGAAGAAGAAGAAGAAGAATGAGAAGAAGAAGAAGAAGAAGAAGAAGAAGAAGAAGAAGAAGAAGAAGAAGAAGAAGAAGAAGAAGAAGAAGTTCTTGTCTTATTCTTTAGTGTCCGCCCAGTACATACTGTTTGGATGTAGTAGTTTTCAACAGAGCAGTATATACATAACTGTCGACAGGGACACATCCGACCAATTAACGGTGTTTCTTGGTCGTGTTATCTTTCGATGCCAAATCCGAGGTCCCAATGAGGTAATCCAGATCCCTTTCATCCGTAAGGAATGCACTCTACTAAATCCACACAGCGCCGCCACTTAACTGCCGTTCCTCTCTGTAGGGACGCCACAATGACCTTTCCTGCCTGCCCTCTGGGATCCTGTGCATTGTGCAAAAGAACAGATATATCCTCACGTCCTGGAGAGAATGGTGCTGTAGGGAGTGACCAGAGGGTCAGGCCAATACTCAAGACTGCTACTAGTACCATTATTATTAGGACTCTTCTCTGGCTGTTGAAGACGAGGGCGGAGCAGAAAATGGAATATTCTCGAGTGCTGTAATGTCGGTTCTTGACTCAACTCAACTCAACCTTCCTGCCATGCGAGGAGGCTACTACAAGGGCCGAGCTGACACAAGATGTTCAGATCCTGAGCTCAACCAACGAATCGCAAGGTGCTACACACAGATTGAAAGTGGTATCAAAAACAGGAGTTGGCATCTGCCGAGCAGATACTAGAAACTGACTGAACACAAGATATAACTCGCAAGCTCAAGGAAAGAAAAGATTCACTCAGATAGAAGAGAGCGTATCGATCAAAGCCTTCATCTAGGAACGAAAAGAAATACGGATACTGTGTATAAAACTGAAATATCTCACTTAATACAAATGTTCTGTCTCACCTGTGTATATTTTATGTGTTGTTTTTCGCGAGTTGTGTTGTTAAAGACACGTAGGAAGTAATGTTGTGGACTTGTTGGAAGCTTGATAACTACATCGCCAGCAGTCGTTCGATCTCTTAATGTGTGAGATTTGAATATCTTGCGCACTCGTTTTGATTTGTTTACGTGTACTAATCAAGATATGGCTGAATGTATGTGGCCCGAATTCAAATACTTAGCCTGTATCAACCCGCTGCGTGGCGACGGTGTTACGGACGCAATTCGTAATGCCGCATACCGCATTCGAAACACAGCTGCAGGCGATTTGGAAGCAGACCGCCTTGTGTTGGGTTTTATCAAATGGTATGAGTTCCAGTCGTTTAGAAAGCAGTGGTAAACTACTGAACGTAAACTTGCCAAGAAATCACTAACCAAAAAATGCTGGGGTTGACTGCGACGTCCTGTAAAGTATTTGCAAGTAACTAACCCTCTATCAAAAGAGATGTAAGGTGCCACCTGCCCCAAGGGACACACTTGGGAAAGGTGGGGTACTCAATTAGTCCCCTGATCAGGGTCACGTGAAGCCATGTCAGCAGGCGGTGATGAAGCTCGTGAGCAGCCCACAGATAGTTGTTGGTTATGGTCTCAAGATTTACGACGGTAGGCAGAGAATCTGTTTATAGAGACAATTACTACCGTCACCCACCTGTATTGCCATGGCCAAGAAGGAAAGCAATGGCAATCTACTATCTTTACAGATGCCTCGAATATCATATATGTATGTGAACGAGGTTAGGTGGGTTTCAAGAACTGCCACGTCTGGTAGGGAACCGCATGCGCTGAAGGTGCCCTCACACTGTCATCCAGCAACTGCATGCGAATCTAGAAGTACGTCGTCACAGCTGTAAGGTTGAAGGGGAGGAGAAGCAGGGACAGGCCAAGAGAAGGGATTCTGAGCAATTTAAAATTATGGAATGCAAGAACGTTAGTACCAGAAATGACTGGCAGCACAAGGGACACAGGGCTATGGAAAGATATGATCACCAACGCCGCACAGTCTGGACTTTTTGAAGTCAGCGCAAACGTTTTGCAAATTTAGCGAAAGACAATAATGTAAATTTATCTATGCAATTTCGTAAATGTTACAGAAAAGGTCGTATATGTCGTGGACCCAGAAAAAGACAAACACGATCTAACCAACGGAGAAAAGTGGGCCACAAATAGTTTCATGTCTCGTACAATGAAATTCATTGACCATGTTCATAAATAAACACGCGCTCATTGATGTAGATGAATGAAGTAGACACTAGGGGACACACTTGACAACATACACATTGAAAGCTATGGTTACCGACCAGGATTCGAACCTGTCACCTCCAAATGACGACAGAGCCTTGCTACAGGAACAAGTTTACTTCGACGCATGACCAACTAGACACCCCTGACCATGTTGAACGTCACAGTAGCTTGGAAATAACAGTGATTAAGGAAATGATTCCTGGAGAGAAAAAAAAAAAAAGAGGCAGAGGTCGAACAGCATGAAGATGGTCTCCCAGAGTTTTAGGCCCCATGAGACAGGTGAAGGAACACGATTGAGAAACCTCTCGCCACACCATTATGATTGAGACGTCCTGCAAGCAACCCGTAACACGATGATAATGATGATGATCCTAATGTATGCCGGAACCGGAAGAAGTACGAAACGTTTCCTGCTGTCGTATTCAAATGGTCACACTTTTTTCTACCAACTCCCCCGGGATCTCTATTTCTGATGGCAAAAGATTCAATCAATGTCGTTGGAAGCCACAATACACAGGCTACCCCAAACGGTTTAACCTCGGGACTTTGGACAGACTTAATACCTTTGATCCTGGCACAATACTTAACGACTCTGTCACTATCTTATTAGTATCGGCAGGAGTACAAAGAATGCCCTAACTGGGCCGCGCGAGAAGACGTATTGTCTACCCTGAAATGACCAAATCCTAAATTAAAATAACAGAGGATTTCTAGCGCGTGAGAAATGCTTTCCCCAGGCACAGCGGCCGCTTGGGACAAACCGGAAGTCTTCTTTTATGTGGTTTGTATGACTGGTGTGATTATCAAAGTGCTTTCCCCTGACAATGGGAAATCAAAGTAGTGCTTTCCCTTGACAATGGGAAATCAAAGTATTAGTCTTTGTAACCGGGTTGATAGATTTGTTGCTGTCGGGGGTCGGTCAGCCGTGTCAATAGGGTGCGTTGCTCGAAGATTGTGGTGGAGATGGGTTGTTGTTGGGAGGGGATGAGGGTTCCTGGGAAAGATAAGAAACGGAATATAGTATCACCATCAGCTTTGTAATCATCATTATCCTTATCAGAAAGTCGTGGACGAAGGATGTTGTTTTGTTATATCGAACGACCTCACTCCGCATTGGGCATTTCTTTGCGTACTCAGTCTTTTGATGCAGCAGCCAACCGACAGGATTTCTGCGTGTACTTCCCATCAGGAGTTGGTTATTATGGCGAAGTAGAGAGGAAGAGGAAGAAGAAGAAACACGAGGAGGAAGGAAGATGCAGAATGGTAATGAAGAGGGGATTAAGGAAGGAAGGAAGGAAGGAAGGACAACTATGGAAAAAAAAGTGTCTGTCATCTACTGCCTATAGAACCTTGCTTTGTAGGGTGTATTGAGCATAAAAAAGTTAAGGCCCCCTGGCTAATGCATTTGCAGCGAACTGTGCAGGCTAGGGTTTTCTATTTGCCTCAGACAGAAAATAAATTCCCACCTTGCCAGCAACAAAAATAACAAAAACAAAAACAACAACAAGAAAGATTAATCTGTTACTTTATAACCCCTTCAGCTCCACACAGCTGATATTTTAACTCCTCGCACAGATCATTACCATTTCAAAGTAATAACTATCTGCAACAGACACGGCGGTCCCACAATGTTACTTTATCTTCGCCAGTCGCCTGACTTCGCGAAACTAAATACCTCGAAAAATGTCGGAAAGGCCGGGGTACACGTTATATCGCCTGCATCAAACAGTGAGTCACCCATACATTCAACCAGGATGCAATATATACCGGGTCGCACGTGCACCTTTTCACTGTCCACGGCCACCGGATCACTTGCCAAGCTTATTTATTAATAGGCATGGGTTCGGTTATCTGATAATGGACGCCGAGTTATTAATGCTCGCTTTATGCGGCTTTGGCCAAGTGAAGTTCTTGTTGAGTCCCGCTTTTAACATCCAAGGTAAAGTTTCCCGACCGTGGTTCTCGGGGCTGCCGCTGGGGATTCTGTGATGTGCCCAGGGGGTCCCGTGTTAGTTAGTGATTGAAACAGAAGGAAAAACAATTAAATATTTTTGTATTAACTAGTTGTATGGCAGGGCTGTGTGATCAGACTTGTCAGAGTACGTGTGTGTTTGTGTACGTCAAGCGACGATGTTGACTGCGAACTGGGTACTTTTAATAGTGCCAGAAAAGACTGTTTACGCTTGTAATCTTACGCACTGTTCATCTTGTATACCGGCTTAGTGGCGGAAGGATTACGGACGCAGTTCGTAATCCCATATACCTGCGTTCGAAACACAGCTGCGGGCGATTTGGCAACAGAGTGCCTTTCGTTGGTTATTTACGAAATGGTATGAGTGCCGGTGATTCAGAAAGCAATGGAAAACTACTGAACGTAAACTTGCCAAGAGATCATAACAGCAAATCCAAAAAGGTGGTGTTGACTGCGACGTCCTTTTTTGTACACTGGTCATCTTATGCACTGGTCATCTTATGCACCGGTCATCTTATGCACCGGTCATCTTATGCACTGGTCATCTTGTGCACTGGTCATCTTGTGCACGGGTCATCTTGTACACGGGCCATCCTTTACACGGGCCATCTTGTACACGGGTCATCTTAGGCACCGGTCATCGTATACACCCTGGTCATCGTATACACATGAAACCGAGTACATCTGTATAAAGATAATCGTAAGCAATATTACAAGCAGATACTGGGACGCAGAGGTGTTTACAGGGCACCAGGACCAGGTTTTATACTGGACAAGACCTACTAACACGTCCTAGCCGTGCGTCCTGGCAACAGGTCCCTTCGGGGTTCTGGCTAACGTAGTAGGATCGCTGATTCTTCCGAAGTCGGAGAGTATCTGCCAGCACTGCGAGGAACCACCAGTCTGCACACCAATAAGCCAGACATGGGACAACGGATACTCACGCAAACCTCAGGTCCTGTATGACATCAAACTGATGTTGGACAACAGGATGTCTTCATCCGACATACAGGACTTCGCGCTGGAGTTCACAGCCAGCGAACACAAGCAAGCAGCAAGCAAGCACAAGCAGATACTGATTTCATTCCAAGAGGAGCAAGGAAATATAACAAACCATACTAGACTCTGAAATTACAAACCAATTTGGAAGACAAAGTTATAGGTGTTAAGATGACGGCAGTGAGAGAAAGAGAAAGGGAGAGGGAGAGAGAGAGAGAGAGAGAGAGAGAGAGAGAGAGAGAGATATTGAGAGAGAGGGGGGAGAGAGAGGGGAGAGAGAGAGGAGAGAGGGAGAGAGAGAGAGGGAGAGAGAGAGAGGAGAGAGGGAGAGAGAGAGCATATACTGAAAGAAATAAAGAAACATCTTGCTCAAAGCCATCTCAGCAATGTATGAAAGAACAGTAACTCAATCAAGAAAGATAATTTGAGATGAAAACAGAAACCCTCAACTTAAAGTCATGGTAATGAGCTATTATAAGTAAACTGCATATCCTTTACAGTATGTTTGAACCAACCCAGCATGCATTGGCTGCTTCCAATTTGCTGGCCAATTTATTGGGAAAGAAGTGGGGAACTGTCACATATGCTGAAGTAAACTGCAATGGTACCTATTTCGAAAACAAGGACCTCATAAAATTAAATTGCTACGGAACTGCTTAGCTGAATACGAAAATTAACACATTACATTAATTAATAACGGGTTAACTTAGAACTTTACATACCTCTATTCCCAATGATACGTAGGATTAAGAACGCAAAGATTAATTGAAGATCAAATAGCTTAAATAATGCAGAAAAATAGAGGATATATTCGAAGAGAGACAGCACGCAATGGATGCCTGTGTAGATTTAGAAACAACACGCATTTGACAAAGTACGGAATGAGGAATTGAAAGTAAAAATAATCAAATAAGCAGGTCTGTGAGGACCCGCGCATATACAGGTGGATAGGTATCAAATTCAATAGAAACGGAAGATGTGGATATTGTAAACCTTAAAAAAATCACAAAAAACATGGCGCATAGGAATCAATGATAACTGGAAACGTTTTAAATTCGGAGCAGAATACAGATCTTGGAAATGGACACATAAAATTAAAGAGAAATGCGAAACTGTATATTTTCTGCAATTTTGATATTAGGAAATATGCTTAAAAGCATAAATATTTAAAACGTGTAATTCTGAACTATATACTTTTGAATCCTGACTCGGTCTGTGATACATCAATAAGAATAGATCATGTATAGGGGTATCCGGGGTTCAAAGAAAATGACCCATGGCTAACCAACGAAAATATCTTCCCTAGTTTATGAATGAAACCCAACAACCATTCTTATGGTAACGGATACGCTGTCAGACAATCATTGTCACTGAACTCAAAAAGATACTTATCGCTTCATCTGTCTCACGACAGAGAGAAGATCTTAATCTTATCCCTCTATAACAGTCTTTTTGAAGACTCAGCAAAAGAAGATTAATTCATGGGGAGTTTGGGACCGATCTCTAATTTCTAGAGTGTGAAACAAGAAGGCAAGACTATTGGTCTAACCGTATCGTCATTGGTTGATTCATTCCGTGGACTGCCCAGTGGCGTGTGATAAAAATCTCAGTGGAAAACTCAAGCTTTCATTAATCAACAGGGTGTGTGTGTCTGTGTCATTGGCATGGTCTTTATCAGATAATGGCAGTCATTCGTTTCTGTCAAACAACCTTTGCTGTCAAACATCAATTACTGTCATCAGTCAGTGACTGTCACAGACAGCTTGATGGTGGGTGGATGGACCGGCCATTGGCTAGTCTATGAATGTCTATTTGTTTGTCCGTCTTTCGTGCGCCTGTCTGTCCATCACCAGCCCATTCATCAATCAACCATCCGTATGTGCGTCCGTCTTTTTTCTACCTTCCTACCAACCTACCTACCTACCTACCTACCTATCTATTTGCCGGCTCAGTGGCGATGTGGTTACGGACTTAATTCGTAATCCCACATACCGCGTTCGAAACAGCTGCAGGCGATTTGGAAGCAGACCGTCTTGCATTGGCTTCCATGAAATGGTATGAGTGCCGGACGTTCAGACAGCAATGGCAAACTACTGAACGTAAACTTGCCCAGGAATCACAAACAGCCAAACAATGCTGGAGTTGACTGATACGTCCTGTAAAGGATATGCAAATAACTTTTTAAACCTATCAATGTATCCACCAATCTATCCATCCACCAACCATTTGTCTGTCTGTCTGTCTGTCTGTCTCCCAATGTTTCCCTCTGTCTCCCTCCTCTCTCTCTCTCTCTCTCTCTCTCTCTCTCTCTCTCTCTCTTTCTCTCTCTCTCTCACTATCGCTCGCTCTCTAGATCTATCCAGCCATCCATCCATTTTTCGGTCCATTCCTTTATCCTTCCATGTGTCTACCTGTCAGTCTGTCTGGCTATCTGTCTGTTTAGATATTCTACTTCTATTCCCATATCCCAGAGGCAGACCAAGAGAAATGATGCTGGATGGATTGAGACGGTGGCATGGAGGAATATCATCAGCAGAGTTGATCCAGAACACCAAAGACCGAGATATGTGGAGAGCCATGAACGCCTACGCCAGCCGACACGGCACTTGATGATGATGATGATGATTCCCATATCGATGTGTCCACCCGTCTGTCTTACGTTTACCTTTCAAGTCAATTCCTATCATCTTACCTCAGAAAAAAAAAAATATCACTGCTGGCGTCTATTCAACTGAAAGGTTTGAATAACGTTTTATTTGCCGTAATTGTGTTCAGTAAAGTTGCATTTCTTCGTGTTATTATACATTATTCAAACGAAATCACACCATGTTAGTTTCTTCTCAGAGGTTCACAAATTATGTTCTTCAGTCCACTGATGAAGCTTGACGGGATGGCACTTGAAGTGCGCACACTGAGAAGCCAGAATATTTTAAAGACATTTAACTCCTTCAATTCTAGAAGGGTGTCAAGTCAAAGTCTGAAGGAGAAAAATAACAAGAATGAATAATCACAAGGGACTGTCTGGTAGGTTAATTACCCAGTAGGAGTGACCACCATGTTGAAGCCAGATTTCCTTAGTGTGGTTAGATAAAATGTTTAAGGGAAAATTTAAAAAAAAAATAAGAGAACGCATTACGCGAATTGTTGCACTCAATTAATTAGGTACCATCTCCACGATGAAGGTCAGCTGAAATGGATCTCCAACATTGTCTGTCTCTCGTCTTGATTGTACATTCTGTCAGATTGCTGTTCGTCCATCTAAAGTTTGTGCAAATGATGTAAGTATGTATGCAGAATTGTATGTATGTGTTTATGAATGTGCAAGTGTAAATGTGTCTGCTTTTTTCCTATGTGAATGTAACATGCACAATTGATGAACCAAAGATGTGTGATTGGAAGGGCCCAATTTGTAACCTTTGTAAAATACAGTTCGTTCGTTCTCTTAATGTTATCTTCAAGCTTGTATCGTTTACCTCTTGCTCGCTTGCCTGTAATATTACCCTCCAGTATGGTTTTTATAAGAGTTATATATTTAAACGTGACCGAAGTATTTTACTTGCCTTGTTTTTATTTATTTCATCAACTCTCTTTTCATTCCCTAATGTTTTTCTAGAACATCCGTACTTATTAGGAAAGGCTAATCATATACCACCCATTTCTTGGAACTTAAATGGATGGAAGGTCTGTTTCTGTGCTCGTTTCTCGAGGGAAGTGCGTCGCACCCAGTCGTGTACTTCATAGACAAGTATGGCTGACTCATGCATGAATTTGGTAAGGTTCACTTTCCCAAGGACTAAGCTACCGTATGATAATAGATGGCACTATCTGTTTTATGTTTGCGCCGAAGGTTCGCCGGCGCTCACCAAACCCGACACCTCACATTGTGTCAACGGCTTCGGGTGGAGGAAAGCAATTGGGAGGATCGGCAACTGGTCTATGATGGAAGCTCCGGCAGACGTACAATTAGAGCATTACTTTGCTGATCGGGCAGCTTCTGCAGCTTGTCTTATTCCAGACGTATTGGTGTTGCCTTTCCTCTGGAGTAAACGAGGCAGCCTGAGAGAGGGATCATGCTGCATGGGCAACACATGGTCTGCAGATTTAGCCTAGGCTGTGTGCTAGGTAGAGATATTACTGCATTTTACAAACTATCGTCTGTCACGGAGGAAGGAGAAGAAACTTCTTGTGTCTACTGTCTTGCCTTGTCCAGCTTTTCTAAGCCTTCTATATTTCTTTGTGTTTACTTCGATGAAACACGATCTATTATTCTGTACACAGACATTTCCAGTACATTGATACGATACTCTAATTGCTGGCACATTGTCCGCGCTCTCGAGGTAGGCTACATGTGCATCTCACCTCCATTTTTCAGTGGGTGAGTGTCGGCCCGGCTCTCACATCCGGAGGGTTATGGACTTAGAGGCGTCAGCCATATACTTCAACAGAGAGCCGTAGAGTGTGTGTCTAGACCACGAATGCAGTGGCATCGTGCGCTTGATTCGGACTTTTGACTGAATGTTCTCATGTTGTCAGTCTACCTGCAGAGCAACAGGTGTGTGTCTCCCTTGGTCTGGTTCCAGCACCCCTTCGACATTTGATAGGGCAGCCATTTGAAAGATGCGTCGCCGGCACGTAAGGCCATGCGATCAGCACAAAGTTATCCAGAGTCACCAGTGGGAACGCCACGCCCCGCGAAGGGCAACGACGATTTCTTTTGAACTAATAAAAGCGCTCTTTCCGCGAGGGTCGGAGCTTGGTAAGCATGTATTAGCTTTAGAATTGCCACAGTTATCCAAGAAGGATCTTGTCATCTAAGGAACCTCGACTGATTTAATGAGCCATTCGCGGTTTCACCGTGAGACAGTGTGAACTTAGACATGCATGGCTTAATCTTTGAAACAAGCATATGACTACTTGCAGGATCAACCAGATATCTATCGGACAAACGGACTATCCACACGCAGGCCAAGAGTATCAATCACTCAGCGCACTATCTGGATACCAGGTCAGTCAGTCAGTCATTGGCACCTTGCCGTCTTGACAGACGATAGTTTGTGCTTTAAAAAGGCATAATAACTTTTAACTATGGCGGTAGCGAGTGTGACTGATAAGGCCAATTTGCGCTGTAAATGTCCGTTCACAGTGGGTGCATGTGAACACATGGTCATTTCCACCATCATGCACCATCTTACGTCTCAAACGCTTGGTGTGTGACTTTTCTGCAATAATTTTCTCCTTTGACTTTATTCCATTTCTGATATTTGCCCTCCATGCAACACGTTCAGCGGCGACTTGCTCCCAATGTGCATTATCAATGCCTGTATCAATCATGTCCCGCTTACACACATCTTTGTATCGTAGTAGAGGCCGACCCTGAGATCTCTTACCCATCTGTAATTCACCAAAAAAGATATCCTTTGGTATTCTACCATCATCCATCCTCCTAAGATGTCCTATCCATCTAAGTCTACGAAGACTGAGCATGGAATAAACTGTCACACAACCTGATCTTTCCAATACTTCAGTATTTGTGATTTTGTCTTGCCACTTAATACCAAGAATTCTTCGCAGACACCGCATATGAAAGCTGTTTAAATTGTTCTCTTGGTGTGAGTAAGTTGTCCAGGTTTCACTGCCATAGAGAAGAGTACTAAGGACACAGGCTTGATAGACAAGGACTTTTGTTTTGGCAGTAAGCTTCCTGTTCTCCCAGACTCTTTTTCTTAACCTGTTCATTGTTGTTGCTGCCTTACCAATCCGGATGTTGATTTCCTGATCTAGGGATAATTTGCTATTTACCACTGATCCTAGATATGTAAAATGGTCTACTATCTCTAGTTCGGCGTCGTCAATAAAGATTGATGGTACCCCATGTGCACCTTGTGACATAATCTGTGTCTTCTTTTTGCTAATTGTTAAACCAAATTCAGAACAAGCATTGGAGAATGCAGATAGTAGACATTGCAATTCTTCCTCAGAGTGGGTCGTAACTGCAGCATCATCTGCAAAAAGCAACTCTCTGATCAGTACCCTCCTAATTTTGGTCTTAGCCTTCAATCTCTGAGCATTGTAGAGGCCGCCATCTGAGCGTGAGTGAATGTATATACCACCATCCTGATCACGAAATGCATATTTCAGTAGAAGTGAAAAGTATATTCCAAAGAGGGTGGGAGCTAGTACACAACCTTGCTTAACTCCACTCTTGATTTCAAATTCTTCAGAAGTTGCACCATCAAACTTGATTATACCCTTCATGCCTGTGTGGAACGATTCCACAATGGACAGAAGAGTTGGTGGGCAGCCAATCTTCTTTAGTGCCTTGAACAGACCCTCACGACTGACCAAATCAAATGCCTTTGTGAGGTCGATGAAGGCAATAAACAGTGGTTGATTCTGTTCACGGCATTTTTCTTGCATTTGTCGCAATGAGAATATCATATCAGTGGTAGACCGGTTCTGTCGAAAGCCACACTGTGATTCGGGGTAGACTTGATCTCCTAGGACTTGAAGTCTGCGCAGAACAATTCTGGCAAATACTTTTCCAACAATACACAGAAGTGAGATACCCCTATAGTTGTTGCAGTCGCTCCGATCGCCCTTGTTCTTGTACAGTGTTATGATGCTTGAATCTTTGAAATCCTGTGGGACTTGTCCTTCACGCCAGCATAGCTCTATTAGCTGGTGGATCTGTATAGTGAGTGTGTCTTGCCCACTCCTGATAACCTCTATTGGAATCCCATCCTTACCTGGAGCCTTGCCAGATGCAAGTTCATTTATAGCACACTTAACTTCTGTTATGGTGGGAAGTGTGTCCAGGTGGTCAAGAGTTGGTAGAGCCTCTATGGCGTTGAGGGCATTATCCGCTAGTTTGGTCTCACTTGAGTAAAGCTCCAAATAGTGCTCTACCCATCTGTCCATCTGCTGTTTCTTATCAGTGATGACTTCTCCAGTCAAGGTTTTCAATGGTGCACTTCTTTTGATCACTGGACCACAGGCTTTCTTTATTCCTTCATACATGCTTCTTATGTCTCCCTTATCACTTGCGATTTGAATGGACTCACATAACTTGATCCAATAATCATTTGCACACTGCCTGGCAGCCTTTTGCACATCCTTCCTAGCTTGCCTTAGCTCACTCAGAGTGTTACGCGTTGGTCTTTCCTTGTTTCTTAAGAGAGCTTTCTTCTTCTTATCAATTGTGGGATGTGGATTTTAATTCCTGAGAATGATTCGTTAAAATGTCTAGGGGGTATTATTGATTCTCTGGTCACTGGTCAGAATGCAGGGTGATCAGGGATATTTACCACAAATCCCAGGAGAAAAGAGTTCAATCCTTGAAACAATGGCATCTGTGTGTAGGTTTCCCTTCCCACTTCATCACCCTTTAAATTAACTATAGATGCTAGAAGGAGATTGATTGCTCACAACATATAAACAACCACTTATTGGACACCACATTTACTTGATGTACACGACACTTTTGGACAAACAGTTCAGGTATTAACTCAAGATCTGCAATTACATATATAGATGTGTAATAAACACTATGCATTTTCAGACAGGCATGGGAATGATATGCAGTATTACAACATAGTACCCAGTGACCCCAGAAAAAAACCAGGTTATTACAAACAACACAACAACCACAAATTGGTTCTGCTTACTCGACTCATTGTACCTAGATAAAATCACATTGGTCTAGGTGCAGAAACCCAACATATATATTTTTGTTTCTGACACCATGTACAATTATCATATTTAAAAATAATGAGTTGATGTCAAAATACTATTTACCTTAACCATCATTGGTTATACCTCATTACACACTAACACTCTTTATATGTCATAGAAGAAAAAAACACACACATGAAAACAGTTGATACTAATAATTAAATTAATTAATTATAGTGTTCATTTAGGCATTGCGGATGGGTATTCCTCTCCAGTGCAAAGCAGTTAATGTCCATAATTATCAGTGCAGAATTATACTCAGTCATTTTCTACTCACAGTATGTCCACCGAAGTTGGCTGGCGAATGTTTCTAATCCATAATCCAAGAATAGAATTATACATAAGCACATATTCTCTCCATGAGACTGAATTTAAGAATACTCTGTTGCCATTTGGGCTGTGATCCAATTGAAATTGATGCCTAGGTCTATCATACTTTCAGGAGATGCAACTTAAGCTCTGCAGAAGGTTCTTCCTTATCTCATCTTATCGATGAAAAGATGACGACTGTCCAACAGCTCGGTTTATGTTAACCGTTTCCCAATTTAGTTCAAAAGGCTTTGTCACACACCCGGTTCATGTAGATAGGCCATCCCACACTTGATGATGGGGCAGTTAGGCCGACATGGGACCAGCATAGAGTTCTGATTCATTCCATTTCTGTGTAGAACATACCATGGTGAGTCATTCATTGGGTTTCATCTGAAGATTCTGCTGCAGGCATGGAACTGAAGAATATTACTCCACCACATATCCAGGGATGCAAGCCATCAGGTGATTCCTGTGGTTGCAGGCGTAGAGGCATTTACTCCGCTAGCTGCTTTCATATGGACTTTTTTATGTGTTCAGGTTTGGGAACCTTGAGGTAATCTGGTGTATATATGGTTTTCAGTTGGTACCTTGGTTGTATTGGTTCAATGTCTTCTTCCCATTTGTTTGAGTTGGTGTTCATAGCTAGAACTTGGTGTTGCATGGCTGGAACCTTATGTTTGACTTTTGCAGCTGTGAGATGTTCTTTCGAAGACTTATCCATTGTGGATATTAACTTGGTAATCCAACCAACAGTTGAAGATTACTCACTGTTGTTAGTTTTAATAACTTGTAGAAGGATTGTCCCATAGTTTCACTGATTTTGTTGAATGATGAGGCCATAGATGATACTTCTCAAACGTATAACTGACGAGTCACTGTTGTCAGTTACTTTGTTGATCTTCATCTTTGTAGATTATTAGATCTTGAAGTCCATCCTGGATCTTCCTACTAACCTAGGACTTAATCACTCACCCAATCAGTTGTCTTCTAATTTATCTGTTGCTCGCTATGGAGCTATTGAGCGCCGCAGTAAACATGGAGGTATTGCTAAATCCAGACTATGGTTTGGACATTCACTTTATGGCTGTTTACCCAGGATCCAGTGTTAGTGATATAGTCCCACCAAATTCAACCACCACCTGCTTCTCTTCTACAGAAAAGGGATGACAAAGAATACAACACTAGCATTAACCTACTGTGTTATGATAAAAGGTTTACAACACAATTACAAACACAAATACAAAACAACAAGGGGAGAAGGGGAAAGGAGTGGGTGTCCATGTTCCACTGTCCCTCATTGCTGAGTAGAGCCATTCTGACCCTTCCTAGTGAGTAAGGTATTTTCTCACTTATATTTTGTTCTGTTGTTACTGGGACTATTGGATGGGTGAAGTCATTCTGTCCATCCAACATGTTGATATTGTCTCTCTCATTACTTGAAGAGAATAGCCTATACAGAATCCCTGTGGTTTCTAATGCCGCGTCTTCATTTCGGCACTATAATCATCACTAGGTCAAGACTATTCACCATTGGCTTCTTAAGTACTGACATACATATGTATTCTTACATCAACATCCTCTAATCCCAAGGTGCAACATTAAAATGTATATTCCCACAGTAAAAAGTAACAATCAGAACAAAGAAAATTCTCATACCAAAAAAAACATACATGTACATTTCTCTGATATTAAGTACATGATAATCATACATAATAATCATAATGATGATGCAGGGAGCCTAGGTTTTTGAATTATCTTCATGAACTAAAACATCCATTGTTTTCCCCCACTGCGTACAGCACATGAGGATAGTAATCGCTGTGATATGTTTTGCCAATGACTGCTATTATTCGGAGGGTATTTATAAGAATAACTTATGCCGCATGGTCCAGTCTTCTGAATATTGCAAGCAATTTATTCACATCAATCTTCGCTTCTGTTTCTACTACGGTGAGGCGATGCGGAGTGAATCCTATCCGAACATGCATTTACATCACGCGTTTAATTGTTCATTAATTTATATTCAAACATGGCCTGTCCCTAACACTATTTTATGAAATGATTATATGTTCACCCTCATATGGAGTGGTTACTAATCTGTTAACAAAAGAATGGTACTAAAATTTAGCACTATATTTCCAAGTTACAGATTATAATGTGGCAAAATATTTTATCCCCTGACTAAGTAAGAGTCAGGAATATGCGTAATCCTTTGTATGTCCCCGCATGGATAAAACACCTTTCTATAGTACATAGATTATTTGCAGATTTCTAAGCATAAATAGTGAGATATTGTTCACCGTGCCTAGAAGTTTTAACATAGGAATATGAAATTGACAGACACTAGTTCTTTACTATGAAGCATGAATCAGGGTCTGCTCCTACATTGAGAAAATCTCTAGAATGTGTTTCAGACATGAGAGTTGATACTTTACAGTACACATAATATTCATAGATTATAGCACTACTAGTGAGATATAAGTTCATAATGCCTATACAAGATATTAACATATAGATTTGAAATGGTAAGACATAGGAAAAATTACAGCGTGGCGCCCACATGTGTTTCCTTAGTAAACATCATCCAGCCTGGTTTAAGAGAATTGTAACTAATTCTTAATTAAACATACTGGTTTATGTAATACATAAATATATCTTAATAATGTAGATAACATACCAATAGCTTGAATAGAATCATGTTTTTAAGGCAAACTACCTTCTCCCCGAAGGGAAAGGTCGACTTTCTTGTGTGTTCTCTTGACTAGAAATGGCCGCTTCAGTCTTTGTTTTCCCCCTCGCCAGGATTGGCCAGATAAGGGAGAGAAAACAAGCCAAAATAAATTTAGCTGTGCCACGGTCAGTCTATCGCTGTTTTATTTTCTCCTACATTAAGTAAGTTACTTAAACAGTAATTGTAAGGGTTTGTTTATTTTTAAGGGAGTCCATAAATAGGAAAGGGTAAGGACGTTTTATTATACCACACGCCTCCCCAATTTAAGACATTTATTTCTTTCAGAAATTAAATGGTCGAGTAGTACTCTACAATTTCCGTCTTTACATTGACTCCCCTAGTATCCCTTCCTTATTAATTTCTTGCATTACTTCCCTATGTTATATAATCAGAGCCACGTCCATTTTCTTTTAGTCACGACAACTGGCATAACCTTACAGGATTATTTCTCTTTTAGTGAAAGAGTGTAGCACCCTCTCCACTGTTGTCAGCTATTGGTTGAAATATGAGTGTTTATCTGATAATTTGTTACTTTCCAGTACTGGTTTGTCTGCATCAAACCGACTTTTTGAAGCAATTGAGATATCATCATTAAGCTTGATTTCTCTCTCATTAGATTATCAATCTTGAGATTATGTTAAAACCGACGGTTAATTCTGCGTCTACTGATAGCATATTAAACTCGCCCGTCTCCCTGTAAGTTAGACGTTTGTTTTAACTATAGATCTGGTATTTAAAGGAAGCTAAAGATGGTTCCTGTTGAAATACATTTTCATCCAACACATCATGTGTTTGGGTTATAAGTCGAGTTATGGGATTTTCCGATCAGTTTTGATAACTACTGATTAGAGTGGTGTCCCTTTCTCTTGTGGGTTTTCCCGGAGAATCTCGTCTAACATGTAAACAAGGTCCAACTTTTCTAGATTTCCGTTCTGAACCGACTATTCCGGGGAACATGAATCTATCAGAAATGAAGTAATTCTTAGCTTACTCTCTCTCTCTCTCTGCTTTTCCTTCTAACCTAGATCTATTTTACGCTAGAATCCTTATTAGTAATTCTAAGCTGATGTGTTTGAGTTTCACTCAGTATATGTTGCTTTGGTGTTGAATTACGAGCAATTTTGCGTCGCTTGGCGTACATTGATCGTCGTCTGCCTCCCTTCAGGTTTTAGACTATTTTCAACTTAGCAACATACCTTATTGTGTAGGTTCAGACGTATTGTCTCCTACTATATATAATCAGTTCAGTGAGAAGTTAAAAGCCCCTTTTTGTGATTCCTTTGATAGTCTTCCAGACAATCAAGTTGCTGGTTCACTTTCCAGTTATGGATGTGGATTACTAGTCTTAGTAAAATTACTGTTACATATGTATATCCCTCTCATACTGGCGTCTCCTGAGTTGTGTCCTCAGGATAACAGGTAAGGTACTCTTAATGTTTCTCTCCAGTTTTGTTTTCCTCCGTTTAATACGTGGAAACTCTGGATTTATTTAGATTGACTAAGGTCTGAACTGTTATATAATTTACTAGCTGGATTCCTGATTGAAATTCCTAATCTAGTAAATATCAAGCAATTCTTCAGCTATATGCTCCAATTTGCTTGGTTTTTACACAGCTATATTCCATTTTTCTAGCATGGGTTCACTGTATAAGTTTTAGGCGTTTCCTCTGTCTTTACGTCAAAGGGTTCGTCCTATCTATAAACAGCATCTATTTTAAGAGTTGTTTATTTAATTGTTGCTTTTTACTGATTCGTATCAGTTATTTAAGCTAATCTCTGTTAGTCTGGATCTGCTTTCACATATTTAATGCTGGCATATAATCCTAGTCAGAACTGAGATGTAGAAATCTGTTTCGCCTTGCGATTGATTTCTGATTCATCTACCTATTAGATGACTTCGAGCATTATCTAGAATTTAGTTACTCGGTTAGTTTCAAAGAAAATACAATTGAGTCGCGCGCCTCTATTGTACCCTTTATTGCCCTTTTTAATTCTTCCCTTATGAGAATATTAATTTTAGTTAGGCAATTACTGAAATAACGTTACGTAAGCTAATCACTAACTAAAAGCTGTTTCATTCCTCTTTTTGATGAGGACTACTCATAGTGAACATTTCACTTAATGATGTTAAACTGTAAATTTCAAAGTTAAGGAGCCAATATCTGAAATGTTCAGTCTCTGACTAGAGATTGGCACAGCTTTTTTCCGGTATCTCCTGAAGTTTATTTGAAATTCCAATTTCTTAAGTTAATTCTTTAATTATACCTTTTACATACCTATACGGTCTGTTTCCTCTGCCATTAATAATGGAATCGGGGTGGATAATTTAAAGAAATACCTTATATTCTGTTGGATCTTTAAGTGAGTTGATCAGGTTCCCTTAAATCACCAGATGAATATTTTGGTTTTGACCCTCATTAACATATGGGCCATCTGAGTTAGTTAATAATACTACTCATATCACCGGTGGGTCAGAATAAGTGTCAGTATGGCTTTTCTTCCTAAGTATCCATCAGTTATTCACTTTACTTTACTACCGGTGTTGTAGAACATGTTATGTTATATGAGAGAGGATTAATTTAGGGTGCCCCTAAATACTGCAAATTCTTACAATATTCCTTCCCTTCCATTAACTATGTCTACATTGTTGCAAGTGGTGGTTTTGGCCTTACCATTAGTTCATTTACTTTAGTTACTGCTATTTTCCCCTGGTTTAATTCATCTCTCAGGTATTATTTACTGTACTACTGAATCATTTGTTGATTAAATTTTTCCCTTAAAAAAAAATTTATTGGATTTTTAACTTACTGTCCTAATTATCTATAAAATTGTCTATCACTCTCTGCTGCCTTGGTAACTTTTCAATATTACATATTACAAGCAGATCAAGCATGAAAATACAATGATAATCAATGACAAAATAATTAATTAACACATGATTCATATGTAGGAACATAAACCTTATGGATACATAATATAGTAGTGTGTTCATGAGTACACCACTTTTAAACCATTTAAAGAGAATACCAGAGTAGCAGAACCATACCTCAAACATCAAATGGGAATGACTATGAATTCTAAACATTCACTGAATTACCTATCTTATGTGAGTTTACCATCAATAAGATATAAAATATGAGTTTTTAAAACAAAATCTCATACCCAACAACCAACTACCTGATGCATCTGCCAGAATCAAGATATGACCTGTGAACAGTTTTGTACCAAAAAAAAACCTATATTTATCTGAGCCATTATGGGTTCATATAACACTTGACTCAGCTCATACTAATGAGTGATTAGGTCTGTTACTAACACTATAACATTCTGAAGTGACTTGGTTTACCTGCGAGAGGTTTTCCCTGAATTCATATACTCACAATAATACACCAATTGTGATGTTTACCATGAGTTTTAATTCACGGACGATGCCCACACATGTGGGATGTGGATTTTAATTCCTGAGAATGATTCGTTAAAATGTCTAGGGGGTATTATTGATTCTCTGGTCACTGGTCAGAATGCAGGGTGATCAGGGATATTTACCACAAATCCCAGGAGAAAAGAGTTCAATCCTTGAAACAATGGCATCTGTGTGTAGGTTTCCCTTCCCACTTCATCACCCTTTAAATTAACTATAGATGCTAGAAGGAGATTGATTGCTCACAACATATAAACAACCACTTATTGGACACCACATTTACTTGATGTACACGACACTTTTGGACAAACAGTTCAGGTATTAACTCAAGATCTGCAATTACATATATAGATGTGTAATAAACACTATGCATTTTCAGACAGGCATGGGAATGATATGCAGTATTACAACATAGTACCCAGTGACCCCAGAAAAAAACCAGGTTATTACAAACAACACAACAACCACAAATTGGTTCTGCTTACTCGACTCATTGTACCTAGATAAAATCACATTGGTCTAGGTGCAGAAACCCAACATATATATTTTTGTTTCTGACACCATGTACAATTATCATATTTAAAAATAATGAGTTGATGTCAAAATACTATTTACCTTAACCATCATTGGTTATACCTCATTACACACTAACACTCTTTATATGTCATAGAAGAAAAAAACACACACATGAAAACAGTTGATACTAATAATTAAATTAATTAATTATAGTGTTCATTTAGGCATTGCGGATGGGTATTCCTCTCCAGTGCAAAGCAGTTAATGTCCATAATTATCAGTGCAGAATTATACTCAGTCATTTTCTACTCACAGTATGTCCACCGAAGTTGGCTGGCGAATGTTTCTAATCCATAATCCAAGAATAGAATTATACATAAGCACATATTCTCTCCATGAGACTGAATTTAAGAATACTCTGTTGCCATTTGGGCTGTGATCCAATTGAAATTGATGCCTAGGTCTATCATACTTTCAGGAGATGCAACTTAAGCTCTGCAGAAGGTTCTTCCTTATCTCATCTTATCGATGAAAAGATGACGACTGTCCAACAGCTCGGTTTATGTTAACCGTTTCCCAATTTAGTTCAAAAGGCTTTGTCACACACCCGGTTCATGTTGATAGGCCATCCCACACTTGATGATGGGGCAGTTAGGCCGACATGGGACCAGCATAGAGTTCTGATTCATTCCGTTTCTGTGTAGAACATACCATGGTGAGTCATTCATTGGGTTTCATCTGAAGATTCTGCTGCAGGCATGGAACTGAAGAATATTACTCCACCACATATCCAGGGATGCAAGCCATCAGGTGATTCCTGTGGTTGCAGGCGTAGAGGCATTTACTCCGCTAGCTGCTTTCATATGGACTTTTTTATGTGTTCAGGTTTGGGAACCTTGAGGTAATCTGGTGTATATATGGTTTTCAGTTGGTACCTTGGTTGTATTGGTTCAATGTCTTCTTCCCATTTGTTTGAGTTGGTGTTCATAGCTAGAACTTGGTGTTGCATGGCTGGAACCTTATGTTTGACTTTTGCAGCTGTGAGATGTTCTTTCGAAGACTTATCCATTGTGGATATTAACTTGGTAATCCAACCAACAGTTGAAGATTACTCACTGTTGTTAGTTTTAATAACTTGTAGAAGGATTGTCCCATAGTTTCACTGATTTTGTTGAATGATGAGGCCATAGATGATACTTCTCAAACGTATAACTGACGAGTCACTGTTGTCAGTTACTTTGTTGATCTTCATCTTTGTAGATTATTAGATCTTGAAGTCCATCCTGGATCTTCCTACTAACCTAGGACTTAATCACTCACCCAATCAGTTGTCTTCTAATTTATCTGTTGCTCGCTATGGAGCTATTGAGCGCCGCAGTAAACATGGAGGTATTGCTAAATCCAGACTATGGTTTGGACATTCACTTTATGGCTGTTTACCCAGGATCCAGTGTTAGTGATATAGTCCCACCAAATTCAACCACCACCTGCTTCTCTTCTACAGAAAAGGGATGACAAAGAATACAACACTAGCATTAACCTACTGTGTTATGATAAAAGGTTTACAACACAATTACAAACACAAATACAAAACAACAAGGGGAGAAGGGGAAAGGAGTGGGTGTCCATGTTCCACTGTCCCTCATTGCTGAGTAGAGCCATTCTGACCCTTCCTAGTGAGTAAGGTATTTTCTCACTTATATTTTGTTCTGTTGTTACTGGGACTATTGGATGGGTGAAGTCATTCTGTCCATCCAACATGTTGATATTGTCTCTCTCATTACTTGAAGAGAATAGCCTATACAGAATCCCTGTGGTTTCTAATGCCGCGTCTTCATTTCGGCACTATAATCATCACTAGGTCAAGACTATTCACCATTGGCTTCTTAAGTACTGACATACATATGTATTCTTACATCAACATCCTCTAATCCCAAGGTGCAACATTAAAATGTATATTCCCACAGTAAAAAGTAACAATCAGAACAAAGAAAATTCTCATACCAAAAAAAACATACATGTACATTTCTCTGATATTAAGTACATGATAATCATACATAATAATCACAATGATGATGCAGGGAGCCTAGGTTTTTGAATTATCTTCATGAACTAAAACATCCATTGTTTTCCCCCACTGCGTACAGCACATGAGGATAGTAATCGCTGTGATATGTTTTGCCAATGACTGCTATTATTCGGAGGGTATTTATAAGAATAACTTATGCCGCATGGTCCAGTCTTCTGAATATTGCAAGCAATTTATTCACATCAATCTTCGCTTCTGTTTCTACTACGGTGAGGCGATGCGGAGTGAATCCTATCCGAACATGCATTTACATCACGCGTTTAATTGTTCATGAATTTATATTCAAACATGGCCTGTCCCTAACACTATTTTATGAAATGATTATATGTTCACCCTCATATGGAGTGGTTACTAATCTGTTAACAAAAGAATGGTACTAAAATTTAGCACTATATTTCCAAGTTACAGATTATAATGTGGCAAAATATTTTATCCCCTGACTAAGTAAGAGTCAGGAATATGCGTAATCCTTTGTATGTCCCCGCATGGATAAAACACCTTTCTATAGTACATAGATTATTTGCAGATTTCTAAGCATAAATAGTGAGATATTGTTCACCGTGCCTAGAAGTTTTAACATAGGAATATGAAATTGACAGACACTAGTTCTTTACTATGAAGCATGAATCAGGGTCTGCTCCTACATTGAGAAAATCTCTAGAATGTGTTTCAGACATGAGAGTTGATACTTTACAGTACACATAATATTCATAGATTATAGCACTACTAGTGAGATATAAGTTCATAATGCCTATACAAGATATTAACATATAGATTTGAAATGGTAAGACATAGGAAAAATTACAGCGTGGCGCCCACATGTGTTTCCTTAGTAAACATCATCCAGCCTGGTTTAAGAGAATTGTAACTAATTCTTAATTAAACATACTGGTTTATGTAATACATAAATATATCTTAATAATGTAGATAACATACCAATAGCTTGAATAGAATCATGTTTTTAAGGCAAACTACCTTCTCCCCGAAGGGAAAGGTCGACTTTCTTGTGTGTTCTCTTGACTAGAAATGGCCGCTTCAGTCTTTGTTTTCCCCCTCGCCAGGATTGGCCAGATAAGGGAGAGAAAACAAGCCAAAATAAATTTAGCTGTGCCACGGTCAGTCTATCGCTGTTTTATTTTCTCCTACATTAAGTAAGTTACTTAAACAGTAATTGTAAGGGTTTGTTTATTTTTAAGGGAGTCCATAAATAGGAAAGGGTAAGGACGTTTTATTATACCACATCAATCAAGGGCTGCAGAGTCTCGCTGTTGGCCGCAAACCAGTCCTGCCTCTTATGATCCACAGTGCCGTAAACCTTTACGGCAGTTTTACAAAGAGTTTCCTTAAGTTTATTCCATTTATCATTTACTGTACAATTTTCTGGTGTATCAGTGAAAGCGTCTTCAAGTTGCTGTTGAAACTGAAAGCACTTTTCAGGATCATGAGTGTTAATAATATTAATCCTGGGGCTAGATTTGTGTTTAGCTGTGTAGATTCTCTTTGGTCTCAGTCTAACCCTTGCAACAACCAAAGAATGATCCGTATCACAGTCAGCACTGTGGTAACTACGAGTCAATGATATATGGTTCAGATGTTGTCTCCGTGTGATGATGAAGTCCAGCTGGTGCCAATGGCCGGATCTTGGATGTTTCCATGTGACCTTATGCATCTCTTTTGTTTTAAAAAAAGAGTTTGTAATACATAGGTCATTACTGGTGCAATGCTCCAGCAGCCTTTGCCCATTTTCATTCATGCGACCGATGTTGTATTTTCCAAGGCACACTGGCCATGAACTCGAGTCCTTGCCCACACGAGCATTGAAATCACCGAGCATATAAATGTAGTCAGATTTTGGAACTGCCTTGATCACAGAGTCTAACTCCTCATAGAACAAATCCTTCACATCATCAGAGGAATCGAGTGTCGGTGCATATGCAGTAATAATGGTGGCAAACCCACAAGAGGTTGCCAAGCGCAGGGATAATAGTCTTTCATTTCCTCCTGCTGGAATTTCAATCATTCCCAGTAGCGAATTCTTCACTGCAAAGCCCACACCGTGTTGCCTTTTTTCTGCCTGCCCTTTACCCTTCCAGAAAAAGGTGTAGTTGTTTTCCCTGAGTGACCCTTCCTCAGCGAGGCGAGTCTCCTGCAGGCCAGCAATATCAATGTTAAGACGATTGAGTTCGGCATCAATCACAGCCGTTTTTCTCACATCGTCAATATTGGTCAAGTCAGTGGAAAATCCTGGACACATTGTTCTCACGTTCCAGGTTGCAAGCCGTAGCTTGAGGTTTCTATTTATATTTTTGTTTGTGCCTGGTGCATTGGTTTTACAGCCTGCGATTCAGATTTTGTCCTAGCCCCAAGCACCCATTGAAGCAGGCAGGCTGTGGCGGATCAGCACCCAATTGGCTGGGGGCTGCCCAGCTTGAGGCGGGCGGTAGCTGATCAGTGACACCTATAGGTGTCTCCCACCGTCAGAGGCAACGCGTGGCGCCCCATGTCTACGCCAACTGACAAGGACTTATAACCCGTAACAGTTGCCTCTCGCTTTGATTCCGAGACCAGTTAAGACCAGGGATGGAGTTATTGCCTCTCCATAGCACAAAGCCTGGGCTAAAATATAGAGATCATGTGTTGCCCATGCAGCATGATCCCTCTCTCGGCCTGCCTAGTTCACTCCAGAGGAAAGGTAACACCCCTACATCTGGAACAAGACAAGCTGCAGAAGCTGCCGGATCAGCAAAGCAATGCTCTAACTGTCCGCCTGTCGGAGCTTCGATCCTAGACCAGTCGCCAACCAAGGCTTAGGGCCTGGTCTGCCCTGCCATGACAATTTTGTCTTTAGCTTGCATTTCCTCGCACCAGGGTAAGGCTTGTACCCTCCCAATTGCGCTCTTCCGCCCGAAGCCGTTGGCACAATGTGGGGTGTCGGGTTTGGTAAGCGCCGCCCAACGTTCGGCGCTAACAGAAACCAGGTAGTACCGTCTACTGTTATACGGTAGCTCAGTCATATCTGACTAAGACCTGACTGAAGGATACCAGGTGATACATGAAAAACCACTGGACGAGCTTCCAAGATTCGCCGGCAGGACTGACCGAAAAGTTATGCCAGCCTACTGACTGCAGGCCCACGGCTCATCGAGAGAGAATGGGCGCTTATCGAGACTTTTTTAAACGGTCGTACAAATTTGCTCTTTCTCCCGCTCAAACCACGACTCTGGCTTCACGATGCGGTTACATTTTCGAAACGTCTGCCTCGCTAACATGAGTACGCTGGGAAGATCCCGATTGGGTACAACTCACACAGCCATCCGAGACAACGAACGCTATACGCGGAACTGATCTTGCGAACCAGACCATCCCTCACAGTGCTTGTTTTATTCCCTCACCATGTTTCCGATCCATATCACAGTATTGATTTAACGCCGAGCTAAGTATTCAAGGTTTGGTTCTAGTTTAAATTTCTGCTAACTTCCGCTTAAGATCGACAGAAATGTTAACCAATAAAATATTCATCGCAGCACGAGTGTGTTCATTCAAACGTATGACACAGCGCAAACAGTCTTAAAACCGTTGCTCAAATAAATGGCTCTTATACTGGACGGAACGACACCATCACGGAGATGATGAGTAAAATCTGGCGGCAGCTGTGTTCATATACATGTTCATTAGACTTCATACCAGGATACAAACGGCTTTATCTCTGAATGAGAATGTCTGGGGATAATTGTATTGTTGTGGTCCAGGTGGCGGCAGGCTATAATAGTTTGAGAATTAATCACTGTACTGTCCTATATATGTCAGTCAATCACTGCACTGTCCTATATTTGTCAGTTAATCACTGCACTGTCCTATGTTTGTCAGTCAATCACTGCACTGTCCTATATTTGTCAGTCAATCACTGCACTGTCCTATATTTGTCAGTCAATCACTGCACTGTCTTATATTTGTCAGTCAATCACTGCACTGTCCTATATTTGTCAGTCAATCATTGCACTGTCCTATATTTGTCAGTCAATCAATGCACTGTCTTATATTTGTCAGTCAATCACTGCACTGTCCTATATTTGTCAGTCAATCACTGCACTGTCCTATATTTGCCAGTCAATCTCTGCACTGTCCTATACGTGTCAGTTAATCACTGCACTGTCCTATATTTGTCAGTCAATCACTGCACTGTCCTATATTTGTCAGTTAATCACTGCACTGTCCTATAATTGTCAGTTAATCACTGCACAGTCTTATATTTGTCAGTCAATCACTGCACTGTCTTATATTTGTCAGTCAATCACTGCACTGTCCTATATTTGTCAGTCAATCACTGCACTGTCCTATATTTGTCAGTCAATCACTGCACTGTCCTATATTTGTCAGTCAATCACTGCACTGTCCTATATTTGTCAGTCAATCACTACACTGTCCTATATTTGTCAGTCAATCACTGCACTGATCTATATTTGTATGTCAATCACTGCAATGTCCTATATTTGTCAGTCAATCACTGCACTGTCTTATATTTGTCAGTCAATCACTGCACTGTCCTATATTTGTCAGTCAATCACTGCACTGTCTTATATTTGTCAGTCAATCACTGCACTGTCCTATATTTGTCAGTCAATCACTGCACTGTCCTATATTTGTCAGTCATTCACTGCACTGTACTATATTTGTCAGTTAATCACCGCACTGTCCTATATTTGTCCGTCAATCACTGCACTGTCTTATATTTGTCAGTTAATCACTGCACTGTCCTATATTTGTCAGTCAATCACTGCTCTGTCCTATATTTGTCAGTCAATCACTGCACTGTCCTATATTTGTCAGTTAATCACTGCACTGTCCTATAGTTGTCTGTCAATCACTGCACTGTCCTATATTTGTCAGTCAATCACTGCACTGTCCTATATTTGTCAGTCAATCACTGCACTGTCCTATATTTGTCAGTCAATCATTGCACTGTCCTATATTTGTCAGTCAATCACTGCACTGTCTTATATTTGTCAGTCAATCACTGCACTGTCCTATATTTGTCAGTCAATCACTGCACTGTCCTATTTTTGTCAGTCAATCACTGCACTGTCCTATATTTGTCAGTCAATCACTGCACTGTCCTATATTTGTCAGTCAATCACTGCACTGTCCTTTATTTGTCAGTCAATCACTGCACTGTCTTATATTTGTCAGTCAATCACGGCACTGTCCTATATTTCTCAGTCAATCACTGCACTGTCCTATATTTGTCAGTCAATCACTGCACTGTCCTATATTTGTCAGTCAATCACTGCACTGTCCTATATTTGTCAGTAAATCACTGCATTGTCTTATATTTGTCAGTCAATCAGTATTGTTATTGCACACTGTACTATATTTGTCAGTCAATCACTTTACTGTCCTATATTTGTCAGTCAATCACTGCACTGTCCTATATTTGTCAGTCAATCACTGCACTGTTCTACATTTGTCAGTTAATCACTTCAATGCCCTATACTTGTCAGTCAATCACTGCATTGTCCTATATTTGTTAGTCAATCACTTCAATGTCCTATACTAGTCAGTCAATCAATGCATTTTCCTGTATTTGTCAGTCAATCACTGCACTGTCTAATTTGTCAGTCAATCACTTCACTGTCCTATGTCTGTCAGTCAATCACTCCACTGTCCTATATTTGTCAGTCAATCACTGCACTGTTTTATATTTGTCAGTCAATCACTGCACTGTTTTATATTTGTTAGTCAACCAGTACTGTTATTTTCACACTATCCTATATTTATCAGTCAACCAGTATTATTGTCACACTATCCAATATTTGTCAGTCAATCAGTACTCTTATTGTCACACTATCCAATATTTGTCAGTCAATCAGTATTGTTATTGTCACACTATCTTATATTTATCAGTCAACCAGTTTTGTTATTGTAACAGTATCCTATATTTGTCAGTCAACCAGTTTTGTCATTGTAACGTTATCCTATATTTGTCAGTCAATCAGTATTGTTATTGTCATACTATCCTATATTTATCAGTCAACCAGTTTTGTTATTGTCACACTAGCCGATATTTGTCAGGCAACCAGTGAGTGTGGTTATCCTGTATACGGCAGGCAGTGAGTGTGAGTGCTGAGTCTGCTTCTTACCAGCAAAAACATAAATTAGCACTATTTTTGTCAGTCAATCACTGCATTGTCCTATATTTGTCAGTTAATCACTGCACTGTCCTATATGTGTCAGTCAATCACTGCACTGTCCTATATTTGTCAGTCAATCACTGCACTGTCCTATATTTGTCAGTCAATCACTGCACTGTCTTATATTTGTCAGTCAATCACTATTGTTATTGCACACTGTACTATATTTGTCAGTCAATCACTTTACTGTCCTATATTTGTCAGTTAATCACTGCACTGTCTTATATTTGTCAGTCAATCACTGCACTGTCCTATATTTGTCAGTCAATCACTGCACTGTCCTATATTTGTCAGTCAATCACTGCACTGTCTTATATTTGTCAGTCAATCACTGCACTGTCCTATATTTGTCAGTCAATCACTGCACTGTCCTATATGTGTCAGTCAATCACTGCACTGTCCTATACTTGTCAGTCAATCACTGCACTGTCCTATATTTGTCAGTCAATCACTGCACTGTCTTATATTTGTCAGTTAACCACTGCACTGTCTTATATTTGTCAGTTAATCACTGCACTGTCCTATATTTGTCAGTCAATCACTGCTATGTCCTATATTTGTCAGTCAATCACTGCACTGTCCTATATTTGTCAGTTAATCACTGCACTGTCCTATATTTGTCAGTCAATCACTGCACTGTCCTATATTTTGTCAGTTAATCACTGCACTGTCTTATATTTGTCAGTCAATCACTGCACTGTCCTATATTTGTCAGTCAATCACTGCACTGTCCTATATTTGTCAGTCAATCACTGCACTGTCCTATATTTGTCAGTCAATCACTGCACTGTCTTATATTTGTCAGTAAATCACTGCACTGTCCTATATTTGTCAGTCAATCACTGCACTGTCTTATATTTGTCAGTCAATCAGTATTGCTGTTGCACAGTGTCCTATATTTGTCTGTCAATCAGTATTGTTATTGTACACTGTACTATATTTGTCAGTCAATCACTTTACTGTCCTATATTTGTCAGTCAATCACTGCACTGTCCTATATTTGTCAGTAAATCACTGCACTGTTTATATTTGTCAGTCAATCACTGCACTGTCTTATATTTGTCAGTCAATCAGTATTGTTATTGCACACTGTACTATATTTGTCAGTCAATCACTTTACTGTCCTATATTTGTCAGTCAATCACTTTACTGTCCTATATTTGTCAGTCAATCACTGCACTGTCCTATATTTGTCAGTCAATCACTGCACAGTTCTATATTTGTCAGTTAATCACTTCAATGCCCTATACTTGTCAGTCAATCACTGCATTGTCCTATATTTGTTAGTCAATGACTTCAATGTCCTAAACTAGTCAGTCAATCAATGCATTTTCCTGTATTTGTCAGTCAATCACTCCACTGTCTAATTTGTCAGTCAATCACTTCACTGTCCTATGTCTGTCAGTCAATCACTACACTGTCCTATATTTGTCAGTCAATCACTGCACTGTTTTATATTTGTCAGTCAATCACTGCACTGTTTTATATTTGTTAGTCAATCAGTACTGTTATTTTCACACTATCCTATATTTATCAGTCAACCAGTATTATTGTCACACTATCCAATATTTGTCAGTCAATCAGTACTCTTATTGTCACACTATCCAATATTTGTCAGTCAATCAGTATTGTTATTGTCATACTATCCTATATTTATCAGTCAACCAGTTTTGTTATTGTCACACTAGCCGATATTTGTCAGGCAACCAGTGAGTGTGGTTATCCTGTATACGGCAGGCAGTGAGTGCTGGGTCTGCTTCTTACCAGCAAAAACATAAATTAGCACTATATTTGTCAGTCAATCACTGCACTGTCCTATATTTGTCAGATAATCACTGCACTGTCCTATATGTGTCAGTCAATCACTGCATTGTCCTATATTTGTCAGTTAATCACTGCACTGTCTTATATTTGTCAGTCAATCACTGCACTGTCTTATATTTGTCAGTCAATCACTGCACTGTCTTATATTTGTCAGTCAATCACTGCACTGTCCTATATTTGTCAGTCAATCACTGCACTGTCTTATATTTGTCAGTCAATCAGTATTGCTGTTGCACAGTGTCCTATATTTGTCTGTCAATCTGTATTGTTATTGCACACTGTACTATATTTGTCAGTCAATCACTTTACTGTCCTATATTTGTCAGTCAATCACTGCACTGTCCTATATTTGTCAGTAAATCACTGCACTGTCTTATATTTGTCAGTCAATCAGTATTGTTATTGCACACTGTACTATATTTGTCAGTCAATCACTTTACTGTCCTATATTTGTCAGTCAATCACTGCACTGTCCTATATTTGTCAGTCAATCACTGCACTGTTCTATATTTGTCAGTTAATCACTTCAATGCCCTATACTTGTCTGTCAATCACTGCACTGTCCTATATTTGTTAGTCAATCACTTCAATGTCCTATACTAGTCAGTCAATCAATGCATTTTCCTGTATTTGTCAGTCAATCACTGCACTGTCTAGTTTGTCAGTCAATCACTTCACTGTCCTATGTCTGTCAGTCAATCACTACACTGTCCTATATTTGTCAGTCAATAACTGCACTGTTTTATATTTGTTAGTCAATCAGTACTGTTATTTTCACACTATCCTATATTTATCAGTCAACCAGTATTATTGTCACACTTTCCAATATTTGTCAGTCAATCAGT
>OY992893.1:88006122-88056122 GCA_963921405.1 Cepaea hortensis
AGGAGGTGATGGCAAATAAAGATTGCATGCAGCAATGAAGACACTGAACCTGTCACAAATAAAGATCGCACGCAACAACGAAGACGTTGAACATGTCACAAATTAGGAACATTTTGGCTCCACAATCAACATAAAAGAGTTCTTAAACATCCGACGTGCTGATGCTGAGGTAGGGTGTTAAACCCTTACACTTGTCAGTTGGGCTAAAATGCTGGCTTCTCGTCCTTGACTTTGGGACGTACATTGCAAGTACCCCTGAAGTCGGAGTGGGTTCGCCTGATGGCGAGAGACACTGGTAACAGGGAAAGCTAATGTGCACGCCAAATTCAGTCCAGCACTACTAAAAGTGGTATGTATGGTCTACGTTTGAGCTCAAAGCGATCGAGCACCCCCCCCCCCCCCCCAAAAGAAAAACAACAACAACAAACAAACAAACAAACAAACAACATAATGATAAAATAAAGACATGTAAAAATACACGTGTATGTACTAAGCTTGAGTTCAAAGCGAACTTTGAAGCGTATGAGGTATACGGTGCCGACCTTAAGAATGTATGTATACAGCAATCGGCGTGCGAGGAGTGATGTGATTAGTGTCACGCCTGGACATCTCCTGATTCTATTATGGACTGCGTCGACCTGGGAGGCGAGGTCGTCACCTCATCTCAGCTCATCTCATCTCATCCTTACTCATCTCATCTTGTTCCTCTTGTACCTTGCGGTGTCGATGTGAAGACAGTGCCCGTTGGTTATTAGATTAGTTAATTGGTTATTCTAATGACCATGTGTTCACATGCATCCACTGTGGACGAACATTTACAGCGAGAATTGGCCTTATCAGCCACATTCGCCACCGCCAGAGGTTGTAGTTATTAACCCTTTTTGAAGCACAATGTACCAAATTATCGTCTGTCAAGACAAAAAGGTGCCATTGTAATATAATTGGTTGTTGATTAGTTGGTTGGTTGTTTGGTTGATTAGTTGGTTGGTTCGTTTATTAGTTGGTTGGTTGTTTGGTTGATTAGTTGGTTGGTTCGTTTATTAGTTGGTTGGTTGGTTGGTTGATTAGTTTGTTTGGTTGGTTGATTAGTTTGTTTGGTTGGTTGATTAGTTGGTTGGTTGTTTAGTGGGCCGATTGGTTGGTTGGCTGGCTGATTAGTTGATTGATTGATTGAATAGTTGGTTGATGGATTGATCAGTTGTTTCATTAGGTGGTTGATTGTTTAGTTACTTGATTTATTGGCTGGTTGACTCTTTGATTTATTAAACTCCTGCGAGAAAAAACGTACTAAACATCAACAACGTTGCACAACCTTACAAGGAGATCCATCGTATTGCGAAATACAGGTGAAAATCCGAAATCAGAAGCACTCAATAAATATATAAAATGAATAATAAAATAAAATAAAATACACACGAACGCGTACAATACGACACACACACGTTTCGATTCTCAGAATCTTTGTCAATGACAATGGGAAGTCAGTCTGAGGGTAGGACTGGGAGGAAGAAGACGAAGAAGAAGAAGAAGAAGAAGAAGAAGAAGAAGAAGAAGAAGAAGAAGAAGAAGAAGAAGAAGAAGAAGAAGAAGAAGAAGAAGAAGAAGAAGAAGAAGAAGAAGAAGAAGAAGAAGAAGAAGAAGAAGAAGAAGAAGAAGCAGAAGAAGAAGCAGAAGAAGAAGAAGAAGAAGAAGAAGAAGAAGAAGAAGAAGAAGAAGAAGAAGAAGAAGAAGAAGAAGAAGAAGAAGAAGAAGAAGAAGAAGAAGAAGAAGAAGAAGAAGAAGAAGAAGAAGAAGAAGAAGAAGAAGAAGAAGAAGAAGACAACGACGAAGCAGAAGAAGAAGAAGAAGAAGAAGAAGAAGAAGAAGAAGAAGAAGAAGAAGAAGAAGAAGAAGAAGAAGAAGGTAAGCGTGCGCGGTCATGATTCGCCATTTCACTTAATCACCAGAGTCGTGGAACAGCTCAGTGTTCTTGTCTCGACCATGCCACGTGGTCAAGCCATCCCGGTATTTACTTCTCAGTCTTCCCCTTGTAGCACAACAAGGGGAACAAGGGCCTCTTGTAGCCTCTATCTTGCCAGTTCTTGCCAGTCACTGCATAAGTGTGTAAATTGTGGGAGTTTGTTCATGCTAATTTCAGTGATTATATGAGACATCATGTATGTGTCTAGATGTGAGTGTTTGTGTGTGAATGTGTATGTGGGGAGTGTGTGTGTGGGGGTGGGGGGATGGGTGTAGGGGATGTATGTGTGGAGGGGTTGTGTGTGGGGGATGTGTGTGGGTGGGTGAAGGGATGTGTGGTGTGTGTGGTTTTGGTATGGTTGGAAGTGTGTGGGTGTTGGTGGGTGGGGAATGTGTGTGTGTGGGTAGGTGGATGAGGGATGTGTGGGTGTAGGGGATGTGTGTGGGTGTAGGGGATGTGTGTGGGATGGGGGATGGGTTTTGGGATGTGTGTGGGGGGGGATATGTCTGTGTGGGTGGGGGTTGTGTGGGTGGGTGAAGGATGTATGTGTGGGTGGTGAGGGTGTTTGTAGGTGGGTATGTGTGGGTGGGTGGGAGATATGTAGGGAATGTGTGTGTGTGGGTGGGGGAGGTGTGGTTGAGTGTGGGATGTGCGGGTGGGTGAGGGATGTGTGTTTGGCTAGGTGGTTGGGGTGTGTGTCTTGAGGTATGTGTTGATGAGTGGGTGTGGGATGTGTGGGTGTGAGTGGTTGAGGGATGAGTACGTGGGTGGGTTGTGTGTGGGGATGAGTACATGGGTAAGGAGATGTGTGTGGGGATGTGTATTGGAGAGGGATATGTATGTGGGTGGGTGTGGGATGTGTATGGGTGGTGTATGTGTGGGTTGGTGGTGGATGTGTGTGTAGATGGGGAATATGTGGTTGAGGGATGAGTGGAAGGGGATGGGTGATTGGGGTGTGTAGGTGGATGGGTGGAGGATGTGTGGTTGGGTGAGTGTGTGTGGGATGGGGACGGGTGGGGAGATTGTGTGGGTGTGTAGGGATGGGTGTGGGATGTGCGTGTCGGTGAGGAGAGATTGTGTGGTGGGTGAAGTGTGGGTGGGAATGTATGTGGTAGGGTGCATGATGTGTGGGTTGGCAGGGGATGTTTGTGTGGGTGGGGAAATGTGTGGTTGAGGATGTGCGTTTGGCTGAGTGGCTGAGGGTGTGTGGTTGGGTGGGCGAGTGTGTGTGGTGTGGGGATGTGTGTATGTAGGGGATGTGTGGGTGGGGGAATATATGTATGCCTGGGGTGTGTGCGTATGGTTGATGTATGGGGGTGGGGGATATGTCTCATAACATAGAAATATGCATTGTTTATGTTTACAACATTCATTTGAAAATGGTGTTTTTTTCCCCTATGTAAATGCATCATGTACGATTGTTGAGCGAAAGATGAGTGAATGGAAGGACCGAATGTAAGACGTGCCCAATGTGTAATCCTTATAAAATAAAGTTCAATCAATCAATCAATCAATCAGTTGTCACCAAGTTCTCCAATTTATTTCTTCTCATAACATGTCCACAATATGTTTGACTGCCTACGTCTAATTTCTCTAATCAATTTACGATTTTCATTTGTTTCTTGTAGTACTTGCTCGTTGGTTTTTCTGTCTGTCCATGGTATTCTTTGCATTCTCATTTAAAACCACATTTCCACAGCCATAAGATGTTTTTTCAGCTTGACTGGTCATTGTCCACGTTTCACATCCATACAAAAGTACAGGTTCTATGTAGTACCTCAACACTCTTTTTCTCGTTTCAACTGACATCTTTTTATGGGTCAGTATGTTTTTCATCTTCCTAAAGGCTACTTTCGCCATGCCGATTCTTGTTCTAATCCCTTCAAGCCATCTCCCATCAGATGTTATGACTGTTCCGAGATAATTGTACCGATTCACTTGTTGATGAATATTCCCATTTGCTTGTATATTTCATTGTGGAATTTCATTCTTCCTAGTGACAACCATTATCTGTGTCTTCTTACAATTTAATTCTAACCCTAGTTGTTCACTTAATTAAAGTTGCTTGAAAATTCTTTTTCTTACAGTTCAATTCTAACCCAAGTTGTTCACTGTGTGCAACAATCGCATCTACTACTGTATCATCTGCATATCTAATGTTATTGATGTTTCGTCCCCCTATGATGATTCCATTTATATCTTCTATATTTCTGAAAATATTTTCACTGTTTAGGGAAAAAGGATCTGGAGACATTACACATCCCTGCCTCACATCTCTCTTAATAGGCTGAATTGTCCACTTCATTATCAATCCTTATGGCAACTTGCTGTTTCCAATATATGTTGTTTTTATAAGTCGAATGTCTTTCCCATCAATTTGTAGATCTGCAAACATATCTACCATGGTGACATTTTCTACTATTTTTTTTACTTTTTCTCCTTTTTTTTTTTTTCTTCTTTTTTTTCTCCTATTTTCTACTATATTCTATAAACATTATATATATTTTTCGAATCCCGGTCATTTTTATATTGTCTAGTGTGTCCTCTAATTTCTATTTCTTTCTTCTACTTCTACGAACGCCAAATAATACACGTGTGTTTATTTATGAACTGTCTTAGTGGCCTCAAAGGGTTCCCCCAATTGATATTTCTGTTTAGTACATTAAACATATAGTTTTGCGCATAAAAATATAACTGAGGCATTTGCTATGTTCTGATATATACTAGCTAAATATATCGTAGAAGACAACTAATCCAAAACTTATCCATCTATTCACATTTGTTTCGCTTCTTCCTTTCTTCTGTGGCAATAAAACTGAAAGACAAAGCGGGCGCGGTGTTTCCCGTTTCGAACAAAGATTGTGCTTTCACGCGCTCGAGTTGGGCGCCAAAGAAAGGGAAATCCTTGCGATACATTCTAAAAATAGGGAAAAGCCACGTGGGCTTTCCTGACCTATAAATCAAAACTAAACATGTATTTGTTTATAATAATTGTAGGAAGGTATATAAAGGGTTGGGATTATCTGGAACATACCCTCAATGTGTGTAGTTCTATATATGATTGGTAATTTTTTCATAATACTAATGATTAACAATGTGAAAACAGAGTAAAGCATTTCTTAATATCGTTTCTTCTTTCTCCTACACAATAGCGGGAATCTCTTTGTTGTTAAGTTCCCTAGTGAGCAGACGACACCCTTCTTCGTTTGATAACTTCATAAAACAAAAGTTTAAAATGTTCTTAAATGAACATAAACTTTTCTGTGCATACTTAAAGTAGATAATAAATTCAGAGAAATGAAGGAGTACTAAGAAAGGAAGAATAAGAAGCCGATGATATCACGCATTGTCCTTGATTTATGAGCGCCAAAAAATACCATTATATACATAAAGTTTATTACTGCAAAGGAATCAGGGAAGGTTTTGTAAAATTCACAATACATGCATTTGGTGTTATTTGTGGGAACGTACATTAATGGTCGAAGAAAGTTTTAGCAAAGTTTAATTGATGCAAACATATTTCTTACCTTTACACAATCAATGAAAGATCCTTTTTTTCTGTTAATAAACTTATCCAAAAGTCACTGTTAACTGTGTTTGTTGTTAAATTCCTCAACGATTGTAAATATTTGAATTTATCTTTTCTTATAAACTAACAATGAAATAATTAAGAACACTTTATTTCTCCGAGAAATTGAATTTCAGCAGCGCATTTTAAAGTTTCTGAAGTAAACTTAGTTTTAAACCACGCCATACAACAAAATACGACTAAGAATTATCAACAATCAACCGTACGGATAAATGAATGGTGATACAACATAATCCATTGAGAATACACACACACACAAAATTAACAGCAAACATATTTATCTTAGAATATGAATACATCCGACGGAGAAAACAGAAGTGAATTATATCCAAAACACAGAGAAAAAGGAATGAATGTTTGCATCGTTTCAGAACAGCCAATCAAAGTGTAGCCAGACAGGTAGCGCCGACTGAATGCTTTGCCTTACAAAGAAAATGTCTAACGGACAAGGGGAATCCTTGTCTCGTGCCTGTGATATAAATAGCAATAGGAGTTTCCTCATTGTTCTTGGTTTTTCTTGTGACCAATTGGAACTCTCCTAAATGAAGTAACAGGCATAGTTGGGTTGGTTTTCAAATATCGGGATTTCCTATATTGTGTAGGGTTGTGGCTGTATGAATGGTACTTGTGTGTGAGTGTGCGAGTATGCATGAGAGTGTATGTGTGCGAGTGCGCGCGCGCTTTTACCCCCGCTATTACAGTACGCAAGGACTGTTAAAAGATGTTACAGCCTACAATGGGTGACGTTGTGATATTCTAGTATGATAATTTTGGCGCGTCTAGCGTGAGCTGCGTGGTCACACATCCGCCTCACACGCCAGTGATCCGGAGTTCGATCCCAGGTCTGGTCGGTGGCATGAACTATAGACGAGCTCAAACGAGAGCGAAACTCGAGTCAAGGCCCAAGGTTCGTTTCGGAATACGATCAGCGTTGCCAGTAGTGGTTTGTGGTGCTCAGTCTCAAGTATATGCAGTTGTTTGAAACTCATTTTTATTGTGAAGTGTATTGTTAAATACTTAAATTGTTTAAAACGAAATCCAATGATAGTTTGTTATTTACAAGTCATAAAGACACATATTTAAATGAACGTTCTTCATACAAAATAATCTCAATAGATATAGATCATATAAACTTTCTTGATGAATATAAATAACAAAACGCATCTCAATTAATATAAAGCATAAAGTGTCTCAACGGATATAAATAATAACAAATACGATATACATCTCAGTGAATATCAATGATACAAAAAAGTATCAACGGGTATAAATAACCCAGAGGAGGCCATCAAGGTGGAGGATAAGAGGGTTCGCTCTAAAATTTCCGGTGCGCTGATGCCGAAGTAGCTGGTTCAACCCCTACACCGTCAGTTGGACTAAAATGTTGACTGCTGGTCCTTGACATAGGAACGAAAATTACAAGTACCTCTCAAGTCGGAGTGGGTGGTTCACCATAGAGAAAGCTAATCCCACACGCAAAATTCAGTCCAGTGCTACTAGACGTTGTGTGTGTAGACTACGTTTGGGTTCAAAGCGAGCGAGCGCAACAATAAATAAATAAAGACAAGTCAAGATAAAGGATCCATGTCTATGCTATGAGGCGTATGGGGTATATGGTGTCGGCATGGTGTATGAATACAGCAATCAGCATGACAGAAGGGGTGTGGTCAATGTTACGCCTGGACATTTCCTGGTATCTATGTTAGGGTGCCTCAACCAGGGAGGCGAGGTCGTCACCTCATCTCATTTTATCTCATCTCATTTTATCTCATCTCATTTTATCTCATCTCATTTCATCTCATCTCATTTCATCTCATCTCATCTTATTTCATCTCATCTTATTTCATCTCATCACATTTCCTTTCATCTCACCTCACCTCACCTCATATCATTTCATCTCATCTCATCTCCTTTCATCGTATATCATTTCATCTCATTTCATGCCATCTGATCTCATCTCATTTAATCTCACCTGACCTCATCTCATCTAATAACATCATGTCAAATCATCTCACCATTTCATCTCATCTCACCTCACGTCACAGCATCTCATCTTATCTCATCATCTCATTTAAACTCATCTCACCTCATCTCATCTCATAATATCATATCATTTTACCTCACCTCATCTCATATCACCTCATCTTGTTCTTTGTGTATCTTTGCGATGTCGAGCATAAACAGCGGGGAAGTGCTCGAATATGGGCTTCATGCATCTAGATTAACGCGAACTCTGTTATTCCCTCTGTCCATCGTTTACAATTTGTAAAAATCCCCACCTCCATGCAGTTTCAGACACATGGCTATCGTGCTGGCATGCACATGTGCCCCTGAATACATAAATCTGATCCATGAATACATGCCCCCGTAAATACATAAATCTTACGCATAAATACCTGCCCGCGAATACATAAATCTGACTCACGAATACATGCCCGTGAATACATACATGTGACTCATGAATACATGCCCGTGAAAACATAAATCTGACTCATGAATACATGCCCGTGAAAACATAAATCTGACTCATGAATACATGCGCGTGAATACATACATCTGATACATGAATACATACATGCCTGTGAATACATAAATATGTCCCGTGAATACATAAATCTGACTCCTGAATACACGCCCATGAATACATAGATCCCCCTCTGCTGTGTGTCCACCGTGACGAGGTAGAGGGGCTTGAGCGTCCCAATGACCCCAAGAGCTATGCCGACGGTAGCACAGCTACTGGTAGGGCCACCCATGTCGGACAGGTCAAGGGAGAGGGACCAGACAAAGAGACACACAAACCTGCTGCCTTGTAGGTAGACTGGGAACAGTCAAAGGCTAGGGAAAGCACCCCGAATAAATGCTTGTCGAAATCGGATGTACTGAGCCACAGGCTTGACAAAGCAGTGCAACGTAAAACCTGCTGCCTTGTAGGTAGACTGGGGAAAGTCAAAGGCTAGGGAAAGCATCCCGAATAAATGCTTGTCGAAATCGGATGTACTGAGCCACAGGCTTGACAAAGCAGTGCAACGTAACTTAATTCATGATGTCACAAATCCAAATTAATCGTTATGGTGCTAATCCCGCGAAGTCCCATCAGGCGGCGATAGTGCCGGGCCCCCTGCCTCGAGGGGGTCCACCCATGACTACTGGTGGTCACCTTCCCCTGTGCTGTGGAGTCACGGCGCAGAGGAGTAGGTTAAGAGCTATTGACCAAATACCCCGGACACTCAACATACTACAGTGGAATGCCGAAGGAGTTTACAAGAAGAAAGAGTCCCTAACACAGCGTCTTCATAAAGATAAAATAGATGTGGCATGCATTCAAGAGACACACCTCAACGTCAATCGCAAATTCTCAGTCAGAGGATATCAGGCCACACGTTTCGACCGCGAAGGACACAAAGGAGGAGTTCTAATACTTACACGAAATACAATACCTTGCAGCGAAGTATCTGTGATCTCTAACAACCAAACGGAAATTATAGGTGTTGATATAATGATAAAGGACGTGAAAATAAGAATCTACAATCTGTATAGCCCAGCAGATAAGGACCTTACACTCTCAAACATGAAAATAACTGACACAAACTGCATTATTGTCGGAGACTTTAATAGCCGTTCAGATAGATGGGGATACCCAGATACTGACAAAAGAGGAGATGAATTGGAGGACTGGGAAATAGACTCAAATCTCCATCTACTCAACAAAGCAGATGACACACCGAGCTTCTACTCCAGAAGATGGCTTACCACTTCTACTCCAGACTTAGCTTTTTGCACAGGAGACATCCTCCGCAAAATCGATCGCCATGTGCTGGACCAATTAGCAGGTAGTGACCACAGACCAATCAAGCTTGTAATGAATATGGAGTATGTTCCACAGGAGCAAAAGCCCTTGCCCCGCTGGAATTACAAACGAGCAGATTGGGACAGATTTGCCATACTAACAGACAAATATTGTGAAAACATAAATACACGATATGGCAACATAAAGCAAATGGTGGAAAGTCTAAACAGAGCGATAATACAGGCAGCCACTGAGTCCATTCCAAGAGGAGCGAGGAAAAATTACAAACCATACTGGACTGAAGAACTACAAAGTTTGGAGGACAAAGTTGAAGATGCCAGGAAGACAGCAGAGAGAGAACAAACAATTGAAGCGAACATCTCTCTCAAAGCCATCTCAGCAAAATATAAAAGAACAGTAAATCAAACAACAAGAGATTGTTGGAGGGAAAAACCAGAAAACCTGAATTTTGACAGGGATGGAAATAAACTATGGAAACTAGTGAAAGCCATGAACAATGAAGGACCTAGAAACAAACAAATAACAATTAAACAAGGAAATGCCTTGCTTACAGAAAAAAAGGCTGCAAATGCACTAATGGAACACTATGCAAATGCAAACCACATTGATATTACAACCGAACAGAAGAAAGCAATCAAAGACAAACAGATACATCATAGAAATACAGAGACAGCAGCAGAATATATGATGGCAAATCTAACAATGGAAGAAATGGAACAGGCAATGAATACCCTAAAAAAAGAAGAAATCACCAGGAAAGGATGGAATCACAAATGAAATGCTAATAGGACTAGGCACCAAGGCAAAGAAGAAACTACTAGCAGTCCTAAATAACAGCTGGAAGAGAGGAATAGTCCCACAGGCATGGAAGGAAGCTATACTAATACCAGTCCCAAAGAAAGGAAAAGATCTGGAAGAACCAAATGGCTATCGACCTATCAGTCTACTTAGCTGTGTAGGAAAATTAATGGAACGCATTATCAATGGCAGGCTAACATGGCATCTGGAAGAAAACAAACTCTTAACACCACACCAAGCAGGATTCAGAAAGTACAGATCCACTGAAGATCAAATAACCTATATAGCTCAGGAAATAGAGGATGCCTTCCAAGAGAAAAAGCACACACTAGCAGTCTGGATAGATTTAGAAAAAGCATTTGATAAAGTATGGAAGGAAGGATTGAAAGTAAAACTGCAAAAAAGGCATGTTTGTGGAAAAATGTATAAATGGATCAGCCACTACCTTGAGAACAGAACTGCCAGGACAAAAGTACAAGGACAAACAAGCAAAATGATGCTGTTGGAGCAAGGTGTCCCCCAAGGAGGAGTTCTTTCACCAACATTATTCCTAGCATATATAAATGACATCACGGAAAATTTTCCAGCCAGAGTACACACATCCTCCTTTGCAGATGACCTAGCCATATGGACATCTGAAGAATATATTAGTACAGCTAACAGCAGAATACAGCAAGCCTTATTAGCGCTAGAGGACTGGTCAAAATCATGGCTAGTGAAGATAAGTGAGGAGAAAACAACATGCACAGTGTTCTCCCTCTCAAATAAAACTCAGCAACCTAAGCTGGTATTGAATGGAAAAATATTGCGCCATGAAGAAAATCCAAACTATCTAGGAGTCACCTTTGATCGTCGCCTGACATGGAAGACACAGGTTGAGAACAATCGAACAAGAGCAAGGCAGAGAATGGCAATCATGAAAAAGCTTGCTGGTACAACGTGGGGAGCAGATGAGAAAGTTCTCAAGAAGTTATATACTGGACGGGTGAGGCCAGTACTGGAATATGGCATTGCGGCTTGGGCAACAGCAGCTAAGTCAAACTTTAACAAAATAAGTAGAGTCCAAAACCAAGGAATGCGAATCATAACTGGAAGCCTGAAGACAACGCCTATTAATGAACTAGAAAAGATCACTTGTTTACAACCAATGCAGGATAGAAGAGATAGCAGAGCCCAGCAACAAGCAGAAAAATTTAGAAGATTGACAGACTACCCTATGTATAAAAGGTTTAGTGGTTTTGGAAACGGAAGACTGAAGCGTAGCAACTTTGTAGAAACTGCAAAACGAAAGATTAGGGCAGATCCTATACTTAACATATCAACAGTCAAACCCATTTACAATGCACACAAGTTCCCAGCTTGGAGACAGCAGCAACTGCCTGAGATGATAGAAAACATTCCTGGTATTGAGAAAAAGAACACTCAGCATGAAACCGAAAGAAGAGAAATAACCCTAAACTACATAAAAGAACATTACCCAAGCAGCAATTGGACCCATGCATATACAGATGGATCAGCCAAAGATTCAATAGAGAATGGAGAAGGAGGAATTCTCCTAAATTTAAAAAATGGAGTGAAAAAAACACATTCAATGGCAACTGGAAAGTTTTCAAGTAACTTCAAAGCGGAGGTAGAGGCTCTGAAAACTGCAGCAGAAATGCTCTTGATGGAGGAAAATAAAGAGAAGCAAATAGCTATCTTCACAGATGCAAAGTCAGCTGTCTCAATACTGAAGAGCAATAATAGCACATAAATAGCTGACCTAAGAGCAGCACTCCATGGTCTATGCCAGAAATCCAAAAAAGTTTTAATCCAGTGGATCCCATCACATTGCAGCATACCTGGAAATGAAGAGGCTGACAGACTGGCAAAAGAGGGCGGACGACTACCACAGCCTGACATAGACATAACCTATAACGAGGCAAAGAGGTTGATAAAAAGCACCTATAGAACCAAATGGGAATCAGAGCATCCAGGTCACCAGAAGGATGATGCATATTACAAACTCGACCGAAGAGAACAAGTAGCAATCTTCAGACTCCGCACAGGACATAACAGGCTGAAATACCACTTGTTCAATAAACTAAAGATAGGAGATACCGATGAATGCAATTGTGGAACTGGTAAAATGACAGCTAAACATTTGCTGCAGGAGTGCCCAATATATGCAGAACAGAGAAAGATATTTTGGCCCACACCTGCTTCATTTGAGGACAAGCTCTATGGAGATATCAACAAGCTCAAGTTGACTGCAGCTTACTTTAACTACATTCAGGTTGACATTTAAAGGTGCATGAAGAAGTATTTAGACTGCCGCACTCCATACCACAGGTATATCGTTTACAAAAGCGCCCCAGAGGCATGAAATGGAATATTGCTTGGATAGCAAATCCATTACGTGGAAAGTCCGAACCAAAAGCTCACTGTGTGGGCTTCATAAAAGGTGGAAAAAGTGTCCTAGTGGCACGAAATGGAATATTGCTTGGATAGCAAATCCATTATGTGGAAAGTCCGAATCGAAAGCTCACTGTGTGGATGTCATCTGCAGACTGCATACTTCTGGTTTCCGGAAGAACAGCCTATGGTGAATGGAAGGCCCAATATACGGAAGTGAGGCTAAGCAGCCATGTGCAGGTTGTGACGATTCCTTGGGTGAGCCCAGTACCAAGCGCTGTGTGTCGGCTCTGCAAGTATGGAAGCCTCCTTGGATGGCGGGGAATGCCCATGGTCTGCCCCTGCCTTCCCTTGAGGGCTGACCAGGATGTCTTTGGCTGTTCTATATGGGCCAGGTGGGATGGGGGATAACACCACAACAGTGAGGGCCAAACGTCCTAAGAAACCCCCGGGAAGGTTAACCCGGTCAACAAATGCCCGCAGAAGTCGGATGTGTCGGCCTAACGGCGCAAGAACGCAGCTCTGCTGTAAACAGGCACAACGCAATCACGTCCGAAAAAAAAACTCCGGATGAACGAAGATGAAGAAGAATACATAGATCTGTCCCATGAATACATGCCCGTGAATACATAAATCTGACTAATGAATATATGCCCGTGAATACATAAATCTGACTAATGAATACATGGCCGTGAATACATAAATCTGACTAATGAATACATGGCCGTGAATACATAAATCTGACTAATGAATACATGGCCGTGAATACATAAATCTGACTCATGAATACATGCCCGTGACACGCTTTGTGCAGCAGAAAAAACTATTCCAAAAGTAAAGAAAGTGGGCCGTAAGACATGGATGACTGAAGAAATTTTACAACTAATGGAAACAAGAAGACAGAACAAAAATAATCCTGCCAAATATGAAGAAATTCACAGAAAAGTCAGAACCTTATGTAAGGAGGCTAAAGAAACATGGCTTGAGAAAAATTGCAGAGAAATTGAAAAACAACACAACAGTAAAAATGCGAAACTAATGCACAAAAGAATTCAGGAGATTACTAATCAAAGAACACGTACATCAGCAGGCTGCCTAAAGACAAAAGATGGAAGAGTCGTAATAGAAAAAGATCAGATTTTACATGTATGGTCAGATTACGTGAAAAACCTTTATGACGATAACAGAGACGAACAATATATTGTTCAAAATAACAATGAAGGGCCAGCAATTTTGAAGACGGAGGTTCAGAATGCTCTTAATCATATGAAATCTGGCAAGACCCCCGGTCCAGACAGCGTCACAACAGAAATGATTAATGCTTTAGAAGAATATGGAATAGATAAAGTTACCAGTCTGCTTAATACAATATATGATACTGGAAATATACCTCATGAGTTATGTAATTCTGTATTTATTGCAATCCCAAAGAAATCAGGAGCCTTGGAATGTGATCAACATCGAACAATTAGTATAATGAGTCACATCACGAAGATTTTGCTAAGAATTATCATGCAAAGAGTTAGGAGGAAAATACAACCTGAAATAGGAGAAGAACAATGTGGGTTTGTAGTAGGCAAGGGTACAGTAAATGCTGTGTATATACTGAGAACCGTAATCGAACGTTCTATAGAAGTAAACAAAGATCTACACCTTTGCTTTATTGACTACACAAAGGCTTTTGATAAAGTGAGACATGTCAACATGATAAGGATGCTTGAAGATCTACAAATTGATGGGAAAGACCTTAGACTTGTAAAAAACATATATTGGAAACAACAAGCTGCCATAAGAGTTGATAATGAAGTAAGCCAATATCAGCCTATTAAGAGAGGTGTGAGACAGGGATGTGTAATGTCTCCAGATCTGTTTTCCCTGTACAGTGAAAATATTTTCAGAAATATTGAAAATATGGAAGGAATCAACATTGGGGGACGATGCATCAATAACATTAGATATGCAGATGATACAGTCTTGATTGCAGACAATGAACAGGATCTGCAAAATTTAGTAGATGCGGTTGTTACACACAGTGAACAACAAGGGTTAGAATTAAATTGTAAAAAGACACAGATTATGGTCGTCACTAGGAAGAACGAAATACCACAGTGTAATATACAAGTAAATGGGAATATTCTTCAACAAGTGAATAGGTACAATTATCTCGGAACAGTAATAACATCTGATGGGAGATGCCTTGAAGAGATTAGAACAAGGATCGCCATGGCAAAAGTAGCCTTTAGCAAGATGAAAAACATACTGACCAATAAAAAGATGTCAATTGAAACGAGAAAAAGAGTGTTGAGATGCTACATAGAACCTGTACTTTTATATGGATGTGAAGCTTGGACAATGAGCAGCCAGGCTGAAAAACATCTGATGGCTGCAGAAATGTGGTTTCTGAGGAAAATGCAAAGAATACCATGGACAGCCAGAAAGACCAATGAACAAGTCCTTCAAGAAACAAATGAAGATCGTAAACTGATCAGAGACATTAGACGTAGACAGTCACAATTTTTTGGGCATGTTATGAGAAGAAATGATTTGGAGAACTTGGTGACAACTGGTAAGATCGAGGGGAACAGACCAAGGGGAAGACCTAGAAACAAGTATCTGGATGGCTTGGCCTTGTGGCATGGTCGAGACAGAAACACGGAACTGATCCACGACTCTGTTGATCGAGTGAGATGGCAGAACATGACCGCCCACGCTTACCGGCATGGCACATGATGGATGGATGGACACCATAAATCTGACTCATGAATACACACCCGTAAATACAACAAATATTATGACTACATGCCAGTGAATATAAAAATCCCACGAATACATGCCCGTGAATACATAAATCTAATCCATGAATACATGTCCGGGAATACACAAATCTCATGAATACATGCCGGTGAATACATAAATCTCATGAATACATGCCCGTGAATACATAAATGTGATCGATGAATACATGCGCGTGAATACAAAACTATCTGATCCATGAATACATGCCCGTGCATTTTTAAAAATGCTGACTCATGAATATATCCGTGATCTGTGCAAACACAGAGCTAGAACCATGTTCCCAATACACATGAGGGATTGGAAAGAGCCTTTAAATCATTTTTATAACCAACAATACCCAAGAATCCTCTAAAAGTACTGGAGAGTTTTGGTCATGGACCAAAACTTTAGGAAGGGAGAATCCCAACTGCACCTCCCCGCGGTAGAGGATGGAAACACACCACGGTGTGGCTAACACAGCTCTGGGGACCGAGTATCCACCGGAATAAGTGGACAACTCTGCAGCTGAGCAGAGCAGGGCACTCACTTGTCCTTACAGTCGGAAATGGCTGTCAAAAGCAGAGGTAAAAAGACCACCATGTGAATGTGGAAGGCAAGGGGAAACCACCACATTATCTTCCCAAGACTTCATGGCAAAACATATATCAGAGTTAGTGAACGACGTTAATGGCTGTCTTAGGACATCCTCGTCCGGTAGGGACAGTCATGAGCCACAGGTGACACCAGACCGTCATCCAGCTACTGATGGCAAAATCTTAACTAAAATAAATAAATTTAGAGTAGGAACATGGAATGTTAGGACATTAAATGAGCTAGGAAAGTTGACCAATGTTCTAAGAGAGATGGATAGCATGAAAATGAATATACTAGGCGTTAGTGAGATGAGATGGAAGGGATCGGGCAAAATTATAGCTGACAATCACACAATAATTTATTCTGAAGGGGATACACATGAAAAAGGTGTAGGAATAATAATAGACGAAAAAACAGCCAAGTCAATTAATGGATACTGGTGTATTTCAGATAGAGTAGTTATGGTAAAAATCAAAGACAAACCAATAGACATAAATATTATAAGGTTTATGCACCAACAACAAGCAGTAGTGATGAAGAAATACAACACTTTTACGACGAAATAGAAATGGTGATGGCTCAAATTGGATCACAAGAAATAAAAATAATGCTTGCTGATTTTAATGCAAAGGTAGGAAAGGGGAAAATGGAGGATATAGTGGGGAATTATGGTTTAGGTACAAGAAATGAAAGAGGGGAAAAGCTAATAGAATGGGCAAATATCAATGATATGATAATTGGAAACACATGGTTTAAACACCATAAAAGACGACTGTACACGTGGAAAAGCCCTGATAAGAAAATACGCAACCAAATCGACTACACACTAATTAATAAAAGATATAGAAATGCTTTAATTAATGTAAAGACAATGCCTGGTGCTGATTGTAACAGTGATCATGTACCACTATGTGGACAAATAAAAGAAAGATTAAAGAGAGGGAAAAAATGGTTAATTAAGAACATGAGACTTAATAAAGAGGTTCTGAAAATAGATAAAGAACTGCAAGAACAATACAGAGTGACTGTGAAAAATAGGTACAATGCGATAGCTAAAATACAGAATATAAATGAACAATGAGAAATGTTAAGGGACTCCATTCATCAAACTAGCAAAGAAGTATTACCGGAGAGAGGTAAACTAGCTAAGAAAAAATGGATGAATGAAGAAATCTTAAAACTGATGGACAAAAGAAAACAGAGTAAAAATGACAAACAAGAATACGCTAAGATAAATAAAGAAATAAAAGATAAATTTGGGAAGGCTAAAGAAAGTTGGTTAAACGAGCATTGCAAAAAAATTGAATTAAATTCCATTAATGATACAACAAATATGTACAGACAAATCAGTGAGCTTACAGGAAGAAAGATAAGAATAAATACAGGGTGTTTGAGATCAAAAACAGGAAAGATATTATTAGAGGAAGGTGCTATAATGAAGAGGTGGAATGAGTATATAAGAGAATTATATGACGGAGAAAGAGAAGAATTAACAGAAGATAGTAACTTAGAGGGTCCACCTATTCTGAAAGAAGAAGTCGCTGACGCTATGAAACGTATGAAGAAAGGAAAAACAGCTGGGCCAGATGAAATCACAATAGAAGAATTAGAAGTGTTGGGAGAATTTGGAGTAGATATATTAACCAAAATGTTGAATGATATTTACAGTAGTGGATATTTACCCAGTGATATGCTGAAATCTGTATTTATAGCTATACCAAAAAGACCAGGAGCAATTGATTGTGAAGATTTTCGTACAATTAACCTCATAAACCATATCACTAAGCTTCTACTCAGAATCATAATGAGAAGAAACAAAAAAAAAAATAAAAATGGAAATTAGTGAAGAACAGTATGGATTTGTGGTAGGAAAGGGCACAAACAATGCAATTTATACATTACGGACACTAATAGAAAGGTCAATAGAAAAACAGAGAGACATATATTTGTGCTTCATAGATTATACTAAGGCATTTGATAAAGTAAAACATGATGAACTGATTAAAATGTTGGAAGATATCAACATTGATGGAAAAGATTTAGGAATAATAAAGAATGTTTACTGGAAACAAGTAGCAGCAATTAAAATGGGAAATAAAGAGGGTAGTTACGAACAGATAAAGCTAGGAGTACGACAGGGGTGTGCCTTGTCATCAGATCTTTTCTCCCTGTATAGCGAAGTAATAATGAGAGAGATAAAAGAGATGCCAGGAATACTAGTTGGAGGTTATAATATAAATAATATACGCTATGCAGATGACACAGTATTGGTGGCGGATAATTCAACAGACCTACAGCAATTATTAGACGTTGTAGTAACAGAGAGTGCAAGGAAAGGACTATCCTTGAATATCAAGAAAACAGTAACAATGGTAATATCAAAGAAAATGGTGACACCAAAATGTGACATAGAAATGGAAGGAAAAATCCTTAACCAAGTGGATAATTTTAGATACCTAGGGGCATTTATAACATCAGATGGAAGATGTACAACAGAGATTAGAAGCAGAATAGGGCAGGCAAAAGCCGCATTTCAGAAAATGAAGAGTATCTTGTGCAATAAGTCACTATCACTGAATGTAAGAAAGAGAGTGTTGAAATGCTATGTAAAACCAGTTTTGCTGTATGGCAGTGAATCTTGGAATGTAAATGAACAAAGTAAGAAGAAATTAGAAGCAACAGAGATGTGGTTCCTGAGACGAATGTTGCGAATTCCTTGGACTGCCAGAGTAACTAACGATGACTGCCTGAAACAGGCTAATGAAACTAGAACATTATATACAACAATAAGACAGAGACAAACATCTTTCTTCGGTCACGTGATGAGAAGAGAGGCATTGGAGAACATCGTAACAACTGGAAAGATTGAGGGGAAGAGAGGCAGAGGCAGACCAAGAGAAATGATGCTGGATGGATTGAGACGGTGGCATGGAGGAATATCATCAGCAGAGTTGATCCAGAAAACCAAAGACCGAGATCTGTGGAGAGCCATGAACGCCTACGCCAGCTGGCACGGCACTTGATGATGATGATGAATACCCAAGAGCAAAACCCAGGGCAAGAGAAGAAGAGGACGCTCAAGAAACAACTAGATCGTACAAGCATACAAACACGTTTGGACCTTTCTATTTTAATTTAACTGCCATGGGATGATTAATCGTCATTTCCGCCTTTGCAATGGACGTATATCCAGTAGTTTCCCCATGTGACCTCCTTTATTTGTTTGTTTAATACATTAAGTCAGGTCTTAGTCAGATATGACTGAGCTACCGTATAACAGTAGACGGTACTACCTGGTTTCTGTTAGCGCCGAGCGTTGGGCGGCGCTTACCAAACCCGACACCCCACATTGTGCCAACGGCTTCGGGCGGAAGAGCGCAATTGGGAGGGTACACGCCTTACCCTGGTGCGAGGAAATGCAAGCTAAAGACAAAATTGTCATGGCAGGGCAGACCAGGCCCTAAGCCTTGGTTGGCGACTGGTCTAGGATCGAAGCTCCGACAGGCGGACAGTTAGAGCATTGCTTTGCTGATCCGGCAGCTTCTGCAGCTTGTCTTGTTCCAGATGTAGGGGTGTTACCTTTCCTCTGGAGTGAACTAGGCAGGCCGAGAGAGGGATCATACTGCATGGGCAACACATGATCTCTATATTTTAGCCCAGGCTTTGTGCTATGGAGAGGCAATAACTCCATCCCTGGTCTTAACTGGTCTCGGAATCAAAGCGAGAGGCAACTGTTACGGGTTATAAGTCCTTGTCAGTTGGCGTAGACATGGGGCGCCACGCGTTGCCTCTGACGGTGGGAGACACCTATAGGTGTCACTGATCAGCTACCGCCCGCCTCAAGCTGGGCAGCCCCCAGCCAATTGGGTGCTGATCCGCCACAGCCTGCCTGCTTCAATGGGTGCTTGGGGCTAGGACAAAATCTGAATCGCAGGCTGTAAAACCAATGCACCAGGTACAAACAAAAATATAAATAGAAACCTCAAGCTACGGCTTGCAACCTGGAACGTGAGAACCATGTGTCCAGGATTTTCCACTGACTTGACCAATATTGACGATGTGAGAAAAACGGCTGTGATTGATGCCGAACTCAATCGTCTTAACATTGATATTGCTGGCCTGCAGGAGACTCGCCTCGCTGAGGAAGGGTCACTCAGGGAAAACAACTACACCTTTTTCTGGAAGGGTAAAGGGCAGGCAGAAAAAAGGCAACACGGTGTGGGCTTTGCAGTGAAGAATTCGCTACTGGGAATGATTGAAATTCCAGCAGGAGGAAATGAAAGACTATTATCCCTGCGCTTGGCAACCTCTTGTGGGTTTGCCACCATTATTACTGCATATGCACCGACACTCGATTCCTCTGATGATGTGAAGGATTTGTTCTATGAGGAGTTAGACTCTGTGATTAAGGCAGTTCCAAAATCCGACTACATTTATATGCTCGGTGATTTCAATGCTCGTGTGGGCAAGGACTCGAGTTCATGGCCAGTGTGCCTTGGAAAATACAACATCGGTCGCATGAATGAAAATGGGCAAAGGCTGCTGGAGCATTGCACCAGTAATGACCTATGTATTACAAACTCCTTTTTTAAAACAAAAGAGATGCATAAGGTCACATGGAAACATCCAAGATCCGGCCATTGGCACCAGCTGGACTTCATCATCACACGGAGACAACATCTGAACCATATATCATTGACTCGTAGTTACCACAGTGCTGACTGTGATACGGATCATTCTTTGGTTGTTGCAAGGGTTAGACTGAGACCAAAGAGAATCTACACAGCTAAACACAAATCTAGCCCCAGGATTAATATTATTAACACTCATGATCCTGAAAAGTGCTTTCAGTTTCAACAGCAACTTGAAGACGCTTTCACTGATACACCAGAAAATTGTACAGTAAATGAAAAGTGGGGTCAAATTAAGGAAACTCTTTGTAAAACTGCCGTAAGGGTTTACGGCACTGTGGATCATAAGAGGCAGGACTGGTTTGCGGCCAACAGCGAGACTCTGCAGCCCTTGATTGATAAGAAGAAGAAAGCTCTCTTAAGAAACAAGGAAAGACCAACGCGTAACACTCTGAGTGAGCTAAGGCAAGCTAGGAAGGATGTGCAAAAGGCTGCCAGGCAGTGTGCAAATGATTATTGGATCAAGTTATGTGAGTCCATTCAAATCGCAAGTGATAAGGGAGACATAAGAAGCATGTATGAAGGAATAAAGAAAGCCTGTGGTCCAGTGATCAAAAGAAGTGCACCATTGAAAACCTTGACTGGAGAAGTCATCACTGATAAGAAACAGCAGATGGACAGATGGGTAGAGCACTATTTGGAGCTTTACTCAAGTGAGACCAAACTAGCGGATAATGCCCTCAACGCCATAGAGGCTCTACCAACTCTTGACCACCTGGACACACTTCCCACCATAACAGAAGTTAAGTGTGCTATAAATGAACTTGCATCTGGCAAGGCTCCAGGTAAGGATGGGATTCCAATAGAGGTTATCAGGAGTGGGCAAGACACACTCACTATACAGATCCACCAGCTAATAGAGCTATGCTGGCGTGAAGGACAAGTCCCACAGGATTTCAAAGATTCAAGCATCATAACACTGTACAAGAACAAGGGCGATCGGAGCGACTGCAACAACTATAGGGGTATCTCACTTCTGTGTATTGTTGGAAAAGTATTTGCCAGAATTGTTCTGCGCAGACTTCAAGTCCTAGGAGATCAAGTCTACCCCGAATCACAGTGTGGCTTTCGACAGAACCGGTCTACCACTGATATGATATTCTCATTGCGACAAATGCAAGAAAAATGCCGTGAACAGAATCAACCACTGTTTATTGCCTTCATCGACCTCACAAAGGCATTTGATTTGGTCAGTCGTGAGGGTCTGTTCAAGGCACTAAAGAAGATTGGCTGCCCACCAACTCTTCTGTCCATTGTGGAATCGTTCCACACAGGCATGAAGGGTATAATCAAGTTTGATGGTGCAACTTCTGAAGAATTTGAAATCAAGAGTGGAGTTAAGCAAGGTTGTGTACTAGCTCCCACCCTCTTTGGAATATACTTTTCACTTCTACTGAAATATGCATTTCGTGATCAGGATGGTGGTATATACATTCACTCACGCTCAGATGGCGGCCTCTACAATGCTCAGAGATTGAAGGCTAAGACCAAAATTAGGAGGGTACTGATCAGAGAGTTGCTTTTTGCAGATGATGCTGCAGTTACGACCCACTCTGAGGAAGAATTGCAATGTCTACTATCTGCATTCTCCAATGCTTGTTCTGAATTTGGTTTAACAATTAGCAAAAAGAAGACACAGATTATGTCACAAGGTGCACATGGGGTACCATCAATCTTTATTGACGACGCCGAACTAGAGATAGTAGACCATTTTACATATCTAGGATCAGTGGTAAATAGCAAATTATCCCTAGATCAGGAAATCAACATCCGGATTGGTAAGGCAGCAACAACAATGAACAGGTTAAGAAAAAGAGTCTGGGAGAACAGGAAGCTTACTGCCAAAACAAAAGTCCTTGTCTATCAAGCCTGTGTCCTTAGTACTCTTCTCTATGGCAGTGAAACCTGGACAACTTACTCACACCAAGAGAACAATTTAAACAGCTTTCATATGCGGTGTCTGCGAAGAATTCTTGGTATTAAGTGGCAAGACAAAATCACAAATACTGAAGTATTGGAAAGATCAGGTTGTGTGACAGTTTATTCCATGCTCAGTCTTCGTAGACTTAGATGGATAGGACATCTTAGGAGGATGGATGATGGTAGAATACCAAAGGATATCTTTTTTGGTGAATTACAGATGGGTAAGAGATCTCAGGGTCGGCCTCTACTACGATACAAAGATGTGTGTAAGCGGGACATGATTGATACAGGCATTGATAATGCACATTGGGAGCAAGTCGCCGCTGAACGTGTTGCATGGAGGGCAAATATCAGAAATGGAATAAAGTCAAAGGAGAAAATTATTGCAGAAAAGTCACACACCAAGCGTTTGAGACGTAAGATGGTGCATGATGGTGGAAATGACCACGGGTTCACATGCACCCACTGTGAACGGACATTTACAGCGCAAATTGGCCTTATCAGTCACACTCGCTACCGCCATAGTTAAAAGTTATTATGCCTTTTTAAAGCACAAACTATCGTCTGTCAAGACGGCAAGGTGCCAATGTATGTATGTATGTACATTAAGTCTGCTAACATATTAACAGCTTTTAGGTCATAATTGTGACACACCCCTAATTCCTATTTTCCATCATCCATTGTTGTTTGGTTTTAACATAATTTTTGTCTGGCACTGAATCCGTTCTCGTGGATGGATGGAATGTTGCATGTTCTTTTTCGGGATTTAAGCTTGATTTAATAGGCAATGTTACTTTCAGTAGTTTGCCATTGATTTTTGAACGTGAAATCAACATTTAAACCCAACTGATTGGCGTGTTTATTAAGCTGACAAACATAAAGTTCAGAAATGGGCTTCAAAAAAGAATTGTTATTTCCCTTGTTATTTGTTAGGCAAGTGGTTACTCCCCTTTGTCAGCAACACAACCTGCCCTGGTTTAACACTTTTGTTGTCACCAGATATATTTGCTCATCCGGGTACTGCTGCTTCAATCTGTAATGGGGTCACATCGTGTTTACCTTTTCGTGTTGTAGGAACTACTTTAAAGTATCATTTGCACGGTGGGAACTGTGAGTTCTAGTCTGCCTGGAATTTTAATGTGGTGGATGGAGTGCAACCAGAAGTAACTAACCTGTGGTTTGACTTGCGTTTTCGATGGCGATCCTGTTTTCGAGTTATCATTTGTGGCGGGGGAATCCTGGTGATAGGGGAGGGCAGTGGAACGATTAGACAGGGTGTACAAGGTCAAGGTAAGGAACGTGCGGTGAGGTCAAGTTTGATGTTTGAATAAATTAGTAGATTAGTAGGACTATCTATCTATCTATCTATCTATCTATCTATCTATCTATCTATCTATCTATCTATCTATCTATCTATCCATCCATCCATCCATCCATCCATCCATCCATCCATCCATCCATCTATCTATCTATATCTATCTATCTATCTATCTATCTATCTGTCTGTCTGTCTGTCTGTTGTCTGTCTGTCTGTTTTCTTCTGTCTTTTATCCGCCACTGGGACATAGGCCCCCCAACCAGACCACGCCTGTCTGTCTGTATATAAGTCTGTCTGTTTGGGTGTCATGGTAGCCAGGCGGTTTGCACGCTTGCCCGTCGACCCAGTGGCCATGTGTTCAAATCTCTACTAAGCAGACAGACCTTTCTTCATAGCTTTCCCATGGCGTTCAGGTCTAGCCAGCCTCAGAGAGGTACCAAGAAATGTTCTGTTTCATTATTTTCACACGATAAGTGTCTAGAACAGAGGGTCTGGTACCATTACTTATCCCTTCCTCCTTCTTTCGTTCGCTAATTATCCCCTCTTTTTTCTTCTTTCGTTCGCAATTTATCCCCTCGTTCTTCTTCTTACTTTCACTAGTTATCCCCTAATTTTGCTTCTTTCTTTCGCTACTTGTCTCCTCCATATTATTTCGTTCGATACTTATATCACCCCCCCCCCACCTGCTTTTTCTTTCGTTCGCTGCCTATCCCCTCTTCTTTCTTCTTTTCTCCTTCGCTACTTATACGCCACCCCCCCCCCCCATCTTCTTTTTTTTTCTTTCGCTACTCATCCCCTCCTTATTCTTTCGTTCGCTACTCATCCCCTTCTTCTTCTTTCATTCGCTACTTATCCCCCTCCTTCTTCTTTCATTCGCTACCTATCTCATCCTTCTTCTTCTTTCGTTCGCTATTTATCCCCTAATTGTTCTTCTTTCGTTCTATACTGATCCCCCCACCTTCTTCTTTTTTCATTCGCTACTTATCCCTTCCTTCTTCTTCTTTCGTTCGCTATTTACCCTCTGCCACCACCCAGTGTATACCATCACGGCAAAGGCCACGGTGTTCTGTTGGTGAAAATGGCGACCGCACACCTGTGTGTGATGTTCACACCTGTTGACAGTCTTGCGTAATACCTGTTGGAATGTTCATGTTAGCGTGAATTGAGACAATAGGACGCAAAGTAGATAAAAATGGTCACAACTATACCCTTCCACTGTTGTAAAGCTGCTATGCCAGTCTTACTCGTCCTACAGCAGTGGTTCTCAACCGGTGGGGGAATCTCCCCCCCCCCTTTTTGCAGTGGGAATTTTAGGGTTTTGCAGCGGGTGGGGGGTGGGGGTGGTGTTAAGATTATTTCAAGATCGCGTTAATACAAGAACCGATTACTTGAAATTGTTTTTCCCTCTATACTTTACAGTTCTGTACTTCTAGCCCTTCTGAAATTCGTTTTATAACGTAAATAGTTATGTAGACACACCGATCCCAGTCCCAGCAGTAAAAGAACCTGTAGCTTTGTACGCCAAATCAAATTGTATTTACCAATTTGCATGCAGATGCGAGGCCATCTACATAGGCAGAACTGAGCGACAGTTACATTGCAGGGTTTCGGAACATATTCCGAATTGGTTGGACAAAATACTACACACAGAAGATGGTAGCCTAGGCAGGCCGACACACCGGAAAAGTCTGGCTTCATCGGTCGGGAGACATGTGCTCGAGACTGCTCACGTGGTTGAAAGAGACAGTGCCTTCCGTGTGTTGTTCAACACACAAAGTAGTCGATTGTTAAAGTTTGCTGAAGCTATACTAATCAACCTTCGTAAGCCGTCCTTGTGTAAGCAGAAAGACATGTTAGTCAGTTTAAAATTACCGTGGTAGACAATCGACATTACTGTGCGAACATGTGTATATTTCAGTGTGAAGGATTTATCTAATTAATTCACGCAAGTTGTGTGATTTCTGCAGTATGTACCTGACGAGATGCTGCGAAATATGTCAGGCAATAAATCGTGCAATCTATTGTTTGTGTCTTCGTTATTCAAAGTTATGTAGACGTCTAGACTTGTTCTAGTGTGTGTTAATAAATTTAGCTTCCATGTTTACGTATACTGTGGAGGGGCAAAAATGGGGGGGGGGGCGAATTTATATGGAGGAAATACGACAGGGGGGGGGGTGGCATTCTGATCATATGGTGAAGGGGTGCATGGGCCGAAAAAGGTTGATAACTATCCTACAGGGTTTTTGAGCTAGGAGAGGGGAAGGAGAGATCATCAGCACAGTTCCCATGTAGATGGTGATTTGGTATCAGGCCGGGCAGCAAGGATGTACACCAACGCCACTCTGATGAATACGAATCATTTTCAAGGTCCATAGAAACTAAACGCCAATGCCTTCATCTTACAAGTTGCAACAGAGACTTCCAGAGGACTTGTCAGCCAGTTAACCAGCTAACCAACCAACAAACTTACCAATAAACCAACCAATCATTATACCAACCGACTAACCAACCTGTCAACCAACCAACAAACCAACCAAGCATTATATCAACCAAGACACCATCTAAGAAACCATCCAACCAGTAAATCGAACAACTTGCCAACCAACCAACAGACCAATCAACAAATATATTAACCAGCAAGCCAACCAACAAACCAACTAACCAACCAATATATCAACCAACCAACCATCCAACCAACCGACAAAACAACCAATAAACCAACCCACCAACCAACAAACCAACCCACCAATCATCACACCAACCAACCAATACATCAACCAGCAAACCAAGCAACCAACCAACCATTATACAAATCAACGAACCAACGAATAAACCAACCAATGTATCAACAAAAAAAACAACCACCCAACCAACCAACCAACCGACAAACCAAACAATATATCAACCAACCAACCAACCAACCAACCAACCAATATATCAACCAAACAACCAACTAACCGACAAACCAACCAATATATCAACCAACCAACCAACCAACCAATATATCAACCAACCAACCAACCAATATATCAACCAACCAACCAATATATCAACCAAACAACCAACCAACCGACAAACCAACCAATATATCAACCAACCAACCAACCAATATATCAACCAACCAACCAATATATCAACCAAACAACCAACCAACCGACAAACCAACCAATATATCAACCAACCAACCAACCAACCAATATATCAACCAACCAACCAACCAATATATCAACCAACCAACCAACCAACCAACCGACAAACCAACCAACAAACCAACCAACAAACCAACCCACCAATCATCAAACCAGCCAACCAATACATCAACCAGCAAACCAACCAACCAACCAATGTTGGTTACGACTGTTCCGAGATGGTTGTACTCATTCACTTGAATGTTGCATTGTGATATTTCTATTTTTTTCTTTTCTCGGAGAAGACTTTAATCTCTGTTTTTTTTACGCTTTAATTCTAACCCTGGTTGCCAGCTGTATGCAACAAGCACATCGACTAAATGCTGTAGATCCTGACTGACAGGTGGCACATATTGTGTCGGTGTGTGTGTCTCCTGTTGTGGAGCTTCCAAGCTGTACTTTGTGATAGATAGTGCGTCTTTCACACATTGACTTGTATCTGTAACTGTGTGTCTTTCAGACATTAACTTATATCTGTGTATGTCTCTTTCATATATATACTGATATCTGTGTAAGTCTCTTTCACACATTAACTTGTATCTATGAATGTCTCTTTCACACATTAACTTGTATCCCTGAGTGTGTCTGTCCTGTCGTGGAGCATTATAGTTGGACTTAATGTTAGTTCATCTTTCACACCAGCTTTCTAGCTTCAATATAGAATCAGTTAGGTACTATAATGTAGGCGTGGTGTTACGGAAATAGCGTTGGCGGTCCAGAAGCTCGTACACGAATATAGACACATCATGAGAGACTCTGGTCAGCCCTTGTAACTGGATAGCGATCATAGTGAGCGCGTGTGTGTGCGTGAGAGAAAGAGAGAGGGAGACAGAGAGAGAGAGGCATACAGACAGAGAAAAAGATAGAGACAGGCAGACAGGGACACACAGAGAGACAAACAAAAATAGACAGAGACAAGGGGAAGAAAGAAACATATTTAGAGAGACAGATATAGAGACAGGACGAGACGAAGAGTGGAGAGAGAGAGAGAGAGAGAGAGAGAGAGAGAGAGAGAGAGAGAGAGAGAGACAGACAGACAGACAGACAGAGAGAGACAGAGAGAGAGAGTAGAGACAGACAGAGGAAGAGATACACAGAGACAGACAGAGGAAGAGATACACAGAGACAGAGAAACAGAGATAGGGACTGACACGGAGAGAAACATGCAGGCAAAAAACAGAGGGTAGAAAGAAAGAGATATAGAAAGACAGCAAGAGACAAAGAGTGGGTATAGATAGATAACAGAGCGACACAAAGAGAGACAGATGGAGAGAGAGCAGAGACAGACAAAGAAAAAGACAGAGAGAGAGAGAGAGAGAGAGAGAGAGACAGACAGGGACAGAGACAGAGACAGAGCCAGAGAGACTGAGATAGGGACTAACACAGAGAGAAACATACAGAAAAAGACAAGAGACAGAGCGAGACACACAGAATGAGTCAGAGACAGAGATAAACAAAGTGAGAAAAGGGGGGGGGGGAGAGACAGAGAGAGAAATGAGAGACAGGACTATAGACACAGACTGAGAGAGAGAGAGAGAGAGAGAGAGAGAGAGAGAGAGAGAGAGAGAGAGAGAGAGAGAGAGAGAGATCGCGGTTGTATTGCTGAGTTAGCCACAATAGAGATTAGATGTAGTCAGAGTCTAGGGAGACAACAGATGAGTACTTGCTAATGAAATGGTACAACTCTCAGATCTCAGCTGGGGGTAATCAGTCTCACAGATAGGCCAGCGATAGTAAAACAGTGAGAATGAAGATATTAGGCCGATAGTGTCGAGGCAAGCCACCTCTGTAAATGTATGAGATTAGGAATAGAATGACAGTGGAAGATAAACTCAAGAATAGAACAACCAGCACTATAGAGTTTTAGACTTGCTAGACAGAGCCAGTGACGTTTTCACTCATAATTCACATAAACAAATTCGTAAGTATTGATTGGTGCTCATAGAAGTATAAAAAAAGAACTAGAGATTAAAGGACGCACTTAAAGTTTAATTTCACGCATTAGTTAATTAGTAAGTCGCGGTTCCAACTTCACGGCAAAGAGTCGCCCCATTATGCTCCGTTCCTGTGCCAACATTTGCTCGCATTTTTCACGGCATTTAATTCAACCCTAATCCTAGATTGATATCCTAGGCAATTTTACGTTCAGTAGTTTGTCATTTGCGAACGCGGGTCGTGAGCCCTTACACGGCGTTCGAAACTCAGCCGCGACCGATTTGTGCAGCAGACTGTGTCGCGTTGTGTTATAACGTGTTGGTATGGGAGCCGGTCGTTCAGAAATCAATGGCAAACTACTGAACGTAAAACTTGCCTAGTACATCAACATCAGCTGACAAATGCTGGTGTTGACTGCAACGTCCTGCAAGGGATATGCAACATAAAAAAAAGCTTGCCATTGCTTTCTGAACGAGGCGTCAACGTTTAAGCCCAACTGACAGGTGTAGGGAATTATCCCGCTAAACAATCATCAGCGTACAGGAAGTTTAAGAACGAGCGATCCTAACCTACCGGCTATTCTCACACCAGCCCTACAAAGGATATGCTATTTTTTAAAGTGACAGGTCTAACGTCAGGGAATTATGTCTGCGAAGGAAAAAATGTGTCATCTCTGACCTTCCATCCACAAAAGATGCATTTCCTGCGCTCTGTTGCCCTTGCCTCGTGCTCCCTGACCCGTGCACGGTAATTTAGCATTCACGAAATGCCATGTCAGAGAGAAAGGCGATTCTAAATTTATCCTAAAATAAGTTACAGTTACATTTTTAAATCCAAATTTATACTTACTGTGAAGGCAGGACTGGGCAATGCTAGCAGTTTAGCACTAACATCGGAAGGTATATCTGATCGTCAGAGTCGGACGTATAGTCAGGTCGTATTATCTTATTGGCATTGACGTGTTGGGGGGGGGGGGGAAGGAGTGATTGGAACCCTAGTGATACATTTCGTTGTGATACATGCCGATAAGCGTGGGCGGTCACGTTTCACCATCTTACACGTTCGCCACAGTCGTGGATCAGCTCCGTGTTCTTGTCTCCACTTTGCCATGTGGTCAAGCCATCCAGATATTTACTTCTCTGCCTTTCTCTTGTTCTTTATCCCCAATCTTGCCAGTTGTCACCAAGTTCTTTAGTTTATTTCTTATCATAACGTGCCCAGAAATGTTGACTGTCTACGTCTAATTTCTCTAATCAGTTTACGGGATTCATTTGTTTCTTGTAGGACTTGCTCATTGGTTTTTCAGTCTGCCCATGGTATTCTTTGCATTTTCCTCAGAAACCACACTTCCACTTCCTTTATATGTTATTCAGCTTGTCTGCTTATTGTCCACGCTTCACATCCATACAAAAGTACAGGTCCTCAGTAGCACTTCAAAATTTTTTTTTCGTTGGAATCATGTTTTCCATCTTGCAAAAGGCTACCTTTGCCATAGCGATTCTTTGCTGCTCTAAGATCTGCTAATTCTACACTGGTGTTGCTAGTCAGTATTGAGACAACTGACTTCACATCTGTGACGAGAACTGTGCGTTTCTCTTTACTTCTTTTTGTCAAAAGCATTAATTCTGCGGTTGTCAACGTTCCAGTCTCTACTCTGAAGTTACTTGGGGATTTACGGTTGCCCTCGTTTTCTTTGCTCCATGTTTGAATTCTGGGAAATCGCCAATCTCCGTTTTCTGTCGAGTATTGTGGTGGTTACAGCTGATGGAGATTCGGAAGCGGATCGCGTTGCATTGGTTTCTTTCGGAAAGGTATGTGAGCCGGTCGTTCAGAAAGCAATGGGAAACTACTGAACGTAAAACTTGCGAAGACATCAACAGCAGCTGGAAAATGCTGGTGACTGCAATGTCCTGTAAATAGGATACGCAAAACAAAATACTGTGGTGGTTAATATAGGGTGTATTATTAATGACTGTGCAGTGTTTGAAAATATTCTAGTCCAAGTTTTGTATTCATCCTTGTAAAGTTCATGCAACATATTAGGTAATTACACAACTTGGACAGGCAATATTTTCAAACACTGCACAGTCATTAAGAATATACCATGTATTAATATTCTTCGTTATATGCTCCTGCACAACGAAAGGAGACGAAGCCTTGTTACAAACCTTTGAGAACAGTTTTAAGACGCATCTTTGGACCCATTAGGGATACACAAAGTGGAGAGTGGAAAAGAAGAAGCAACAAAGACATTTATGATCTGTTTAAGTCCCCGCTAATCACTGGTATCATGAAGGCTAATAGACTACAATGGCTGGGGCCTCCCGTGTGTTGCCGGGGCCCATAAGGAAAGCAAAGAATAGCAACACTGCAGCCTAATACGCATGTCGTAAGAGGCTACTAAGGAGGCTTGATGGTTCCGTCGCCCTGCTACTAAGTGAGTGCGTGGCGCGACACTGTGAGCTGTGAGTTTCGTGTGAAATGCTTTTGAATCTGCCCGAGGTTTTTTTGGAACGTGACTGCATGTTCGGAGCGATTGCAGATGGCTATGTCCCAGAGTTTACCGGTTTTTTTCCTTATGCAGAAATGCGTGGCTGCTGGGCTTCTGGTTGACTGCCACTACCATCGACGATGAACTGTATTTCGTGGACTATGTGGGTGAACATCTAGGAAACATCGAGATGGGAAAATGACTGCAGATTCCATCAGAAATGAACTGGGTGTTTTGTGGGGGACTATTGTGTTGACATTCTGGCGGCGGCATTATGCACAGTGCATCTGTGAGGGCTGTTGTTTGTCGAGACTCCTGTCTTTTCCACTTTTCACATTGGGCAGTAGGGAGCATTTTGTATGATATTCACTGGCACAGGAACGGAGCATAATGAGGACGACCCGTTGCTGTGAAGTTGGAACTGCGACTAACTAACTAACTAACTAATGGCTGGGGTATATAGAAAGAATGGAAGATAATAGGGAAGCAAAACTCGCTTACACTCAGGAAATAAATGACCGTAGACCCCGAGGTAGACCAAGAAGACGGTGGAGAGATAATATATATACAGACCTACAAGCACTTGGAATCAACGACTGGCAAGAGAAGGTCAACCAGAGAGACGAATGGAGACGGACTGTATCTGCAGCAAAGAACATCAATGGCTCGGAATGCTGATGAAGAAGAAGAATATGCTCCTGCAGTTATCTACAAGCTGGTATAACAAATCCCGAATGACAAGCTTCAAGAATGGAAATGCTACAGCATATCCTGTTACTGTCATGCTCACCTGGCCGTCTTGGCAGACGATAGTTTGTTACATTTTGCTCATAGTGGGGATCAGTGATGGAGTTGTACCTTTCTATATTATAAAGCCTGGAATGAATTGTAGAGACCACGTGTTGCCCATGCAGCATGATCCCACTCTCTGCCTGCCTAGTTTTCTCCAGAGGAAAAGTAACACCAATACATCTGGAACAAGGCAAGTTGCAGAAGCTGTTGGATCAGCCCAGACATGCTCTAACTGTCCTCCTGTCGAAGCTTCAGTCCTAGACCAGCAGACCAAGGCTTAGGGTCTGGTCTGTCATGCCGTGATATTTAGTCTTTTGAATGCATTTCCTCGCACTAGGATAAACAATTTCAGAAAATGAAGATTATCTTGTGCAATAGGTCACTATCACCAAATGTAAGAGAGTGCTAAAATGCTATGTAGAACCAGTTTTGCTGTATGGCAGTGAATCTTGGAATGTAAATGAAAAAATTAAGAAGAAATTAGAAGCAACAGAGATGTTGTTCCTTAGACGAATGTTGCGAATTCCTTGGACTGCCAGAGTAACTAACAACGACTGCCTGAAACAGGCTAATGAAACTAGAACACTATATACAATAATAAGACAGAGACAAACATCTTTCTTCGGTCATGTGATGAGAAGAGAGGCATTGGAGAACATCGCGACAACTGGACAGATCGAAGGGAAGAGAGGCAGAGGCAGACCAAATGAAATGATGCTGAATGGATTCAGACGGTGGCATGGAGGAATATCAGCAGCAGAGTTGATCCAGAAAACCAAAGACCGAGATCTGCGGAGAGCCATGAACGCCTACGCCAGCTGGCAGGGCACTTGATGATGATGGGGACAAAGCTTGTATACTCTCAATTGCGCTCCTCAACCCGAAGTCGCTGGTACAATGTGGAGTGTCGGATTTGGTGAGCTCCACCCATCAATCGGCGTTGTCAGAAAGCTGGTAGTACAGTGTACTGTCATACTGTTATGTATATTGCTGAAGTTATTGCTGAGATTACATGAATACAAACGGCAATATGATATATATGATATATCATAGCACTATAAAATTTGTGGAATTTAAAAGAAATTAACTATAGCACAAAATTTACAATATTTAACTACAACGTAGAATGGGTATGAATAAGAAAGAAGGAGAATAGCTAAAATAATTACTAACACACTAGAACATTCACTTGATTTGTACCAGCGCAGAACAGAAGGACCGAAATGGTGTGATAGAATCACCAATGTGGAACTCACATAGAGAACTAAGCGAAATCCATTGAATCGGGATAAGAGGAAAGATGATAGCGTTGGATAGAACACACATCAAGAGAACATGAATATTATAACTAGAAACTCCTTTCTGAGGAACCAGCGGGCATAAGTTATGGAGGGAGACGGATAAAACACACGGGAAATCGAATTAGACAGATAGATTGCTAGACGCACGCAAACACGTACGGAAGGACAGATGGACAAATAAACTGATAGACAGACAGATAAATAGACAGACAAACATAGGCAGACAGACATACCCATGGTATATTATCTTTATCTGTAACCACGACTTGATAAAAAGTAACATTAACGCCATGTAAGTTACATAGGTACCAGTAGTATACAATGTGCAATTCGGTTAGCATTTGCCGGATTAATCCGGATTGACCTTAACCTCGGCTGATTTTCACTCCCCCTCGGTCATGAAGTTGGGTGGGGTAAGGGGTGGTATCTAGGTCATATCTAAGGGCGATAATTCTAAGATGTTATGTTTCTAAGGGCAGATAACTATTGAGTGGGAGTATAAAAATTTTAATTAATTATTAAAAAATAAAATAAAATAAATAAAAAATAAAAATAAATAACGACAGGGTGCTGGGTGGTGGCGAGGGGGTGGGCGCGTGGGGTGAGACTAGGCTGTTCAGGTTTAAACACTATCATCACAGGGTTACAAATCAAAACCTTAAAAAGTAAAAATGGCCGATAATATTGATTTTAGCGGATATAGCTTAGTGAAATTTGTTGGGTAGGGGTGGGTAGCGGCTAGTAGTGCTTTGTAGAGTGTCGTAGTGGCCTATACACTATCATCACAGGGTTACAAATGAAAACCTTAAAAAGTAAAAATGGTCGATATTATTGATTTTAGCGGATATAGCTTAATGAAATTCGTTGGTAAGAGGTGGGTAGTGGTTATTAGTGGTCTGTAGAGGGTCGTAGTGACTTATTCACTAACATAACACGTGTTACAAATGAAACCTTGAAAGCTAAAGATCGCTGATTGTAATGGATATAGTGTAGTATCATTCGACGGTAAGGGGTGGGTACCAGGTATTAGTGGTCAAGCAAGGAAAATTTTAGGGAAAAGTGATTGTAATGATATGATGATGCTTAAAGGGTGGTAAATTAGTGGTCAAGTAGTGGTCAAGTGTTGGTTAAGTGACGAAAATTTTAGGGAAATTTTAGGGAACAGTGATTGTAATGATATGGTGATGATTAAAGGATGGTAAATTAGTGGCCAAGCAATGGTCAAGTAAGGGTCAAGTAGTCAAGTAAGGAAACTTTAGGGAAAAGTGATTGTAATGATATGGTGGTGATTAAAGAGTGGTAAATTAGTGGTCAATCAGTGGTCAAGTGGTGGTCAAGTAGTGGTCAAGTGAGGAAATTTTAGGGAAAAGTGGTTATAATGATATGGTGATGATTAAAGGGTGGTAAATTAGTGGTCAAGTAGTGGTCAAGTGTTGGTTAAGTGACGAAAATTTTAGGGAAATTTTAGGGAACAGTGATTGTAATGATATGGTGATGATTAAAGGATGGTAAATTAGTGGCCAAGCAATGGTCAAGTAAGGGTCAAGTAGTCAAGTAAGGAAACTTTAGGGAAAGTGATTGTAATGATATGGTGGTGATTAAAGAGTGGTAAATTAGTGGTCAATCAGTGGTCAAGTGGTGGTCAAGTAGTGGTCAAGTGAGGAAATTTTAGGGAAAAGTGGTTATAATGATATGGTGATGATTAAAGGGTGGTAAATTAGTGGTCAAGTAGTGGTAAACCAATGGTCAAGTAGTGGTCAAGTGGTCGAGTGACCACTTAAATTGTAGAGGACAATGTCCCTAAGATTATGGTAGTGGTTCAAGTGATCGACGACATGGTCAAGTAGCGGTCAACCAGTGGTCAAGTGGTCGAATGAACACTTAAAAGGTAGAGAAAAGTACGTATATTGAAACGGTGATGGTAAAATGGTCGACAACGTGGTCAAGCAGTGGTCAAGTAGTGCTCAACCAGTGGTCAACCGCTCAAGTGAGAAAATTGTAGGGTATGGTACGTGTAGTGAAACAGAGATGGATAAATTAAGTAGTGACGTTGTCAAGTAGTGATCAAGTAGCGGGCAAGTACTGGTCAAATGGTCAAGTGACCACTTAAATTGTAAGGGAAAGTACGTGTAGTGAACCTGTGTTGGTTAAAGTGAACGATGACGTGCTCAAGTAGTGGCCAAGTAGTGGTAAATGGTCGAGTGACTACTTAAATTGTCGGTGAAAGTAGGTATAGTGACATGGTGATGATCAAGAGTTGGTCAAGTAGTGCTCAACCAGTGGTCAACCCCTCAAGTGAGAAACTTGTAGGGTATGGTACGTGTAGTGAAACAGAGATTGATAAATTAAGTAGTGACGTTGTCAAGTAGTGATCAAGTAGCGACAAGTACTGGTCAAATGGTCGACTGACCACTTACATTGTAAGGGAAAGTAGGTATAGTGACATGGTGATGATCAAGAGTTGGTCAAGTGGTGCTCAAATAGTGGTCAAGTAGTGGCCAAGTAGTGGTAAATGGTCGAGTGACTACTTAAATTGTCGGTGAAAGTAGGTACAGTGACATGGTGATGATCAAGAGTTGGTCAAGTGGTGTTAAAATAGTGGTCAAGTGGTGTTCAAATAGTGGTCAAGTAGTGGTCAAGTAGTCGAATGACCACTTAAATTATAGGGTATGGTACGTGTAGTGAAACGGTGATGGTAAAATAAGTAAGGACATAGTCAAATAGGGTCAAGTACTGGTGAAGTAGTGATCAAGTGGTCGAATGATCCCTTAGATTGTAGGGTGTGGTATGTGTAGTGACATGATGATGGTTAAAGTGATCGATGAAATGATCAAGACGTTATGCCGACTGCTAAGTTCAGAAAGTAATGTCCTTACTATCGACAATTTCCCTGACAGGAGCGCCTCGAGCACTGATTTTGTATTGATCAATAGCACCTAGTGGTACAGTCAACACACATGGACAATAGTTACATCCGGTCAAAGATGGCGTCGCACCCTATCACACATGGGTAATTGCTACAACCAAACTACGTCTCATTCACTAAAACTGGTCAAATATGGTGTCACATCCGGTCACAGGGGTAATGGGACATCTGAGACACGTGGTTAAGAGGGAAACTATAGAAAAAGGGTGTCCTATCGGTTGTCGAGTCAGGGAACCTAACGTATGATGATCACTGTGTATAGGAGTGAATACACTGCATCATCAACACTGCATCATCAACACTGCATCCGAAGGGTAAAAGGGTCACCCCCTTCTCTCTTTTCTATAACCGTGTAGTCCTAGTGTTATCCGGTTACACCAAAGGACACCCGAGCATCAACACAACAAACTGCCCCGATTCAACCTTAGGCAATGCACGTAACATGACAGGTCACGTGTCCGCCGTCATAACCAGCGACGTTATCACGTATCAAATTAGACATCCACACTTTCATTTCCTTTCTATGTGGCCATAGTGTCTTTACATCTTTCTCCAGAAAGCCATTTCCAAGACCAATATATGCTTTTTCAGTGTACCTGCTCAGTGCCACACTTCACAACCAGACAAAAGTACACCTTCTATGTACCACTTCAACCATCAAATAAGAAAATATGTTAGACAAAATATTAAAATTATTTGTCAAATACAGAAATATATCACCCAAACTTATAAAAAGTAGGAACATATGTTAACCAAATGGAAAATATCTTAGCCAAATAGGAAAATTTGTTAGCCAAATAGAAAAAAAATATTGACCACGTAACGATATATCTTGTCCACACTTATGAAAAGTAGGGAAATTTGTTAGTCAAATGAGAAAAAAGATTGACCAAGTAACGAAATACCCAAACCAAACTTATGAAAAGTACGAAACTTTGTTAAGCAAGTATGAAAATGTATCGACCAAACAGAGAAATATATCACCCAAACTTATAAAAAGTAGGAACATATGTTAACCAAATGGAAAATATCTTAGCCAAATAGGAAAATTTGTTAGCCAAATAGAAAAAAATATTGACCACGTAACGATATATCTTGTCCACACTTATGAAAAGTAGGGAAATTTGTTAGTCAAATGAGAAAAAAGATTGACCAAGTAACGAAATACCCAAACCAAACTTATGAAAAGTACAAAACTTTGTTAAGCAAGTATGAAAATGTATCGACCAAACAGAGAAATATATCACCCAAACTTATAAAAAGTAGGAACATATTGTAACCAAAGGGAAAATACCTTGGCCAAATAGGAAAATTTGTTAGCCAAAGGAGAAAAAAGATTGACCAAGTAACGAAATTCCCCAACCAAACTTATGAAAAGTACGAAACTTTGTTAAGCAAGTATGAAAAGGTATCGTCCAAACAGAGAAATATATCACCTAAACTTATAAAAAGTAGGAACATATGTTAACCAAATGGAAAATATCTTGGGCAAATAGGAAAATTTGTTAGCCAAATGGGGAAAATATTGTCCAAGTAACGAAATATCCCCCAACAAACTTATGAAAAGTACGAAACTTTGTTAAGCAAGTATGAAAAGGTATCGACCAAGTAGAGAAATATATCACCCAAACTTATAAAAAGTAGGAACATATGTTAACCACAGAGAAAATACCTTGGCCAAATAGGAAAATTTGTTAGCCAAATGGGGAAAATATTGTCCAAGTGACGAAATACCCCCCAACAAACTTATGAAAAGTACGAAACTTTGTTAAGCAAGTATGAAAAGGTATCGTCCAAATAGAGAAATATCGCACCCAAACTTATAAAAAGTAAGAACATATGTTAACCAAATGGAAAATATCTTGGCCAAATAGGAAAATTTGTTAGCCAAATGGGGAAAAGATTGTCCAAGTGACGAAATACCCCCCAACAAACTTATGAAAAGTACGAAACTTTGTTAAGCAAGTATGAAAAGGTATCGTCCAAACAGAGAAATATCGCACCCAAACTTATAAAAAGTAAGAACATATGTTAACCAAATGGAAAATATCTTGGCCAAATAGGAAAATTTGTTAGCCAAATGGGGAAAATATTGTCCCAGTAACGAAATATCCCCCAACAAACTTAGGAAAAGTACGAAACTTTGTTAAGCAAGTATGAAAAGGGATCGACCAAACAGAGAAATATATCACCTAAACTTATAAAAAGTAGGAACATATGTTAACCAAATGGAAAATATCTTGGCCAAATAATAAAATTTGTTAGCCAAATAGAAAAAATATTGACCACGTAACGATATATCTTGTCCACACTTATGAAAAGTAGGAAAATTTGTTAGCCAAATGGGGAAAATATTGACCACGTAACGAAATACCCCCCAACAAACTTAGGAAAAGTACGAAAACTTTGTTAAGCAAGTATGAAAAGGTATTGACCAAACAGAGAAATATATCACCCAAACTTATAAAAAGTAGGAACATATGTTAACCAAATGGAAAATATCTTGGCCAAATAGGAAATATTGTTAGCCAAATAGAAACACATATTGACCACGTAACGATATATCTTGTCCACACTTATGAAAAGTAGGGAAATTTGTTAGTCAAATGGGGAAAATATTGACCACGTAACGAAATACCCCCCAAAACAACTTAGGAAAAGTACGAAACTTTGTTAAGCAAGTATGAAAAGGTATCGGCCAAACAGAGAAATATATCACCCAAACTTATAAAAAGTAGGAACATATGTTAACCAAATGGAAAATAGCTTGGCCAAATAGGAAAATTTGTTAGCCAAATAGAAAAAATATTGACCACGTAACGATATAGCTTGTCCACACTTATGAAAAGTAGGGAAATTTGTTAGTCAAAAGGGGAAAATATTGACCACGTAACGAAATACCCCCCAACAAACTTAGGAAAAGTACGAAACTTTGTTATGCAAGTATGAAAAGGTATCGGCCAAAAAGAGAAATATAACACCCAAACTTATGAAAAGTAGGAAACTTTGTTAGCCAAAGTGAAAAAACCTAGGTCAAGTAAGAAAATTCTGATAGCCAAAGGTGAAAAGTGTCGGCCAAATACAGAAATTGCTCAACCAAACTTATAAACGTAGGAAAATTGTTATTCAAACGGGAAAGCTATTGAACAACTAGGAAAATGTAATAGTCAAAGAAGAATAATATTGAACAAGTAATGAAATATATCATTCAAACTTATGAAAAGTAGGAAGCCTTGATAACCAAATGTGAAAAATATCACTCAAAGAGAGAAATAGCTCGCCCCAACGTATAAAAAGTAGGAAAATTGTCGGCCAAAGGGGAAAAAGTTAGACCAAATACAGAAATATCTCGACCAAACTTATAAAAATCTAGGAAATAATAGTACCCAACACAACTAAAAGGCTGACTAAAGTTATAAATCCAAACTTATAAAAATAACCAAATAGGAAAACATATTGACCAAGTACAGACATATATCAATCAAACTTATAAACTTGTCGTCCAAAGTGATAAAAAACAAAGAAAGGCTGTCAGCCAGTCTAAGAAATAGGTATGGGAAAGTAAGTCGACCAAGACTACAGAAGTTATATTTTTATTTCCTTTTTTTTTTTTTTTTTTTTTTTTTTTTTCTGAGCTTGGTCGACTTACTTTTCCTAACCTATTTCTTAGACTGGCTGACAGCCTTTCTTTGTTTTTTATCACTTTGGACGACAAGTTTATAAGTTTGATTGATATATGTCTGTACTTGGTCAATATGTTTTCCTATTTGGTTATTTTTATAAGTTTGGATTTATAACTTTAGTCAGCCTTTTAGTTGTGTTGGGTACTATTATTTCCTAGATTTTTATAAGTTTGGTCGAGATATTTCTGTATTTGGTCTAACTTTTTCCCCTTTGGCCGACAATTTTCCTACTTTTTATACGTTGGGGCGAGCTATTTCTCTCTTTGAGTGATATTTTTCACATTTGGTTATCAAGGCTTCCTACTTTTCATAAGTTTGAATGATATATTTCATTACTTGTTCAATATTATTCTTCTTTGACTATTACATTTTCCTAGTTGTTCAATAGCTTTCCCGTTTGAATAACAATTTTCCTACGTTTATAAGTTTGGTTGAGCAATTTCTGTATTTGGCCGACACTTTTCACCTTTGGCTATCAGAATTTTCTTACTTGACCTAGGTTTTTTCACTTTGGCTAACAAAGTTTCCTACTTTTCATAAGTTTGGGTGTTATATTTCTCTTTTTGGCCGATACCTTTTCATACTTGCATAACAAAGTTTCGTACTTTTCCTAAGTTTGTTGGGGGGTATTTCGTTACGTGGTCAATATTTTCCCCGTTTGACTAACAAATTTCCCTACTTTTCATAAGTGTGGACAAGCTATATCGTTACGTGGTCAATATTTTTTCTATTTGGCTAACAAATTTTCCTATTTGGCCAAGCTATTTTCCATTTGGTTAACATATGTTCCTACTTTTTATAAGTTTGGGTGATATATTTCTCTGTTTGGCCGATACCTTTTCATACTTGCTTAACAAAGTTTCGTACTTTTCCTAAGTTGTTTTGGGGGGTATTTCGTTACGTGGTCAATATTTTCCCCATTTGACTAACAAATTTCCCTACTTTTCATAAGTGTGGACAAGATATATCGTTACGTGGTCAATATGTGTTTCTATTTGGCTAACAATATTTCCTATTTGGCCAAGATATTTTCCATTTGGTTAACATATGTTCCTACTTTTTATAAGTTTGGGTGATATATTTCTCTGTTTGGTCAATACCTTTTCATACTTGCTTAACAAAGTTTTCGTACTTTTCCTAAGTTTGTTGGGGGGTATTTCGTTACGTGGTCAATATTTTCCCCATTTGGCTAACAAATTTTCCTACTTTTCATAAGTGTGGACAAGATATATCGTTACGTGGTCAATATTTTTTCTATTTGGCTAACAAATTTTATTATTTGGCCAAGATATTTTCCATTTGGTTAACATATGTTCCTACTTTTTATAAGTTTAGGTGATATATTTCTCTGTTTGGTCGATCCCTTTTCATACTTGCTTAACAAAGTTTCGTACTTTTCCTAAGTTTGTTGGGGGATATTTCGTTACTGGGACAATATTTTCCCCATTTGGCTAACAAATTTTCCTATTTGGCCAAGATATTTTCCATTTGGTTAACATATGTTCTTACTTTTTATAAGTTTGGGTGCGATATTTCTCTGTTTGGACGATACCTTTTCATACTTGCTTAACAAAGTTTCGTACTTTTCATAAGTTTGTTGGGGGGTATTTCGTCACTTGGACAATCTTTTCCCCATTTGGCTAACAAATTTTCCTATTTGGCCAAGATATTTTCCATTTGGTTAACATATGTTCTTACTTTTTATAAGTTTGGGTGCGATATTTCTCTATTTGGACGATACCTTTTCATACTTGCTTAACAAAGTTTCGTACTTTTCATAAGTTTGTTGGGGGGTATTTCGTCACTTGGACAATATTTTCCCCATTTGGCTAACAAATTTTCCTATTTGGCCAAGGTATTTTCTCTGTGGTTAACATATGTTCCTACTTTTTATAAGTTTGGGTGATATATTTCTCTACTTGGTCGATACCTTTTCATACTTGCTTAACAAAGTTTCGTACTTTTCATAAGTTTGTTGGGGGATATTTCGTTACTTGGACAATATTTTCCCCATTTGGCTAACAAATTTTCCTATTTGCCCAAGATATTTTCCATTTGGTTAACATATGTTCCTACTTTTTATAAGTTTAGGTGATATATTTCTCTGTTTGGACGATACCTTTTCATACTTGCTTAACAAAGTTTCGTACTTTTCATAAGTTTGGTTGGGGAATTTCGTTACTTGGTCAATCTTTTTTCTCCTTTGGCTAACAAATTTTCCTATTTGGCCAAGGTATTTTCCCTTTGGTTACAATATGTTCCTACTTTTTATAAGTTTGGGTGATATATTTCTCTGTTTGGTCGATACATTTTCATACTTGCTTAACAAAGTTTTGTACTTTTCATAAGTTTGGTTTGGGTATTTCGTTACTTGGTCAATCTTTTTTCTCATTTGACTAACAAATTTCCCTACTTTTCATAAGTGTGGACAAGATATATCGTTACGTGGTCAATATTTTTTTCTATTTGGCTAACAAATTTTCCTATTTGGCTAAGATATTTTCCATTTGGTTAACATATGTTCCTACTTTTTATAAGTTTGGGTGATATATTTCTCTGTTTGGTCGATACATTTTCATACTTGCTTAACAAAGTTTCGTACTTTTCATAAGTTTGGTTTGGGTATTTCGTTACTTGGTCAATCTTTTTTCTCATTTGACTAACAAATTTCCCTACTTTTCATAAGTGTGGACAAGATATATCGTTACGTGGTCAATATTTTTTTTCTATTTGGCTAACAAATTTTCCTATTTGGCTAAGATATTTTCCATTTGGTTAACATATGTTCCTACTTTTTATAAGTTTGGGTGATATATTTCTGTATTTGACAAATAATTTTAATATTTTGTCTAACATATTTTCTTATTTGATGGTTGAAGTGGTACATAGAAGGTGTACTTTTGTCTGGTTGTGAAGTGTGGCACTGAGCAGGTACACTGAAAAAGCATATATTGGTCTTGGAAATGGCTTTCTGGAGAAAGATGTAAAGACACTATGGCCACATAGAAAGGAAATGAAAGTGTGGATGTCTAATTTGATACGTGATAACGTCGCTGGTTATGACGGCGGACACGTGACCTGTCATGTTACGTGCATTGCCTAAGGTTGAATCGGGGCAGTTTGTTGTGTTGATGCTCGGGTGTCCTTTGGTGTAACCGGATAACACTAGGACTACACGGTTATAGAAAAGAGAGAAGGGGGTGACCCTTTTACCCTTCGGATGCAGTGTTGATGATGCAGTGTTGATGATGCAGTGTATTCACTCCTATACACAGTGATCATCATACGTTAGGTTCCCTGACTCGACAACCGATAGGACACCCTTTTTCTATAGTTTCCCTCTTAACCACGTGTCTCAGATGTCCCATTACCCCTGTGACCGGATGTGACACCATATTTGACCAGTTTTAGTGAATGAGACGTAGTTTGGTTGTAGCAATTACCCATGTGTGATAGGGTGCGACGCCATCTTTGACCGGATGTAACTATTGTCCATGTGTGTTGACTGTACCACTAGGTGCTATTGATCAATACAAAATCAGTGCTCGAGGCGCTCCTGTCAGGGAAATTGTCGATAGTAAGGACATTACTTTCTGAACTTAGCAGTCGGCATAACGTCTTGATCATTTCATCGATCACTTTAACCATCATCATGTCACTACACATACCACACCCTACAATCTAAGGGATCATTCGACCACTTGATCACTACTTCACCAGTACTTGACCCTATTTGACTATGTCCTTACTTATTTTACCATCACCGTTTCACTACACGTACCATACCCTATAATTTAAGTGGTCATTCGACTACTTGACCACTACTTGACCACTATTTGAACACCACTTGACCACTATTTTAACACCACTTGACCAACTCTTGATCATCACCATGTCACTGTACCTACTTTCACCGACAATTTAAGTAGTCACTCGACCATTTACCACTACTTGGCCACTACTTGACCACTATTTGAGCACCACTTGACCAACTCTTGATCATCACCATGTCACTATACCTACTTTCCCTTACAATGTAAGTGGTCAGTCGACCATTTGACCAGTACTTGTCGCTACTTGATCACTACTTGACAACGTCACTACTTAATTTATCAATCTCTGTTTCACTACACGTACCATACCCTACAAGTTTCTCACTTGAGGGGTTGACCACTGGTTGAGCACTACTTGACCAACTCTTGATCATCACCATGTCACTATACCTACTTTCACCGACAATTTAAGTAGTCACTCGACCATTTACCACTACTTGGCCACTACTTGAGCACGTCATCGTTCACTTTAACCAACACAGGTTCACTACACGTACTTTCCCTTACAATTTAAGTGGTCACTTGACCATTTGACCAGTACTTGCCCGCTACTTGATCACTACTTGACAACGTCACTACTTAATTTATCCATCTCTGTTTCACTACACGTACCATACCCTACAATTTTCTCACTTGAGCGGTTGACCACTGGTTGAGCACTACTTGACCACTGCTTGACCACGTTGTCGACCATTTTACCATCACCGTTTCAATATACGTACTTTTCTCTACCTTTTAAGTGTTCATTCGACCACTTGACCACTGGTTGACCGCTACTTGACCATGTCGTCGATCACTTGAACCACTACCATAATCTTAGGGACATTGTCCTCTACAATTTAAGTGGTCACTCGACCACTTGACCACTACTTGACCATTGGTTTACCACTACTTGACCACTAATTTACCACCCTTTAATCATCACCATATCATTATAACCACTTTTCCCTAAAATTTCCTCACTTGACCACTACTTGACCACCACTTGACCACTGATTGACCACTAATTTACCACTCTTTAATCACCACCATATCATTACAATCACTTTCCCTAAAGTGTCCTTACTTGACTACTTGACCCTTACTTGACCATTGCTTGGCCACTAATTTACCATCCTTTAATCATCACCATATCATTACAATCACTGTTCCCTAAAATTTCCCTAAAATTTTCGTCACTTAACCAACACTTGACCACTACTTGACCACTAATTTACCACCCTTTAATCATCACCATATCATTATAACCACTTTTCCCTAAAATTTCCTCACTTGACCACTACTTGACCACCACTTGACCACTGATTGACCACTAATTTACCACTCTTTAATCACCACCATATCATTACAATCACTTTTCCCTAAAGTTTCCTTACTTGACTACTTGACCCTTACTTGACCATTGCTTGGCCACTAATTTACCATCCTTTAATCATCACCATATCATTACAATCACTGTTCCCTAAAATTTCCCTAAAATTTTCGTCACTTAACCAACACTTGACCACTACTTGACCACTAATTTACCACCCTTTAAGCATCATCATATCATTACAATCACTTTTCCCTAAAATTTTCCTTGCTTGACCACTAATACCTGGTACCCACCCCTTACCGTCGAATGATACTACACTATATCCATTACAATCAGCGATCTTTAGCTTTCAAGGTTTCATTTGTAACACGTGTTATGTTAGTGAATAAGTCACTACGACCCTCTACAGACCACTAATAACCACTACCCACCTCTTACCAACGAATTTCATTAAGCTATATCCGCTAAAATCAATAATATCGACCATTTTTACTTTTTAAGGTTTTCATTTGTAACCCTGTGATGATAGTGTATAGGCCACTACGACACTCTACAAAGCACTACTAGCCGCTACCCACCCCTACCCAACAAATTTCACTAAGCTATATCCGCTAAAATCAATATTATCGGCCCTTTTTACTTTTTAAGGTTTTGATTTGTAACCCTGTGATGATAGTGTTTAAACCTGAACAGCCTAGTCTCACCCCACGCGCCCACCCCCTCGCCACCACCCAGCACCCTGTCGTTATTTATTTTTATTTTTTATTTATTTTATTTTATTTTTTAATAATTAATTAAAATTTTTATACTCCCACTCAATAGTTATCTGCCCTTAGAAACATAACATCTTAGAATTATCGCCCTTAGATATGACCTAGATACCACCCCTTACCCCACCCAACTTCATGACCGAGGGGGAGTGAAAATCAGCCGAGGTCAAGGTCAATCCGGATTAATCCGGCAAATGCTAACCGAATTGCACATTGTATACTACTGGTACCTCCTCCCATAAAGCCGAGTCCGGCATTGTATGTCATATGCTGATAACATTCGAAATCCTTAAATGGTCTTGCATTGCCTTCATCTCATCTCGTGTCATCTCATCTCATCTCGTCTCATTTCATCTCATTCTAATATTGTTCCTCTTGGACCTTGCAGTATCGAGGGTAAGGATAAACAACGGAAGAGTACCCGTTTATGGGCTTCGTATATGCAAATTCCCATATACTCTATTATTCTATTCATCGTTTACATGATCCGCCTCGTCTTCTGGTTCCATTAGGACTGTAAATCATTGCTTGTTCTGGTGTACTATCACTTGATAGCCTAGTTATTTTGCCCTGCCTTTACCTGTTCATTATTATAATCCCCACCTGAGGGAAAACACAAAGGGACTTGTCTGAAATAAGATAATCTCACCACTCCTACGAGTAAATGCGGGTTTATTTCTGACGATCGGGAAAGTCCCGTTGCATTGGTTTCTTTTGAAGTGTATACCATTTTACAGAGTTGGGTAGTAGTGGTGGCGGGTTACTCCGTGGCTGAGTGTGACGGAGTCCTCTCAGTCTGTTACGTCCTGAAGAAGGTACAGGGTTCAATCGCTGCATACCCAGGGGAATATTTTCAACAACCATTGGTATCTAATAAGAGCAGGTTGAGTCCACAAACGCAGGAAGGTAATCTGACAATGGGAGGAGGTTTCCAGAACAGACACCTCAGCCACCTTGACATGAAGACGGTTTCCCAAGAGGCACGGGACTGGAAAGCGGACATCTACGCATTACAATGGATGCTATGCACCACCCTGTTTATGACCCTTGCTGAAAAAGACGCATGGCAGACGCTTAACGTCAAAGAGGGAGAGGGTGTCTATTGATATCCACAGTCTCTGGACTCTTGGGTAGTGTGATCGGATACCTAACCTTATTGCATAAGGGCGAAAAGCAGGAGATCTCGTGTGCAGAAGAAAACAAAGAAGATGATAATGATGATAAAGTGATAAAGAAGAGGAAGAAGAAGAAGAAGAAGAAGAAGAAGAAGAAGAAGAAGAAGAAGAAGAAGAAGAAGAAGAAGAAGAAGAAGAAGAAGAAGAAGAAAAAGAGGAAGATGATGATGATGATGATGATGATGATGATGATGATGATGATGATGATGATAAAGAAGAAGAAGAAGAAGAAGAAGAAGAAGAAGAAGAAGAAGAAGAAGAAGAAGAAGAAGAAGAAGAAGAAGACGAAGAAGAAGATACCATTTTGAAGGTAAAGAACCTACCGTATTTAGCCGTATAATATCCTAAACTAGGTCAGCATGGACGAATTGATAAGAACGCGTGTTCTTAAACATCCGGTGTGCTGATGCCGAGGTAAGGGGTTCAACCCACACATAGGATATTTGGACTAAAATGTTGACCTATCATCATTGACTTGCTGACGTCAATTACAAATACCTCTGAGGTCGGAGTGGGTTTGCCTGATGGCGAGGGACACTTGAAAGGAAAGGCTAATCCACAGGCAAAATTTAGTTCAGCACTACTAGAACTTGGACAATGTGCAGTCAAGCTGAAAAACATCTGATGGCTGCAGAAATGTGGTTTCTGAGGAAAATGCAAAGAATACCATGGACAGATAGAAAAACCAATGACCAAGTACTACAAGAGACAAATGAAAATCGTAGATTGATTAGAGAAATTAGACGTAGACAGTCAAAATTTTTTGGACATGTTATGAGAAGAAATGGACTGGAGAACTTGGTGACAGCTGGCAAGATCGAGGGGAACAGACCAAGAGGAAGACCGAGAGGAAAATACCTGGATGGCTTGGCCACATGGCATGGACGAGACAGGAACACTGAGCTGATCCACGACTCTGGTGATCGAGTGAAATGGCGAATCATGACCGCCCACGCTTTCCGGCATGGCACATGATTGATTGATTGACTACTAGAAGTGTGTATGGACTACGCTTGAGTTCAAAGCGAGCTAGCGCAAAAAAAAATAATATCCTAAACTGATTTACAACCCTCAAAACTCCATTTTATTGTCGTCTGACTTGCCAACAAAAGGGCCACTGAATGCATTCTGTGATCTAAATTACACGCAATGAAAGGGTATTATGGAACTGTTGTGCTGCATGAAACACATACTTGTGAACAAACGATAGCTATCTATATCTTTCTAGGGGATATGTGATCTGCGTTTTTCCTTTTATAGGCTGTTCATTGATCATTAATGCACTGTTACAGTAATGGTGTAATACGTTGAAGAAATATGTTCAGTGTTCTTTATTTAACTTTTATAAGAGGTGAATAAAGAACATTTTAAGCAATAAATCCTTGTCATTGGAAGCTAGAAATAGAATTCTCCAATTTTCATCATCAAGTGAAGTGCTTATAAGCGTGGGCGGTCTTATTTTGCCATCTTACACGATCACCAGCCGGTCTCTCTGGCCGAGGGGTTACAACACTTTCTCCGTAATCCCGTTTATCACGCAGAGTCTCGTAGCGGGGCGAGAGCTGGAAGCGGTTCGATCCCCGCTGGTGACTTGCGGGATAACTGAGCCGGCCGCTCAGAAAGCAATGGCAAACTACTGAGCGTAATCTTGCCAAGAAATCAACATACAGCTGAAAGATGCTGATGTTGACAGCGATGTCCTGTAAAGGATATGCAAAACATTCATTCAACACGATCACCAGAGTCGTTGATCAGTTTCGTGCTCTTGTCTCGACCGGCCGGATTCGAAACTACAACTTTCGGAAAACAAGGCAGGTGGCTAACTACTGCGCCACGGAGAATCATGAATCGCATACAGCAGAACTGTAATCAGAGGTTGCTAAGGACACCTAAGGGAGATAATATTTACAATAGTCTGTGCACACGCAGAGGTCAGCGTGGCTGAACAGTTAACAGTACTCTTAAATTTCCTTACCCTGATGGTGGGGTAGTGGGTTCAATCCCTACACCGGTCAGTAGGACTTACACGTTGACCTCTCATTCAGAAAGCAATGGCAAAATACAGAACATAAAATTGTCCAGAAAATTAACCTTTTGTTGATCGCAGGGTTCTGCAAACGACATTAAATTCTTTGTGCAAGTAACAAAATTAACACAAAATTATCGTTTTTCCGCCATTCCGATTAATTTCAAATAAACATAACAGATCCACATTGTCAAAATCATGCCTAGATACAGCGCCTATAGTCTGTCCGGAAATTTATGCCGTCATTCAAGATCAATTATTTTGAAAACTATCTGTTGCATCGTTATGAAATTTTTCCAGCCGTCTTATATTTACCCCCACCCAAGGAATATGTCTTTGATAGGTCCCAAAACAACTTAAATCATTAAAAGCGGCATCATTCCTTTGATGTTTTGCTTAACAACTAGTGATTTCTTGTTAAAAATGTTATGTTTACGGTAATGAGGACCTGCAAATTCAGATGACAAACAAAGGCGTATCTGGATTCGTTTGGGAGTGGGTGCAATCAAAGAAGTAGCTTACAGTCGACAGAATCGGCTGCATTGCACAGGGTTTTTATCCCATATGGCTCAGTTTCTTTCCGCAGCGCGGAAAGCGTCGCACAAAGCACGAACTCCGTAGCTCCAGCGACGACCCTCGGCAGTCTCCGAATAAAATGAATGATGCGGCCCGGACAGACAGACAGAAAGGTAGGTAGGTAGGCAGAAAGATA
>OY992893.1:88058622-88236122 GCA_963921405.1 Cepaea hortensis
GCAGGCAGGCAGACAGGCAGACAGACAGACAGACAGATAGATAGATAGATATATTAGATAGATAGATAGATAGATAGATAGATAGATAGATAGATATCTGTCGGTCGGTCGGTCGGTCGGTATGTGGGTGGGTGCGCCGGCAGGCAGGCAGACAGACAGACATATAGATTAGATAGATTAGATAGATAGATAGATAGATAGATAGATAGATAGATAGATAGATAGATAGATAGATAGATAGATAGATAGATAGATAGATAGATAGATAGATATCGGTACGTCGGTCGATCGGTCGGTGGGTGGGTGGGTGGGCCGGCAGGCAGACAGGCAGACAGACAGACAGACAGACAGATAGATAGATAGATAGATAGATAGATAGATAGATAGATAGATAGATAGATAGATAGATAGATAGATAGATAGATATCGGTAGGTCGGTCGGTCTGTCGGTGGGTGGGTGGTCGGGCTGGCAGGCAGGCAGATAGATAGATAGATAGATAGATAGATAGATAGATAGATAGATAGATAGATAGAATAGATAGATAGATAGATAGATAGATAGATATCGGTAGGTCGGTGGGTCGGTGGGTAGGTGGATGGGTCAGCCGACCGGCAGACATTCAGACAGACAGACATTCAGACATTCAGACAGACAGACAGACAGACAGACAGACAGACAGACAGACAGACAGACAGACAGATAGATTGATTGATTGATTGATTGATTGATTTCCACCAGAAACCGGGCCTTGTCAGCTAGTTTATTTATATAATCACGTTTCATGAAAGAACCCACATTTGGAGACGCCTCTGAATCTTCGCGCTGTTTGTTTGAAAACGAAAGTCACGTGAAAATTTTGAATAATTTGGGTCGAATCTTGGGGAAGCTGTAAAACTGTTAAAATCATGGTCGTAATCTTTAAGTCATAATTAATATACCGTATATAAGCTAACTTTAAAATCTGCTGTAAAATCTCCAGAACAAAAATTGTTTTGTTGGGTGGACATAATGATAACGTTATATACTAAATCTCATCATTTTATCTCAGCCCGTTACTGAGATATTGAATTTTATATTGAGGCAACCAAAAAAAAACACACTATAGCAACAAAGACAATCAATATTAACAGGTGCTACATGAAATTGTCCCCGTTTTATTTACTCCCTTGATTGGGCTACGACAGCAAGAAACGGTGTATTTTCTCTATGTAACAAGGCTAAGAAATTTACCCAAAGACATCCTGTGGGGACAAGGACAGCCTATTTGTAAATGGGTTTCGCGCGTCAGTGAGGGGGCGATGAAACAGGGAGAAATGTTTGCACGGCCATCCCGTTTTGAATAAACAGACAAACCAAAGGGGAAACTGTCTCTTGGAGGTATGCCGTTTTATCTCGGGACATTGTTCAAAAGCTTACGCGCGGAGTAGGCGAAAATAGTTCAAATTATTTCAGGGCTTGAATGTAGGTAGGATAAGGGTATTCCTGGTGAAGTGTAAGTAAATCATTTGTTAATGAAGGCTATACTGTGTTTTGATTTTTCGCCTGGAGGTGGCTTGGAAAGTAGTTGTGATTTTGTTTTATATTTTATATAGTGTAATAAGGTTAATATAGTGTAATAAGGTATAATAACTTCGCGCTTGTTTTTGCTTCTGAGAATAACAGTTGAAAGCGTAATTGTCTTAGCTTTTTTTTAAATTTTAAATTCGCATATCCTTTTACAGGACATCGCTGTCAACAGCAGCATCTTTCAGCTGTCTGTTGATTTCTTGGCAAGATTACGCTCAGTAGTTTGCCATTGCTTTCTGAGCGGCCGGCTCAGTTATCCCGCAAGTCATCAGCGGGGGACGAACCGCTCCCAGTTCTCGCCCGCTACGAGACTGCGTGATAAACGGGATTACGGAGAAAGTGGTGTAACCCCTCGGCCAGAGAGACCGGCTGTCTTAGCTTATTGGAGGTAAAATATGACTAGAATTTCCTAACGTACTGACTGTTTCAGCAAATTTGTATCGAATGAGTTAATATATGCGTTGAATGGTGTTTAATCTAACGGCTTTTCCCACAAAACACATGGAATATGTTAACTACAGTGATTCTTAAATTTTACCACCAGAGGGTAACAGGAACGCTCAACGTTATATCTATTAACTGTTTCAGTGCTGAAGGATAATATATAACCGAATGTGACCACCCATTTGGACAGAAGGACGATATATCGCCATACTAGTACTAGGGCCATCGTATTATTTGTATTGTTTTGTAGTGTTTTCCGCAATTTCAATGCTCCATGAGTGTAAATTTACATCAAAGTACTTGTTGATTTGATTGTGTGCCATGTTTGATCCAAACCTACATTGTGTTTGGTACTGAATCAGTTTAAATGACGATTGTGGAATTCTCTTTACGTGAGTTCAATAGATATTTCATGAATTTGTTGTATTTTAAGTCTGCTGTTATAAAACTCAGATCTAATACGTTGAACTGATTATCTGAATGGTAAATGGCGTATCTAATGTCTAAGGAAATCAAATTTCTGGGCGAAAATGCGACGAATACCACGGGAGAACATAAAAACGAATAACACAGGACTTTAAGAAAGAAGTTACAACCCTAAATTGATTAGAGAAATTTACATCATAGATTTTTGGGCCACTTAAAAACTTAACAATGATGTACAGACCAGATGGAAACAGGGGAAGAGGCCGACCACGTAAACGTTGGACGGAGGGAATAGCAGAGTCCATGGGAATATGATTCATGAAGCCCATAATCGGGCACTCTGACGATGTTTATACTTCACCTCGACACAGCAAGGTGAACATGATGAGATGAGATGAGATGAGATGAGATAAAAACTTAACTGAAACAAAAAGTAGGTTTGGACCTAACTAAACGGATGGCGATAAAATGGAAGTAGAGGTGCGTCATAGTTATGGCGTAAAAGTTGTTAATGTGGTAGCAGCCATTTTGTATTACAACGCAATTGCATAATTTCGGCGATTTATAAACCCATGGCAGATACGGGAAGTCACTTAAAGCGATTAATCATCACATGGCACTTGATAAGTTACTGACAACTGTCAAAATTGACAGGAAAAGAGGAAAAAAGGGGGGTGCGGAAGAGACAAAGAGATGAATACCTGGATGGCTTGGCCACTTGACTAACCGACACCAGAAACCAAAGCGGACCCAATACGCGATGAGATTGTAAGATGGTGAACCATGACCGCCTATTCTTAATAGCGTGGCACATGATGATGATGAGAAAGGTTGGAAGCATGAAGAATCGTCATCATAGTGCGCCATACCGATAAGCGTGGGCGGTCATGTTTCGCCATCTCACACGATCACCAGAGTCGTGGTTCAGTGTCATACCAAGTGGCCCAGCCATTGTATGATATATAGCCTGAAATATTTCGATACATCTCGTCAGGTACGTACTGCAGAAATCACACAACATAAACTTAATAATTAGATAACTGGTTAGGCCACCTACTGTGAATTAACCCAATGTCGCCAGAAGCAAGAGTACACAACATGAAATTGGAAACACCAAGAGGCATGGGAAAACCACGAAAAAGATGGATCGACACCTTAACAACTCACAACATCTCAGCATACCAAGCGACCAATAGTTCGGAAACCAATCATCAAACAAGCCTGGGACGCCTAACGGCATAGAGAAGGGAAGGACAAAAGAAAGAAGATTAGAAGAATCCATTAAGCTAATCACTGGTATCATGAAGGCTAATAGACTACAATGGCTGGGGCATATAGAAAGAATGGAAGAATAAATGACCGTAGACCCCGAGGTAGACCAAGAAGACGGTGGAGAGATAATATATATACAGACCTACAAGCACTCGGAATCAGCGACTGGCAAGAGAAGGTCAACCAGAGAGGACGAATGGAGACGGATTATATCTGCAGCAAAGAACCTCAATGGCTCGGAACGCTGAAGAAGAAGAAGAAGAAGATTAAGCTGAAATATAAAGCACACACAAAATGATCTTGCCTCTGCTCAGGACTTGAACCAAGACCACAGTTTTTGCAGGCAAGCGTACAAAGCACTATGCCAATGTGGCTTCTACAAGCAGCCTAGAGTTGAATACACAGATTGTTTGCTGGCGACACCTGCAGGAGACTGTCCTGAGTTGACACAGAGATAGTGTTGCCGCATGTTTTCCCCTGCATCAATCACCTTGTCCCTGTACCATGATTCTCAAACTATGGTTTCTATGGATACGACATATTATCCCAGATTTTACACTCGCACTTCTCCGCAGTATTGCTATCCACAGTTGTCACCCACTCGTCCTTCTCCTCTTCCTTTCTAAACATTCCTATTTCATTTATTGTGTATTAATTTCACATTAATGTTCTTATATTGATGTTTGTTTTATTCTAAACAAAGGTTGTAACTAACGAAACTTCGGACGGTTGTGCTGTGTTTTATTCTTACTTATTTCATTGATATTTGTTTTGGTGTTTGTTATATTTTTACATCATGTTCACCTATTTTACCGTACATAAATTATTTTGTTTTCGTCGACTGAAGCTCTTGTCATTTATGTACATATGTTTATTTTCATGATATGTCCTAATGATAATGATTTGAGCACATATATTGTTATTTCGTTACATATAGTTTTAATTGTAAGAAAATTGTGAAGCTCATCATCGCCATTGCTGAAGAATTTAAGGTACTTTAAGGCTATGATGAACCAGTGCATGGAGTATGGCGATTTATTTTCTAATTGTGATGGTTCGGATTGTAGTTTGAAATGTTTTGTGACACATTAAATGGCGTTTTTCGGCTGCAATATTATTGTCTTATATGGAGGTGGGAACGACTGAAAGGTTTAACGCGCTTAAATGTTCTCTAGTTGTAATGCAGTGGATCCCATCACATTGCAGCATATCTGGAAGTGAAGAGACTGACAGACTGGCAAAAGAGGGCGGACGACTACCACAGCCTGCCATAGGCAAAACCTATAATGAGGCAAAGAGGTTTATAAAAAGCACTTATAGAACCAAATGGGAATCAGAGCATCCAGGCCACCAGAAGGATGATGCATATTACAAACTCAACCGAAGAGAACAAGTAGCAATCTTCAGACTCCACAAAGGACATAGCAGGCTGAAATATCACTTGTTCAATAAACTAAAGATAGGAGATACCGATGAATGTAATTGTGGAACTGGTAAAATGACAGCTAAACATTTGCTGCAGGAGTGCCCAATATATGCGGAACAGAGAAAGATATTTTGGCCCACACCTACCTCATTTGAGGACAAGCTCTATGGAGATATCAACAAGCTCAAGTTGACTGCAGCTTACTTTAACTACATTCAGGTTGACATCTAAAGGTGCATGAAGAAGTACTTAGACTGCCACACTTCATACCACAAGTATGTACAAAAGCGTCACAGAGGCATGAAATGGAATACTTGGCCAGCAAATCCATTACGTGGAAAGTCCGAATCAAAAGATCATTGTGTGGGCGTCATCAAAGGTGAAAAAAAAAAACGCCCCAGTGGCACGAACTGGAATATAGCTGGAATAGCAAATCCATTACTTGGATTGTCCGAATCGAAAGCTCACTGTGTGGGCTTCATAAAAGGTGGAAAAAGTGTCCCAGTGACACGAAATGGAATATTGCTTGGATAGCAAATCAATTACGTGGAAAGTCCGAATCGAAAGCCCACGGTGTGGATGTCATATGCAGACTGCATACTTCTGGTTTTCTAAAGAGCAATGCTAGATATAACCTGTACTTTTGTATGGATATGAAGCGTGGACAATGAGAAGTCAAGCTGACAAAGCATCTGATGGCTGTGGAAATGTGGTTTCTGAGGAGTATGCACAGAATATCATGGACCGACAGAAAAAGCAATGACAAGGTCCTACAAGAAACAAATGAAAACCGTAAACTGATTCGATAAATTAGACATAGATAGTCAAAAATTGTTGGTCACATTATTAGAAGAAATACATTGGAGAACTTGGTGACAACTGGGAAGATTGGGGCGAAAAGAACAAGTGGAAGGCAGAGAAGTAAATACCTGGAAGGCTTGACCAGGTTGTATGGTCGAGACAAGAACACTGAGCTGAATCATGGCTCTGCTCATCGTGTGAGATGACGAAACTTGACCGCCCACGCATGGTACATGACGATGATGAGTAGAAGCAACGGCTATTAGCAGTATCACGTTGAGTTGAGTTAAGAACCGACATCACTGCACTCGGGACATTCCCATACGTGCTCCGTCCCCTTATTCAACAGCCAGCGAAGAGTCATACTCCTAATCGTTCCCAACGCTATCTGATTAAACGTTCTCCTGGTCTTCCCTCTCAGTTTTGATATTCCTCCAGAACCCCTGTCGATCCCCCGAAATCTCATTCCTTCCACACATGGGTTCTGAACCTGTTCCCCCGCCCTTTCCACCTGGTCCCACAAGCACACGACCACCTCCCCCTTGTTCATAGGCAAACTACCACAGATATGTCGGTTACAAAAGCGTCCCAGAGGCATGAAATGGAATACTTGGTCAGCAAAATATAGCCGGGTTTAACAAAATAATTTAAAACACACACACACACGCACACACACACATACTTACACAATACACACACACTTACACACACACTATAACACCAATCACGCAGCTCGTGTCTTACATTAGACTAACGCAATGATTTCAGCAATGCTACCAGAATTATGCGTAGAACGGTCATTCTGTCATCTCCCCTCCTCCTCCTTTTGCGATATTATAGATAATGTGTTTCACTTGCACTGGTAATAGGATAATAATAATGTGCACCCTTTTAATCATTTTGATCATTAGCATATTCTTCTTCTTCTTCTTCTTCTGCTTCTTCCTCTTCTTCTTCTTCTTCTTCTTCTTCTTCTTCTTCTTCTTCTTCTTCTTCTTCTTCTTCTTCTTCTTCTTCTTCTTCTTCTTCTTCTTCTACTTGTGCTTCTCCTCCTCTACCTCTTTCTCCTCCTCCTCTACTACTTGTTCTTCTAATTTTCGCCTCTCCTCCATCCTAGACATATCTCTGGTATTCACCCTAAGAGACGAGGCTAGCCCTAAAACTTCACAGTACAATAAATGCTTGGGTTGATTGCAAAGTCATGTCAAGGACATGCAGCGAACTGGAACCCTGTGCCAATAAGCTTAAGGCGTCAAGATGTGTCATGTACTTTCCATTTTACTATCTTGATAAGCCGACACTGTGGCTTTAGGGCAGTGAACACGTTTCAAAATTCCTCGACATATGGAGTTGAGGATTCGAAATCAGCCGTAGAAGTTTTCGAAGCAGACCGCCTTGCGTTGATTTCAATGTCATGAGTGTCAGTACATCAGAAATCAATGGCAAACTACTGAACTAACATTGCCTAGTAAATGCTGGTGTTGATTGTGACGTCCTGTAACTAACTTTGATTGTGGTGAGCATGTTTTTCAGAGAAGGTTCTGGTAATAGCAGGTCATAGAAAAGGGCCCACAGGTCGTTTAAATAGATTGTTTGCTCTCGACGCCTGCTGAAAACAGGTTCCCAGTTGACACTGTGCTACCAGTGTGTCCGTCATTACCTCCTTGTCCTGCTACGGTGATTCTGAATTTGGTCGTTAATTCAACTAGTGCTTCTATACCAGTGGTTCTCAACCTGTGGGGAATCACCCCCACCCCCCCCCCAGGGGGGAATTTTAGGGTTTCCGGGGGGGGGGGGGGATAAAGATTATTTCAAGATCGCGTTAATACAAGAACTGATTACTTGATATTGTTTTTCCCTTCATACTTTATGGTTCTGTACGTCTCCCCCCTTCTAAAATTCATTTTATAAAGTTAAGTAGGCTCACAAATCACGTTTTATGTGGACGTCTCGACTTGTTTTGGTATGTGCTTCCATCATTGTGTATACTGTGTAGGGACAGGAACGGGAGGGGGGATTTTCAGGTAGGAAATACGAAGGGGGGGGGGGGAGGGATGGGATGACGTGAAAATATGGTGAAGGGGGGCACGGGCCAAATTTTTAGGTAGGAAATACGAAGGGGGGGGGGGCCGAATGACATTCTGAAAATGTGGTGAAGGGGGACACGGGCCAAAAAAGGTTGAGAACCACTGTTCTATACCATGAAGAGCAGACCGTGTCGGGCTGGTTTTAACGTGTTGGTATGGGAGCCGGTCGTTCAGAAAGCAATGGCAAACTACTGAACGTAAAAACTTGCAAAGACATCAACAATGACAGTAAAATGCTGGTGTTGACTGCAATGTCCTGTAAAAAAAATTAACATGAAGGAGACTTCTCCTTTTAAATAGTCTAAAGGGTTAGAAGAGGTAATCCCGCCTCTCAAAAACCTTAGTGAAGCTCAATATCTGTTTCTGATCTTACAATCAATAATATCCATTGATAAAACAGCATGTTCATTCTTCTTTTTCTTTCGCCTCTTTATCTCCCATGAGGCTTAGGGCCTCAACAAACTCATTCCTCTCTTTTGCCATCTGCTATTGCTTGCTTCATTTCCTCGCTAAATTGTTCATCTCTGTCTGTAATTCTCATGTATTTTTAAGTCTCGCAATATTTAGTTCTCCTTATTTGCCCCAAACAAAGGAGAGTTTAGTTATACTGTCCTCAGGTTTTCTCATTGTGTGCCTTATTCAGCGCTAGCGACTTTTTCTCGCGACTTGATTCTGTGGAATTGGTTCAGTTCTCGCAGTGATTATGTCATACCACTATTCTGCACCACCACGAATTAATGAATTTTTGTAGTTTATTATGAATTCTGTTATCGCTATCCATGTTTTTAATCCATACAATAGTACAAAACAGCATATCAACCAAACATCACGATTATCAACGAAGAAATCAGAAACATCACAAACTATGAATATCTTGCCTTCAGAATCATCAATATGGGGGATGCTCACAATAAGGCAGAAGTAGGCTAGCAGTAGCAAATCAGAGATTACACGGTATTATGAACCAATAACACAAAATCAGAAAACAGTTGTAATTAATGTTTTAGAGGCACAACTGGGATTGATTAGATAACAAAGCGCCTTGCGTTGATTTTCAAAAAATGGTATGAGTGCCGGAATCTTTCAGAACGTAAACTTGCCAAGAATTCACAAACAGCCAATAGAGTACTGTAACACAGAATATCACGTTAGCTATAAAGAGTACTATAATAACACAGAATCTCATGTTAGTTATAAAGAGTACTATAATACAGAATATCATGTTAGTTATGAAGAGTACTATAACACAAAATATCATGTTAGTTATAAAGAGTACTATGACACAGAATCTCATGTTAGTTATAAAGGTTATTATAACACAGAATCTCATGATAGTTATAAAGAGTACTTTAACACAAAATCTCATGTTAGTTATAAAGACTACTATAACACAGAATATCATGTTAGTTATAGAGTACTATAACAAAGAATATCATATTAGTTATAAAGAGTACTATAATAGAGAATATCATGTTAGTTATAAAGAGTACTATAACAAGAGTATCATGTTAGTTATGAGTACTATAACACAGAATCTCATGTTAGTTATAAAGAGTACTGTAACACAGAAATGCCCTAGTGCACAATCACTTACGTACACACATTCAACAAACTTAAAACGGAGATAATACAATCAAGGAATTCCTTTCATGTGACAAAGATATAAGACCGTCAAATAACGTGATTATTTCCCGCTGATAGGAACATTTACCAGAAGGAAAAGAAAATTAGATTGGGCTATCGCATAATGGCTTCCGTCTAACACTCTAACTCGTCTGCTCACTGGTGCAGAACGAAGTGATGGATAGTTTTCGAAACCGTTATTAGTCAGAGATGTGTTCCCAACTCGTCCCCTAGGTCAACTATGTTACCTGTGCAATCTACGTTTGTGTAATGTCCCTGTAACATACATCTGTATATGTCTTTAAATACCTCGGGGCATGGGGGTGGGAGGTATTCCCTTATTTGATTATTTCATCTCCTCTCATCTCATCGCATCTTGTTCCTCTTGTACCTTGCGGTGTCGAGGTGAAGCATAAACAGAGTGCCCGTTTATGGGCTTCATTCATCAAGATCCGCATGGGCTTTGTTATTTCCCAAGCCCATCGTTTATATGGCCGACCTCTTTTTCTAATTCCATTTGGCTGTACATCGTTGATCGTTGTTGTATACTTTTAGTTGGTAGCCTAGTTATGTGCCGAACCATTTCACGTGTTGTTTTTTTTAATGAAATCTAGCGTTGCTATAACCCCCAATTTAGTCATGATTTCATAATTTCCGATGTTCTCTCTTCTTGATAGTTGAGTATTTTTCTCAGGAATCTCATTTCTGTTGTTGCAATTTTTCATTTCTCTTTTTCTTTCATTGTCCAGGTTTGGCATTGGTAGTTTAGAAATAATAGGAAGATAATGTTGTAGAGTGCTTTTTTTAGTATCTACTGATACGTATTTGTTCTTTAGTATTGGTGCCATTTGTGAGTTGGTTTGCGTTATTGCATCTATTTTTGATCACGTCTTCTTATTTCTAATTTGATGGTATAATACGTCCTAAATACTTGAAACTATATATTTGTTTCAGGGTGTGCTTTTTAGATGGATCTTCGTTGTTTTGTTTATATTTGTTCTTTGGTTATGATTATTAACCTCTGTTTTATAGATGTTAATTTTCATGTTATGTTTCTTACACACTTCTTTAGACTATTTATTCGGGCCTGTAGTTCTGCTTTTGATTTTGCAATTGGTGCTTGATCATCGGCAAATAGGTGTTCTTTAAATGTGTAATTTGCCGTTGGTTATTCTTCTGTGTTCTGTTCGTCACGCGGAGTTGTTACGGTCTCTGATTGGCTGGTTTCTTTACACATGCTGTCTGTAAGTTATGAACAAGAAGGGAGACAGGATTCAACCCTGTCTCTTTGCTATTTCCAACTCCCGTGGGGTTTTTAACGTCCACAACTTGCTCACAGAACCTCCTGTTTTCACCCGTATCCGAAAAGGCTAGGTATGCGATCTCACTACCCGAGAAATAATGGGCTCGCGTGATTTCACCAGACACCAATAGTTCATGGGAAAATGGCCATTTTTATGCTGGGATCGAACCCATTACCTTCTGAATCCGAGGGGATACCGTAACCTCTCAAAATGAACGTTGCGAGTAAGTCTTCTTTGGCAACCAAACAATAAACAAGCCTTGATACAATTACTTCAAAGATGTTGGCAAGCTAGGTCTCCCTTATCCATCCCCGGAGTCAAATCCCGTTTGAAAAGTTGATCAAAGAAAGAACACATGTATGTCTGCCAACATGCACATCTTTGACCACGGTGTCTGTTGTCCTCAAACCTGTCCGTACAAAGCTGCCCTTCAATCTTGTAACTTCCCACACTTTGTCTACCAACACGCACATCTTTGACCACGGTGTCTGTTGTCCTCAAACTTGTCCGTACAAAGCTGTCCTTCAATCTTGTAACTTCCCACACTTTGTCTGCCAACACGCACATCTTTGACCACGGTGTCTGTTGTCCTCAAACTTGTCCGTACAAAGCTGCCCTTCAATCTTGTAACTTCCCACACTTTGTCTACCAACACGCACATCTTTGACCACGGTGCCTGTTGTCCTCAAACTTGTCCGTACAAAGCTGCCCTTCAATCTTGTAACTTCCCACACTTTGTCTACCAACACGCACATCTTTGACCACGGTGCCTGTTGTCCTCAAACTTGTCCGTACAAAGCTGTTATTCAATCTTGTAACTTCCAACTATTTATCTGCCAACACGCTCATCTATGTCTGGCTAATCAAGACTCTTTTCCTGGGGTGTCTAGCTGATCATGCGTCGAATTGCAATTGTTCCTACAGAGAAGCGCTGCCGTGATATGGAGGTGACAGGTTCGAATCCCTGTCAGTTACTATAACTTTCAATTGCTGTGTTGTTTAGTGCGTCCTCTAATCTCTACTTCTTTCTTCTACTTATACTAACGCTAAACAACACATGTGTGGTTATTTATGAACATCTTTGTCTTCAGTGTCTGTCTGTCTCAAACCTGTCTGTCTTCTGTGTCTGTCTGTCTCAAACCTATCTGTCTTCAGTGTCTGTCTGTCTCAAACTTGTCTGTCTTCAGTGTCTGTCTCAAACCTGTCTGTCTGTCTCAAACCTGCCCGTACACAGCTGTCCTTCAGTGTCTGTCTATGTCAAACCAGTCTGTCTCTGTGTCTGTCTGTCTCTGTGTGTCTCAAACCTGCCCGTACACAGCTGTCCTTCAGTGTCTGTCTCAAACCTGCCCGTACGCAGCTGTCCTTCAGTGTCTGTCTGTCTCAAACCTGCCCGTACACAGCTGTCCTTCAGTGTCTGTCTGTCTCAGACCTGCCCGTACACAGAGTGTCTCAAACCTGCCCGTACACAGCTGTCCTTCAGTGTCTGTCTGTCTCAAACCTGCCCGTACACAGCTGTCCTTCAGTGTCTGTCTGTCTCAAACCTGCCCGTACGCAGCTGTCCTTCAGTGTCTGTCTGTCTCAAACCTGCCCGTACACAGCTGTCCTTCAGTGTCTGTCTGTCTCAGACCTGCCCGTACACAGAGTGTCTCAAACCTGCCCGTACACAGAGTGTCTCAAACCTGCCCGTACACAGAGTGTCTCAAACCTGCCCGTACACAGAGTGTCTCAAACCTGCCCGTACACAGCTGTCCTTCAGTGTCTGTCTGTCTCAAACCTGCCCGTACACAGCTGTCCTTCAGTGTCTGTCTGTCTCAGACCTGCCCGTACACAGAGTGTCTCAAACCTGCCCGTACACAGCTGTCCTTCAGTGTCTGTCTGTCTCAGACCTGCCCGTACGCAGCTGTCCTTCAGTGTCTGTCTGTCTCAAACCTGCCCGTACACAGCTGTCCTTCAGTGTCTGTCTGTCTCAAACCTGCCCGTACACAGCTGTCCTTCAGTGTCTGTCTGTCTCAGACCTGCCCGTACACAGAGTGTCTCAAACCTGCCCGTACACAGCTGTCCTTCAGTGTCTGTCTGTCTCAAACCTGCCCGTACACAGCTGTCCTTCAGTGTCTGTCTGTCTCAAACCTGCCCGTACACAGCTGTCCTTCAGTGTCTGTCTGTCTCAAACCTGCCCGTACACAGCTGTCCTTCAGTGTCTGTCTGTCTCAGACCTGCCCGTACACAGCTGTCCTTCAGTGTCTGTCTGTCTCAAACCTGCCCGTACACAGCTGTCCTTCAGTGTCTGTCTGTCTCAGACCTGCCCGTACACAGAGTGTCTCAAACCTGCCCGTACACAGCTGTCCTTCAGTGTCTGTCTGTCTCAAACCTGCCCGTACACAGCTGTCCTTCAGTGTCTGTCTGTCTCAAACCTGCCCGTACACAGCTGTCCTTCAGTGTCTGTCTGTCTCAAACCTGCCCGTACACAGCTGTCCTTCAGTGTCTGTCTGTCTCAAACCTGCCCGTACACAGCTGTCCTTCAGTGTCTGTCTGTCTCAAACCTGCCCGTACACAGCTGTCCTTCAGTGTCTGTCTGTCTCAGACCTGCCCGTACACAGCTGTCCTTCAGTGTCTGTCTGTCTCAAACCTGCCCGTACACAGCTGTCCTTCAGTGTCTGTCTGTCTCAGACCTGCCCGTACACAGAGTGTCTCAAACCTGCCCGTACACAGCTGTCCTTCAGTGTCTGTCTGTCTCAAACCTGCCCGTACACAGCTGTCCTTCAGTGTCTGTCTGTCTCAAACCTGCCCGTACGCAGCTGTCCTTCAGTGTCTGTCTGTCTCAAACCTGCCCGTACACAGCTGTCCTTCAGTGTCTGTCTGTCTCAGACCTGCCCGTACACAGAGTGTCTCAAACCTGCCCGTACACAGCTGTCCTTCAGTGTCTGTCTGTCTCAAACCTGCCCGTACACAGCTGTCCTTCAGTGTCTGTCTGTCTCAGACCTGCCCGTACACAGAGTGTCTCAAACCTGCCCGTACACAGCTGTCCTTCAGTGTCTGTCTGTCTCAGACCTGCCCGTACGCAGCTGTCCTTCAGTGTCTGTCTGTCTCAAACCTGCCCGTACACAGCTGTCCTTCAGTGTCTGTCTGTCTCAAACCTGCCCGTACACAGCTGTCCTTCAGTGTCTGTCTGTCTCAGACCTGCCCGTACACAGCTGTCCTTCAGTGTCTGTCTGTCTCAGACCTGCCCGTACACAGAGTGTCTCAAACCTGCCCGTACACAGCTGTCCTTCAGTGTCTGTCTGTCTCAGACCTGCCCGTACGCAGCTGTCCTTCAGTGTCTGTCTGTCTCAAACCTGCCCGTACACAGCTGTCCTTCAGTGTCTGTCTGTCTCAAACCTGCCCGTACACAGCTGTCCTTCAGTGTCTGTCTGTCTCAAACCTGCCCGTACACAGCTGTCCTTCAGTGTCTGTCTGTCTCAGACCTGCCCGTACACAGAGTGTCTCAAACCTGCCCGTACACAGCTGTCCTTCAGTGTCTGTCTGTCTCAAACCTGCCCGTACACAGCTGTCCTTCAGTGTCTGTCTGTCTCAAACCTGCCCGTACACAGCTGTCCTTCAGTGTCTGTCTGTCTCAAACCTGCCCGTACACAGCTGTCCTTCAGTGTCTGTCTGTCTCAGACCTGCCCGTACACAGCTGTCCTTCAGTGTCTGTCTGTCTCAAACCTGCCCGTACACAGCTGTCCTTCAGTGTCTGTCTGTCTCAGACCTGCCCGTACACAGAGTGTCTCAAACCTGCCCGTACACAGCTGTCCTTCAGTGTCTGTCTGTCTCAAACCTGCCCGTACACAGCTGTCCTTCAGTGTCTGTCTGTCTCAGACCTGCCCGTACACAGCTGTCCTTCAGTGTCTGTCTGTCTCAAACCTGCCCGTACACAGCTGTCCTTCAGTGTCTGTCTGTCTCAAACCTGCCCGTACACAGCTGTCCTTCAGTGTCTGTCTGTCTCACACCTGCCCGTACACAGCTGTCCTTCAGTGTCTGTCTGTCTCAAACCTGCCCGTACACAGCTGTCCTTCAGTGTCTGTCTGTCTCAAACCTGCCCGTACACAGCTGTCCTTCAGTGTCTGTCTGTCTCAAACCTGCCCGTACACAGCTGTCCTTCAGTGTCTGTCTGTCTCAAACCTGCCCGTACACAGCTGTCCTTCAGTGTCTGTCTGTCTCAAACCTGCCCGTACACAGCTGTCCTTCAGTGTCTGTCTGTCTCACACCTGCCCGTACACAGCTGTCCTTCAGTGTCTGTCTGTCTCAAACCTGCCCGTACACAGCTGTCCTTCAGTGTCTGTCTGTCTCAAACCTGCCCGTACACAGCTGTCCTTCAGTGTCTGTCTCAAACCTGCCCGTACACAGCTGTCCTTCAGTGTCTGTCTGTCTCAAACCTGCCCGTACACAGCTGTCCTTCAGTGTCTGTCTGTCTCAGACCTGCCCGTACACAGAGTGTCTCAAACCTGCCCGTACACAGCTGTCCTTCAGTGTCTGTCTGTCTCAAACCTGCCCGTACACAGAGTGTCTCAAACCTGCCCGTACACAGAGTGTCTCAAACCTGCCCGTACACAGAGTGTCTCAAACCTGCCCGTACACAGAGTGTCTCAAACCTGCCCGTACACAGAGTGTCTCAAACCTGCCCGTACACAGAGTGTCTCAAACCTGCCCGTACACAGCTGTCCTTCAGTGTCTGTCTGTCTCAAACCTGCCCGTACACAGCTGTCCTTCAGTGTCTGTCTGTCTCACACCTGCCCGTACACAGCTGTCCTTCAATCTTGTAACTTCAGTGTCTGTCTGTCTCAAGCCTGCCCGTACACAGCTGTCCTTAAATCTTGTAACTTCCCACACGTTTCTGTATTTACAGTGTAAATAACCTCGACACTACACACCTTTGTGTGTGTATGACAGCCTACATGAACGACTACAGGCTGCCATTTGTGTCATCGCGTGGGATCGATATGTGTCATCCCATAGCACAGCTCTACTTTGCTTGCCATTAACTGATTATGTGTCAAACTAAATGTATTTTTAGACCAAAGATGGTACACAATCAAATGAACATGTATTATACTGTAAATTTCCGTTCATTCAGCATTGAAACTGTGGATACCACGAAGCAAAGCAAATAACACGTGGACTCTAAATGTTGACTTCTCGTCGTTGACTTCATTCATTCATTCATTAGCATGTCCTTTGCAGAACTTCGCTCCCATAACAACCTTCCGGAAAACTCGACCATAAGCAAGATGTCCCGCGTCCGGTACACCAATCTGCAGATCATCCGCCACATCCTGCACCCATCTTTTCTTTGGCCTATACCTCTCCATTATTGTTCTCTCCAAACTTTCATGAGGTTTAAAGTGACCAAAATATTTCAATTTTCTCTGTTGACTTGGGAACGTAACTTACAAGTATCTCTGCCGGTCAGCATGGCCGAATGGATAAGAACGAGTGTTCTTAAACATCCAGTGTGATGATGCTGAGGTAAGGGGTTCAACCCCTACACCGGGTAATTGGACTAAAATGTTGACCTGTCGTCCTTGACTTGGGGATATAAATTACAAGTACCTCTGAAATCGGAGTGCGTTCGTCTGGTCATGAGGGACACTGTTGATAAGGAAAGCTAATCCACACGCAACATGCAGCCCAACACTACTAGAAGTAGTATGTATGGACTGCGCTTGAGTTCAAAGCGAGCGAGCGGAAAAAAAAATATGTGCCTCTGAAGTCAGAGTAGGTTCGTCTGAGAGTGAGGTACACTGGTAATATGGAAAGATAATTCACACACACACACACACAAAATTCAGTCCAGTGCTACTAAAAGTAGCGTATGTGGACTACGGTTGAGTTCAAATCGAGCGCCCCCCAAAAGTTGATCCTAGTATGACGATATATCGTCCTTCTGTCCAAACGAGAGGTCACATTCGGCACTGAATCAGTTAAACGATAGCCGTGTAATGTATAGTGTCCTCATCAGCGATGTCAAAACTAAGTGTGTCGAGCAAAACTATGAGCTGTGGATTTCGTGTGGAGTACTTTTACACCTGTCCGCGGCTGTTTGTATCGTGAACTTCATGTTTAGAAAAATGGAAGCTGGTGTGGCTGCTGGTTTTCTAGTGACTGCCGCTTCTATTGACGATGAACTGTATTTTTCGTGGCGGACTTTTGTGTTGGCATTCTGAAGCGGCTCTATGCTGTGTATACCTGTGCAGGCTGTTCGATTTTCGAGAGTCCTGTCTGTTCCACCTTTCAACAGGGGACAGAGGAGCATTTTGTGTGATATTCACTGGCGCAGGAACGGAGCATTATGGGAACGACCCTATGCCGTGAAGCTTTACCAGCGACTAACTAACTAACTAGTTAACTAAACATTAAACAATATATTACAATGGTAATGGCCGTTTTAGTCATATTAACCATTATCTTTATACTCAGTCCGTCCTGGTTCCGTCTAACGTCTCAAGTGCATTAGCTAAGTAACTTCTGTATATTTGAATATAGGTGTATCGGTATTTGTTTGTCGACTGTGTGCTGAGAAAGACGGCATCCGCAACGTCCATTCTGTCATTTGTGATTGTGTTCTTGTGGAGCTGAACAATTCCACAACCCGTTTTCGTTGAATTACTCATTGTGTTTTAACTGCTTTATTGCAGTTCCACCGATTTTATTTCTCATCGTCACACTATACATCATTGTCACATTATACATCATTGTCACATTATACATAGTCACATTAAACATCATTGTCACATTATACATCATTGTCACATTATACAACTTTGTCACATTATACAACCTTGTCACATTATACACCCTTGTCACATTATACACCATTGTCACATTATACACCATTGTCACATTATACATCATTGTCACATTATACATTGTCACATTATACATCATTGTCACATTATACATCATTGTCACATTATACACCACTGTCACATTATACATCACTGTCACATTATACATTGCCACATTATACATCATTGTCACATTATACACCCTTGTCACATTATACACCCTTGTCACATTATACATAGTCACATTATACATCATTGTCACATTATACACCCTTGTCACATTATACACCCTTGTCACATTATACACCCTTGTCACATTATACACCCTTGTCACATTATACATCATTGTCACATTATACATCATTGTCACATTATACACCACTGTCACATTATACATTGTCACATTATACATCATTGTCACATTATACATCATTGTCACATTATACATCACTGTCACATTATACATTGTCACATTATACACTGTCACATTATACATCATTGTCACATTATACATCATTGTCACATTATACATCATTGTCACATTATACACTGTCACATTATACATTGTCACTTTATACATCATTGTCACATTATACATCATTGTCACATTATAATCATTGTCACATTATATACCATTGTCACTTTATATGTTGTCACATTATATATCAATATCACATTATACATCGTCACACTAGACATCATCTTCACATTATACATCATTGTCACATTATACATCATTGTCACATTATACATCATCGTCACACTAGACATCATCTTCACATTATACATCATTGTCACACTAGACATCATCTTCACATTATACATCATTGTCACATTATACATCATTGTCACATTATACATCATCGTCACACTAGACATCATCTTCACATTATACATCATCACATTACACATCATTGTCACATTATAAATCGTCACATTATATATCATTGGCACATTACACAAAATGAAACAAATAACCATGACACTAGTTTGGCGATATATCGTCCCTCTGTCCCAATGTAAACAATATAAAATGACACAAAGTGGTGCAGCTTTACATAACAGAGTTACGACACATACAGAACGTTGCGGCGGTTAGCCTTCATCAGCAAACAAACACATTCACAAACACAACATACAGTCAAGGAGAACTCCTGTGACTACATTAGAAGGTGATGACAGGACGAGAGGAACAAATGCATGGAAAAATAGAAGCAATGAAGAGAAAATGAGAATTGAGAAAAATGTTAATTGAAAAGACTGTTAGTTGAAGAAAATGTTTAATAGAAAAACTGTTAATAGAGAAAAACACTGCATACTCACCTCACGTACGGATCTGAAATGACTATGGAAATCTCGGGTGTAGTTGTATACGGTGCTGGATGTTACGGTTCAGTGAGCACATAGAAAGAAGTGGGCGGGGTAGGAGGCGTGTAAAATTGACCAAGTCCCCATTGTGTTATTTAAGGTCTGGGTGGACTGGTGTGCATGAACACGCGTACATGCATAGACACACTTCAACAGACAAAATGCTAGTGTATGTGGACATATGCACAGTATATGCAAGAAGAGAGAGAGAGAGAGAGAGAGAGAGAGAGAGAGAGAGAGAGAGAGAGAGAGAGGAGAGCGAGAGAGAGACAGACAGACAGACAGAGACAGAGAGAGGAAAAGTGCCTGCGACATACCACATGGGGCATACTGTACCCTACGAAATAGTCATTATGGTTGCTTGTCATACAACGCGCTTCAGGAGCCCCTCGCCCAGTGCTCGAGTTGTTGGGGCTGTGTAAGATCCAACCACTGGCAATGCACGTGAAGAAGGTATGAACAGAGAACCAGATGTAAGGGGAGAGAGAGAGAGGGAGAGAGAGTGAGAGAGAGAGCGAAAGGGAGGGAGAGAGGGGGAGAGAGAGAGGAAGAGAGAGAGAGAGATAGAGAGAGAGCGAGAGAGAGCGAGAGAGAGATAGAGAGAAAAGGAGAGAGAGAGGGGGAGAGGAAGAGAGAGAGGGAGAGAGAGAGGGAGAGAGAGTGAGAGAGGGTGAGAGCGAGAAAGGGGGAGGGCAAGAGAGAGATCAAGAGAGGGAGAGAGAGAGCGCGAGAGGGAGTGAGAGAGGGAGAGGGAGTGAGAGAGGAGGAGAGAGAGCGAGAGAGGGGAGAGCGAGAGAGAGAGAGGGAGAGAGCGAAAGAGAGAGAGGGCGAGAGAGAGGGAGAGAGCGAGAGAGAGAGAGAGAAAGAGAGAGAGAGAGAGGGAAAGTGCCTGTGATATACCACATGAGGCATGTGGGGCGCATCAGTCTACGCGTACGACGTTTCCCTCGTACTGTACCCTATGAAATAGTCAGTATGGTTGATTGTTACACAGCACACTTCAGGAGCCCCTCGCCCAGTGTTCGAGTTGTTAGGGCTGCCTCTCTCTCTTTCACCCTCTCGCTCTCTCCCTCTCTCCTCCTCTCTCACTCCCTCTCCCACTCTCTCTTGCCCTCCCCCTTTCTCGCTCTCACCCTCTCTCTCTCCCTCTCCTTTTCTCTCTATCTCTCTCCCTCTCTCTCTCTATCTCTCCCTCTCCCCCTCTCTTTCGCTCTCTCTCCCTCTCTCTCTCTCCCCTTACATCTGGCTTCTCTGTGCATACCTTCTTCACGTGCATTGCCAGTGGTTGGATCTTACACAGCCCCAACAACTCGAGCACTTGGCGAGGGGCTCCTGAAGCGCGTTGTATGACAAGCAACCATACTGACTATTTCGTAGAGTACAGTATGCCCCATGTGGTATGTCGCAGGCACTTTTCCTCTCTCTGTCTCTCTCTGTCTGTCTCTCTCTCTCTCTCTCGCTCTCCTCTCTCTCTCTCTCTTCTTGCATATACTGTGCATATGTCCACATACACTAGCATTTTGTCTGTTGAAGTGTGTCTATGCATGTACGCGTGTTCATGCACACCAGTCCACCCAGACCTTAAATAACACAATGGGGTCTTGGTCAATTTTACACGCCTCCTACCCCGCCCACTTCTTTCTATGTGCTCACTGAACCGTAACATCCAGCACCGTATACAACTACACCCGAGATTTCCATAGTCATTTCAGATCCGTACGTGAGGTGAGTATGCAGTGTTTTTCTCTATTAACAGTTTTTCTATTAAACATTTTCTTCAACTAACATTCTTTTCAATTAACATTTTTCTCAATTCTCATTTTCTCTTCATTGCTTCTATTTTTCCATGCATTTGTTCCTCTCGTCCTGTCATCACCTTCTAATGTAGTCACAGGAGTTCTCCTTGACTGTATGTTGTGTTTGTGAATGTGTTTGTTTGCTGATGAAGGCTAACCGCCGCAACGTTCTGTATGTGTCGTAACTCTGTTATGTAAAGCTGCACCACTTTGTGTCATTTTATATTGTTTACACTTTCACAGCTTTACCGCAGTTCCACCTAATTTTATTCATACTCTGTCCCAATGGGAGGTCACATTTGACGATATATTATCCTTCGGCAATGAATCAGTTCTTCTTCTTTCGTTCAAATTTGTCTATAACTGCAATGTTTTCTCTTGTATGAATTTCAGTGTCTTTTTTTTTTAGTTCACTCAGCGGTTCATAGAGTTTATCTTCCACTGTTGTTTCTCTAGGCAAGAAGGGGGGGGGGGGGGGGGTCGCTGGAGTACTGGGCCCATGTTTTGTTGATGCTTTCAAAGGCCCGCCCCTGCGGAAAGGGACTAAGTCACATGGAATAAAACCTGGTGCAATGAAGGTCGATTATCTCGACTTTACACATTTTGAATGACAGATGAAAGAGCATATTTAAGGATGCATGAATTTTATTTTAAGTTGGCGGCTGGCATGGAGTGAAGACTGAGAGGAAGAAGATGACGCGTTGACATCTAGCATGCCACTGGAAAGATCAACATCTACACACTACGACATTCGCTACAGATTTTAGTTTAGACTCAATTCGTAGAACCCAAATTCACCAATCATCATGTTGAAATATAAGTAGACTGTTTAAAAGTACTATTAAATGACAATCTTTCAGCATGTATACCGAGTCTTAAAGAGTCACAAATATATTTGCAGGTTGGAAATCATGATGTGCCATCTCTATGGCAGTGTCATTCGACGACACTAAAGCAACGCTACAGGAGACAGCCAATTTTTCGTCACGTCACGTAGTTCTGTTGTTTCCTAGAATAGGGCCAGGACCTCTCACGTGGAGACGTCAGCCTGAAGAGTCTAGTTGCTATGGCATTGACTAAAATTACCTACGTTACCGGTACGGCGGAGATTCGGAGAAGAGGTAAGGATTTGTAGGGTGAATCTTCCTCTTTTCTTTTTGTAGTGGCGTGCATGATACAAGTTTTACACCCCAACTGTACAACTTTCGGCATGCATTGGTGTAAGGTGTGCTTTCTCTGTACACGTTCCGCCCTAGGTAACGTGCTCTATTTATCCGTTGGTAGGTTTCCTTACTTACCATATCTCCGCCAGGGCGGAGACATTACAGCCTACTCTTTGCGATTTCCACCCGCGGTGGTATTTTTAACGTGCACACAGGACCTCCTGTTTTTCGCCCTTATTTGAAAACACTAGGTATCCGATCTCACTACCCAAGAGATGGGAGGTGCGGGGTGAAGTCATGTGATATCATTAGATACACACGGTTCTTGGAAACATGTCCTGTACTATGCTCGGAACCAACCCAATAAAATCTTAGTCTGAGGTGAGCACCATAAACTCTCAGCAAAGGCTCCGCCTGCTTTGGTAAATAGTGAATATGAGTTCAATATTCAACATCGGAGGCCACGGGTGGCAAGCATTGCCTGGATCCTTTCTCAGTGGCATGCAGGTGTGCTGGGGAATGAACAGGCGGACAGATTGGCTGGCTCTGCAGAACTTGGTGGAGTATTGATACATGACAAGGCAGACGTGGTTGTGGCCTTGTGGGAGCACGTGTACACCTCGGAGGAGCAAATGGATTACCATGGTCTGGCAAGAATGAGGCAGCGAGGAGTGACGAAGGGATCTGGCCGACGCTCGACGCTCAGAGGAAAGGCGAGACGGACATATAATCATATTGCTACTGGAACTATTGGTGTTGGAACTCTTCGCTGGCTGCTGAGGATGGGGACGGAGTGCTTATGGGAATGCCCCAAATGCTGTGATGTCGGTTCCTAGATCAATCAATAAATAAATCTATTCAACATCATTGCACTCGGGACATTGCTCCGCCCCCTGTCCTCAGTAGCCAGCGAAGAGTCCCCATGATGGTGGCACCAGTGGTAGCCTGCAGAGGTCAGCATGGCAGAATGGATCAGTGCGCTCTCTCTTAAACATCCTGTGTGCTGATAGCGAGGTAGCGGGTTTAACCCCGACACCGGTTAGTTGAATTAAAATGGTGACTTTTCGTCTTTGACTTGGGGATGTAAATTACAAGTACCTCAGAAGTCGTTGTGGGTTAGTCTGATGGCGAGGGACACTGGTAATAGGAAAAGGTAACTCACACGCAAAAATCAGTCCAGCGTGGTCTACACCCGAGTTCAAAGGGAACAAAAAACGAAGAAAACAAAAAACGAAGAAACAAAAATTTGTTTTTTTTTGGTTGTTGTTTGTATGTATTGATTATGTGGTTGTTTCGGGATTTGAAATTTAAATATTGAGTACAACCCACTACTGGCAACGCCGATCGCATTCTGGTATGAACCTAAGGCCTATCCACGTCAATATGGAAGCACTATACTCGAGTTTCGCCCTCGTTTGAGCTCGTCAATAGTGCATATGTATATGTTTGTATGTATTGTCTGTATTTCCCCTTGCACATTGTGTGTCCTCTGAACCTATTAAATGGTCATCTTTCAGCAACCCTCCTAGATTCAGTTGAGTTTAGCTCTTCTTGAAGATAAATAGTCATTAGTCATGTTTCCATCTTCACGGCAACGGGTCGTCCGCATTATGCTCCGTTCCTGTGCCAGTGAATATCACACAAAATGCTCCTCACTGTCCCATGTGAAAAGTGGAACAGACAGGAGTCTCGACAAGCCAATAGCCCGCACAGGTACACTGTGCATAATGCCGCAGCCAGAATGCCATCATAAAGGTCCTCCACGAAAAATACAGTTCATTGTCTATGGAAGCGGCAGTCACTAGAAAACCGGCAGCCACACATTACTACGTAAGGCAATCCAGTCAGTTCTGCGACAAAGATGGTGGCCATTTTTCCGAACATGCAGGCAGGATAAATAATTTGATTCAAAGCAAAGTATTACCTTAGTGAATTTGAGCACAAAAGTCATAAACAGTTTATTGCACGATTTCTTGCCTGGCATATTTCGCTGCATCTCGTCCGGTGCATACAGTTTAAATCTTAGACTACTTTGGGATAACGTACTTCACATTCGAACAATTTCAGTGACAATGTATTTAGCCAAAGTAATATTTGTTTATTCACTTCATGTGATATATAACTGAAATTCTGAATAACTGAAATATATAACTGAAACATGTGATATATAACTGATCGTAAACTGATTAGAGAAATTAGACGTAGACAGTCACAATTTTTTGGACATGTTATGAGAAGAAATTGATTGGAGAGCTTGGTGACAACTGGCAAGATCGAAGGGAACAGACCAAGAGGAAGACCGACAGGAAAATACCTGGATGGCTTGGCCACATGGCATGGACGAGACAAGAACACTGAGCTGATCCACGACACTGGTGATCGAGTGAAATGGCGAGTCATGACCGCCAACGCTTTTCGGCATGGCACATGATTGATTGATTGATATATAACTCCGCAAGTTTGCAGCTGACGAGATGCAGCAAAATATGTCAGGCAATACATAGAGCAAAATATTGTTTAGTTCACAAAGGGAATTCATTGTTTTGAACGCTGATAACGTAATGAGGAAAATAAATGGGACGAACTTTTAACACTTTGGCTCCAAAATTAACATCTGTCACTGTCACTTACTGCCAATACACCTTGCGGTGTATGGCGGGGGGGGGGTCTTTGAGCCTGAGGAATTAAGACCGCCTGGCTAGTTGTGACATAATGAACCACCATCATTGTACAGTACCTCAAAATTTGCACACCAAAACAGAGGGAGTTATACTAACACGAACGAACACCAACATGGCACCGGAGATGGACGGGTGTCGTCTAAATTTAGAAATTACAGCGTCTACAATTAGGGAGATCATTGGACGGGGCCAGTCACGTGATGACGACTCTGACCTGCCCCTAGCGTTCAATATGCACTTCTCCTTCAATCGGCCTGACGAACGGTCAGATCGCTAGTGTGACCTGTGTTTTCATGAAAAAGACGGCAGTTTGATCCGAACTCCGAGGTAAGCATGTTAATCCTCAAATCTATCTGATGCCCAGATGTATACAGTAGAGGTATCCAGTGTTTGTGCGTCAATTTAAATGTGTCACTGATAAAATAAAACCTCTGAAGTGTAAAATTATCGACTGCTAGCTTCTGACTACACAGAGCCGTTTCCCCGGCAAACTGACAATCTCATACTTTCTCAAAACTGCAAACTCTGAAGTTCTTCAAGATATCTGTTAGCTTTAATTTGTACATACTACAACATTCTATCACATAAAAATGTACGAGGTGAGAATTCAAACGCACTCTTATGCATTTCATCAAAAACTGCTTAAATTGCTATCTGCTAACCACAAGACAGTTTGTGCACAGGAACCACTGCCTCGCTTGAAAACGTACTTATTTCTGCCTATTCACAATCTAAAGAGCTGAGAGAGAGAGATTATATCTTTCCTTTCCTCTTCATGAATTGAAATAATAGGGTTTGATAGAACAAATAGTTGTATTTATGTCAGATTTTCACTTAGACAAGGCTCTCGTGAGCTGCACTGCCTAAAACAAGTTACGCTTCACAGACGCCATTTGTGACAGACGGCCTAGATAATCTGTCCAGACCAACAGGTAAATAAAACCTCGGTCTACAGCCAACTGTTGGTAGCCAACAGAATGGACATGATGCGCACTGATAACAGAAGAAGAATAATAAAAGAATGAGTAGAGGAGGAGAGTGGATTAGGAGAGGTACATTTGTAACAACCTCTTACTAATGTATAGTATTGTTGTCATGATTTTGCATTGATTACATTTTGTAACAAATACACATCAGAAGTTATGTATGATGGCCATGATGAACAATGACTACTTGATGAGTTATACTCATATTAACTGATGAAGATGGGGGGGGGGGGAAGTGGTACATACTATGAGAACCCCAATCAACAGCAGTTAACTCAACACACGACACAACACAGCACACCACAACAACAGCAGGTATGGTGAAATGATTTATAAGAAGAAGAAGACAAGTTAGTTGATTTGGAAGGTGCAGAAGAACAGTTATCTACACTATGCATAACCAAAATGAGTTGATGAAGATGTTATATTGGTATGCCATTTATTAAAATGCATCTTATCCTTGTCATGGTCTTGCACTATCAGCTTGACTTAAATGCTCAAAGGAACAACACATCAACAATCTTATCAATGTCTGACTGTACACATCTCAATGAACCCAGGTACAACGAGAACATGCATACAGCAGGGAACAGATGATAGCAGGTGCATACAGTGTGATAATCTCTGACCACCCACAAATTAACCCAACACTAGATCAGAGAGGAGGGGGAAACTAGTTCCTACTTTCAGGATATTAGATTTCTTCCGACCTTATCCTTCCTGATGTGTCTTGGTTATTCTTACTAGCATTATGGAGTATTACATTGATAAGAATATAAAAACCTATGTGAATTTTACACAGTGATGTTCTTGGTGGCGGACCAGAAGAGGGAGGCAAAGAAGATCCCCACACTTGAGATGGCATGATACCCCAGGCCTTGTCCAGAGCAAGGGCAGCCTTCAGAGTAGCTTTACTGGCAAGTACTGAAACGGATCCATCAAGTCTATGGACCCAGGCTCAACCCAATCAACCACTCAGAGGTGGCATTTCTATTGCCAACACACCCAATCCCTCAGATGGAAACAAAGGACAGAACAGCCCAAACCATGATAGGGCAACTTAAGATTTAATGTTTCTTATTACAGGAAAAAGATCTTAAACCACACTACCACCATTACTATGATTATTGTTGCTATTATTTATTGATTGAAAAAATTGATGGTACTGATATGCAGTTACACATTGATTATTGTCATGAGAAACAACCATGTATCCATTTAAAAAAATGTGAAATGTCTTTATCAAAAGGCCAAAAGATTCAGGCCCAATCAATAAAACTACACAAATAGTAACAGGATCTCATTATTTAATTCGAGTTCAGTTTGTCTGTTGAAACACTGTTTACACTCTATTAACACTCTGTTGAAACACTGTTAACACACTGTTAAAACACTGTGGTATTTGTGAAAACAAGATGTTCTTTGTGTATAAGTAATTTAGGAAATCATTTACCAAATTACTAAACACAATAAACTCAATGAAATAACAGATGGGAGAGAGAAGACTCTATATCTCATGACTTCTCAAAGCCATGCTTTTCTTCACCTAATTCATGCTGAAGAAATCTTTCAGACTTTTCTCAGAATATCTACAGGGGGCTCAAGAGCTAATAGGATCCTTGGTGAAGGGGCAGACTCTCATTTGGTATTAATCATTCCCAAAAGGACCAAAACCCCCTAGACAGAAAATAAAACCGAGCTTGCATAACTCAAGGGTCATATTCTTGATCATTAAAGATTAGAAGAGGATGGGGCCCAACTTCTTTGGTTAGAATATGGGTTATGCACAACAGTGATCCTCAGTCCCTTCGCAATATATGACACTAGTGCAAAAGAACTGTGCAGGTTAGGATTTTCTCTTCCCCCCCCCCCCCCGACAGAAAAAAATCCCATGCCTTACCGAGGATTCGAACCTGGGTCTCCTGAAGGAGAATCCAGCGTTCTAGCCACTTGGCCAGCCACTCCACCAAAGGATTAATTTTATTTTATTCTTGTTAGACATTTTTCGAAAGACACATCTTCTTTTCCGGTGTAAATTTTCATTTACTAGGCACTAAAGCTGCAGAAGTTACCGGGAATGGAACAAATAACGCACTGTCAACATTCAGCCGATGAATCAGCTCTAGGCAGTTTAGGGTTGTTCAATTGAGCCGAATAAAGGGCTCTTGGCAGTGAATCCGTTAATGGTACAACACCTGTACACAAATGAATGCAACTTGCCGTAGCAACTCATCAGCATCAACTTTCACTTTTGCTGTCAAGAATCGTGGGGAGGAATAGTTGACGCTCCAGCGCCCGATGGGTGGCATTAGATAGTGTCATTAGTGTCATTCCGTGTGCTTGTACAATGTCTTTCTTGTCGTCAATCCATTTTATTCTAGGGCGTCCTCTTGCTGTCATATCAGATCTTTTTTAATGAAGCGTTAGCGCTGTTAGTTATAAGGACTTTTTAAAATATTGACTTTTTACAAGATGTGAACATTGAAGCTATTTTAATATATGATACCGATGATATGATGATGAAGATAGTGGTGATGAGGATGATCAAATAAACAAAAATCAATCAATAGCATCATATACAACTATGCGAACACTGAAGCTATTTTAATAAATGATGTTCACGATTGTGTTGATGGTGATGATAAAAATGGTGGTGATGAGGATGATCAAATAAACAAAATCAAACTATAACATCATATACAACTACAAGAAAGAGGGAGCTGCATGACATAGCAAAAGATAGACACATGAGTAATACTTCGACTGAAACACTTAAAACACACATTCACGGGCAATGTTAGAATATGAAGCGCGTGTTATCCCCACGATAATTTCACATTTAATAGGAACTCTATTTGCATAAAACCTGCACCGTTATTAAATTCTTTCAGACACAAGTCAAGATCCACACATGGCAATGTCCCAACCCGAGCAACACTTTGTCACGGAGCCTAGTATTCCCCTTCAGGTGACTTACGTGGATGGGAAGTGTACCTGTTGTCCGTACGGGTATCACATCGACTTGGATTTCCTCAATTTCTGCAGTGACCTGGAAACGGGCTCAACGCTGCGAAACTTGAAGCGGATTCAGCGTACCAAGAGGAATTTGAGAAAGTCAATGGAAGTAAGTTGCACAATATTTCAGGGAAAGAGCGGGACTAAATGGGTGTTTTTGATAACGTTACAACAAATGAAGTCATGTTGTACATAATAATCATCAATACATCAGCATCATTACTATCACCATCATCACCACCATCATCATCATCATCACTACCACCACCACCATAAACACCATCATCATGATAACCACCATCATCATCATCATCATTATCACCATTAATATCACCATCATGAGCATCATTATCACTATTATCAGTATCATTATCACCATCATCAGCATTAATATCACCATTATCAGTATCATTATCACCATCATCAGCATTAATATCACCATCATGAGCATCATTATCACCATTATCATCATATTTATCACCATCATCATCATGAACATCATTATCACCATCATCATCATGAACATCATTATCACCATCATCATCATGAACATCATTATCACCATCATCATCATGAACATCATTATCACCATCATCATCATGAACATCATTATCACCATCATCATCATGAACATCATTATCATCATCATCATTATAACCACCATCATTATCATCATCGCATTATAACCACCATCATTATCATCATTATAACCACCATCATCAGCATCATTATAACCACCATCAGCATCATTATCACCATCATTATCATCATAATCATTATAACCACCATCATCAGCATCATTATCACCACCATCATTATAACCACAATTATCAGCATCATTATCATCATCATTATCACCATCATTATCATAACCACAATCATTAGCATCATTATAACCACCATCATCATTATAACCACCATCAACAGCATCATTAGCATCATTATAACCACCATCATCAGCATCACTATCACCATCATCAACATCATTATCACCATCATCATTATAACCACCATCACCAGCATCATTATCACCATCATCAGCATCATCACCACCATCATCACCAGCATCATTATCAACATCACCATAATCAGCATAATTATCATCATCATCAGCATCATTATCACCATCATCAGCATCATTATCAACATCACCATAATCATTATCATCATCACCATCATCATCAGCATCATTATCACCATCATCATTACCATCATCAGCATGATCACCATCATCATCACCATAATTATCATCATCATTATCACCATCATCAACATAATTATCATCATCATCATCATCATCAGCATTGTCATAATCTCCCCATTAGTTCTACCGCGTCGTCGTCTATGACGCCTGGCGAATACGGCCAGGGGTCTACCAGTGAGCGACGCTAACCACACTGTGTCAGGAAGGGCCAGTCAATGAACGCATGTGAGGCATGATCTTCACGCAGTGACGTAGGCCCGCGTAGTGAGACTCACAGCGTGTAGCCGGCAGACGGCTTGGGAGTGTTGACGAAGACGGACGTGAGTGAATGAGGCTCGTATGTATGAACGCCATAGAGAGAACGCCTGTGAGAAGATATGACTGTGCGCCTGTGAGTTGGGTAGTAGTGTATTGATATATTTATTGAATGTATCATTGCATTGTCATTGTAATTGTATGATACATGTAATTGTTGTGACGAGTGAGATGTGTGAATAAAGTGTTTGCATTGTAAGTGTAGTTCGTCACGTTAAGTCATTCTGTGACCGTGTTTTTGTATCACACTTGTTGGTATGTACGAGCCAGTGTCATTGCTGTAAGCAAGACCCTGACAAGTGTGAACGTGGGTGCTTTCGTCCGGGTTTTGAAAAGTGTGAACGTGGGTGCTTTCGTCCGACTTTTTGAACAGTGTGAACGTAAATGCATCATCCTTATTGGATTATTTGAAAAATGAGTGTGTCATCCATCTTGAATCAGTTGTAAAATAGGATTGAAAGTGTGTGTAAGCGGAATGTTTTGGAAAGAAAGTAACATGGAAAGCAAGTTGTTGAATGTTTCGAACGGACGACAGTACGACTAACAAACATACTTGACAGCACACAAACCTACAAAACTTAGTTGACAACGCATACACCACATAAACATACATGTCCTAATATCTTCTTATTCCAAAAGCAACAGGTTTTTGTTGTGTCATCCGAAGTGACTAAGAAGTGAAGTCCATTTTTCCGAGTAGTAACGTTTAGGCCGCCATTCTCTGGAACAGTTCTCCATCGGTCTCCAGAGCTCCAAAGATCACTTAAGTATTATTTTTCTTCACATATACTTTTGTGTGTAGGCTTAGGCACAGGTTGTATTCCATAAATCCTGTACAAATTATTTACTAACACCTTAATTAAGTCTTTGTGTACATTCATTGTATTGCATATATTTCATCATGTCTACATTGAATGATTTCATCGAATCTGGTTTGAAATTAAAGTTAACTGGTGATGAGTTGATGAAATGGAGTGAGACAAAGTATGCAGAGTATATTACCTTGCAGGAGAAAGAGAGAGAGAGAGAGATCGCGAAGACAGAGTGGCTGAGAGAGACTTAAGAAGGGTAGAATCAGACGCTGCTTTGAAAAAGGCAGAATTAGAGTCTGGGGCTAGAAAATCAGACGCTGCTTTAAAACAGGCAGAATTAGATGCCAAAACCAAACAGGCAGAATTAGATGCCAAAACCAAACAGGCAGAATTAGATGCCAAAACGAAACAGGCAGAATCAGAATTAGCTGCCAAAACCAAACAGGCAGAATTAGATGCTAAAAAGGCAGAAGCAGAGGCCGAAATAAAGAAAGCTGAGATCTCTGCCCAGAGCAAGAGAGAAAAACTAGAAATGAATGCAAGAACGAAGAAAGAAGAACTTGAAATGCAACTGAAAATTAAACAGTTGGAGGCTGACACATCAGTAGAGAGAGATTCTCGAAAGTCAGAAAGACTAGAAAAAGAGAACCAGTACAAAAAGTACCAAGGGATTGTGAAAAATTTCACCACTGGGGACTGCATTGCAGCATTTACCCAGAACTTTGAAACGATAATGGAGCATTATCAGATCCCCGAGACTGAGTGGAACATAATATATATGAGGAGTCTTTCTGGGGAACCTCTGAAAGTGATAGAGACCATTCCCAAAGATCTTAGGAAAGATTACCAGTATATTAAATCCAAAATCATGTCACATTTCCTGTTAGATGAAGCAAGCTACAGAGAACAGTTCAGCAAAGTAGCTCCAAAACCAATGCAAACTTTCTCTGACTACATCTCAGTAGTACAGGATGTATTTAGCAAATGGCTATCATCAGCCAAAGTAAATACTTTTGAGAAATTGAAAGATCTCATTTTAAGAGATAAGATCATTTCATCTTTACCACCACCATTTTCTAAGTTTCTGAAAGAATGTGAGTGTGAGAGTGTGCAACACATTGAGAAACGAGGTTCAGCTTATTTTATAGCCAACAAACATTGTTTCAGTAGTGGATTGACTGACACTGAGTTTGTAGCAGCCGCTACCTATGACAGAACGAAGTCAGGTCCCTATGTTAACAAGAAACCCTTTAAACAATCTGCTGAGAAATATTATCAATGCAGATATTGTCATCTGTCACATAACGAAAATGATATGTGTGACAAACATCCTGGGTACATTACATACTTGCAAAACTATATAGATAAGCAAGATAAGGAGCGAAAGAGCTACAAACGACTAACAAAATGCTTCCTTTGCAAAGCGTATGGCCACTGGCGTCATGCTTGTAAAGGCAAACAAATGACTAGAAAGGCTAATGCAGCCATGTTTGATAGCTCTTCCTCAGATGAAGAAACATGTGAAAATCATCCTGTAAATTCAGCACATGCCATTGATGTATTCCATCTTAATAAATGTATCATCTGTGATTGTTTTCATGAAGATGGCCTACTAACATGCAGCCACTCAATACCTACTGCCAATGAAGAAGCTAATTTGGTAATAAACTCCAGAGGTAAACGTAACATCCACCACGGATTTGTAAATGGCAAAGCTGCCACTGTCTTACGTGATAGTGGATGTACTCTCATTGGTCTAAAGAGAGACTTTATTGTACCTACAGATTACACTGGCAAACATGTTACATGCAGAACTTTCTCAGGTAACATTGAGAAATACCCACATGCATGGGCATATATTGACACCCCATTCCTCACAGGAAAGGTTAAATGCGCAGCATTATCCAACCCATGTTGCGACATAATTGTTGGTAACCTTCCTGAGGTAAAAGACATGCCACATGACAGTGCAACATCATCTGTCCAATGTATAATTGATAATACTGTATCATCTTCAACTAACCATACTGTTGAAAATGTATTGTCACCTGTAATTGATTGTATGTTTGCCAATTCATTGACATCATCAAATGAATGTATTGATATGAAAGTAACACCACCATGTCATATTGTTGATAGTGTGAATGCAGTAACTAGATCTGCTGCCAAAGTGCAAGATCAAATTGAGCAGACTGAGGCTTTGGAAATGTTAAGCCCAGTGATATTACCTCCTAAAACCATGAGGGAGAATTTCATAACAGCCCAAAAGGCTGATTTATCTTTGCACAAGTATTTTAATCTTATAGGCCAGAAACCAAGACTTACTAAAATGCTAGATGGCATTTTGCACTGAAAGGCGGTATCCTTACACGGTACCATACCAAAGGTACCAGCACCACGGAGCAAACGGTGTTACCAACAGAACACCGCAAGCAAGCATTACATCTAGCACATGATATACCCTTTGCAGGGCATATGGCTTATTCGACAACTAGATCACGATTACTTAATCAGTTCTACTGGCCCAAATTCCGCAGTGATACCAAGCAATATTGCAGAACTTGTGACATCTGCCAGAAGCTTGTTAAAAAGGGGAAACACCCGCACGCGGAGTTACAAATTACAAATCTAGCAAATAGACCTTTTGAAAAGATATCTGTTGATATTGTAGGTCCTCTTAACCACGTAACATCGAGAGGGAATAAGTTTATAATAACAATAATTGACCTCTGCAGTAGATGGCCTGAGGCGATTGCACTTAAGAACATAACTGCCAAGGATGTTATGGAAGTTTTCTTCCATATTTTTTATAGAGTAGGGTTTCCTGATACCATTCTCTCAGATCGTGGGAGCCAGTTCATAGCTACAGCCACTCAAGCCTTTACCAGAATGTTAGGGGTAAAGCAATGCTTTAACAGCCCATACCACCCTCATTCGACAGGAGGTATAGAAAAGATGAATGGGGATCTCAAGCATATGTTATCAAAAGTAACCCAGGAACACCCTGAAGACTGGGATACGTATGTACCTGCCATACTATTTGCATATCGCGAAGTACCTCATTCCAGTACAAGTTTCTCACCATTTGAACTTGTATATGGTGCCAAACCACGCGGCCCATTATCTATGTACCATTCTATGTTAACTGAAAGTATAACTATTCATAAATCAGTATCATCATATGAACATGTCACATCATTGCATGATAGGATAATGAAATCTTGTGTGTTAGCTAAAGAAGCACTAAAACAATCTGGTGCTATTTACAGACAGTATGCCAACAGAGGAAATAGGACAATAACATTGACACCTGGACAGGACGTCTTACTTCTTTTGCCAAGCGACAGACATCTCTTGACAGACTCATGGCAAGGACCGTATAAAGTACTGAGACAAATCTCGACTGTTGACTATGAAATAGTAGTGAAAGACAAACATAAAATATTTCACATCAACATGCTAAAACCGTACTACAACAGAGACGAAGACCAAGACGAGACAGCAGCAAGCACAACAATAGTGGACCACACAGACGATGAGACCGACGAAATACCGACCTCATCACTTGACACGACAAACTATCGACATGACATCAAGACAAATCCTAATCTGACTCAGACAGAGACTGACAGTTGCAGACAACTGTTACAAGACGGCAACATTTGTACGGAAGACAAAACTTCTTCTGACAGAACGGTTAACAATGATACAGCAGACATTCGACCGTATCAGACAACACGGAATGACAGACAAACCACCTAAAGTCAACATAGCCTTCCAAGAAATGTTATTTTTGGATTGTAAAATTTGGAATGGCTTTGTCATGACTGACGAGAACATCATGTCAATAATTCTTAAAATTGTCGCTTCCTACGACAAAGAATTCAAAAATGTCCTTGGTCTGTTAAATGATTACAGACAGTTTCACTAACCTATTAGCAAAATTGTACACAACGAATGCCTAAGACCTGCATTTACAAAAGTATTGTATTATTTTTCCAAATCCCATCCTTAAATTACCAAAATTTATGTATTATTTTCAGATTAACAACATACACGAACTCCGTAGCGATTGGGACAGTATTTGTGCAACATCATAACCCAAATTCTCCACCCAGTTTACTCTATGAGAACACATGTCGTAAGTAGAGACAGACAATAGTCCGTTGAAGATCATTACTACAGAAACGCCTACCAACCACAGAGTGGCAATATGGTCACTGTGATTGCAAGATTTCAGTTTCGAAGTCAGGCATATCTCTGGCACCGATAATACGATTGCTGATCTTCTATCACAATGTCCTTGCGACACACCCATAAGCCCAGTGGTGTCTGAGTGCACACAGCAGATTAATGAAAAATCTGCAGAGTAAGATAACGCTCAGCAACACAGCGCACTATGAAATGTTTTTTCAGTAACGCTGTACAGATTATGTGATAGGGACTACGTCCCATGTAAATATATTATGTATATACTTTATAATTATAGTAATGCATGTGATGAATACTTGTGTGTATGTGTTAAAAAGGAAACATTATTTTAAATTATATAGAAACATTGTTACGAACAGTGCTACAGGAGGTCAAGACTTACTTCACTGGAACTGTGAAAATATCTGTAGTACCTGCCACGCAGAAAGTTCAGACGTATTTTAACCAGTGCGAGAGAGACTGACATCTGAGTTCTACAGAACAACACCGTGAAAGAAAGAGTTAATCCAACAGCTGTACTTAAGAACTGTATCCTCCATTCTTTTCGGTAATATCCAAATGAAAGAACATTGTGCTGTGTATTTCCGGTGTTTAGTAAATTTATTCGAAAAGTAGCAGACTATAATGTCATCCTCACAAAGAATTGACGATGTATTTAAACTTTGTGAGCTGAAACATTACATATGCAATTTGTATGTAAGGATTTTGATAGAATGGAATCTGAGAATCATAACTTGATTCACTTGTTCACAATAGTGACATTTAGTTCGCTATTGTCAATAAGCATCAATCTATGATGCTTAGAAAGTAATTTTCTAATGTAATTTATTTTCTTTGACAGCATGTTGAAATTATCCCCCATTTATTTTGTAATTGTTTCACGGGAAATAATTGAAATTTGTAATAATGTGTAACATGTGTAAAAGCCATTTTCAGGTTGCCAAGTTGGTGACACATCAAGATGATGTCACCTGTGTATGGTATTAATTACCCAAGTTGTAGACCTTCATAAGACTCTCCAACCAAATGAGGTTGAGGTCAAATGTTGGAGTCATCTTATAGGAAGACGGCTCGCAGTCTGACATGTCGTGTTTTTCAATTTTTCTTTATCTGTCGAGAGGTAGTTGCGAGTTCACTGAATAGCTACCGGACTGGCTGTGTCATATTACAACTAAAGGTAATAACCCATCGAGTGGATTGTACTTGATAAGTGTTGCTTCTTAGCAGCATTGATGAATGAGTGGATATAACTTACAATTACTTGCATATTTCAAATGTAAACCAAAGTGTAAGGTCAGACGACAATTAATGGATCGATTCTGACAAGTTTAGTAAATAAACCATATATGTATATAGAGTACATGAAAGGCAAAAGTCCTTTCATGAAATGGAGAGGGCGAGACTGTCATAATCTCCCCATTAGTTCTACCGCGTCGTCGTCTATGACGCCTGGCGAATACGGCCAGGGGTCTACCAGTGAGCGACGCTAACCACACTGTGTCAGAAAGGGCCAGTCGATGAACGCATGTGAGACATGATCTCCACGCAGTGACGCAGGCCCGCGTAGTGAGACTCACAGCGTGTAGCCGGTAGACGGCTTGGGAGTGTTGATGAAGACAGACGTGAGTGAATGAGGCTTGTATGTATGAACGCCACAGAGAGAACGCCTGTGAGAAGATATGACTGTGCGCCTGTGAGTTGGGTAGTAGTGTATTGATATATTTATTGAATGTATTATTGCATTGTAATTGTAATTGTATGATACATGTAATTGTTGTGACGAGTGAGAAGAGTGAATAAAGTGTTTGCATTGTAAGTGTAGTTCGTCACGTTAAGTCATTCTGTGACCGTGTTTTTGTATCACACTTGTTGGTATGTACGAGCCAGTGTCATTGCTGTAAGCAAGACCCTGACAAGCATCATCATCATTATCACCATCATCATCATCATTATCACCATCATCATCAGCATAATTATCATCATCATCACCATCATTATCGCCATCATAAACATCATTATCACCATCATCATCATTATCACCATCACCATCATCATCAGCATCATTATCACCATCATCATCAGCATCATTATCACCATCATCAGCATCATTATCACCATCATCATTATCACCATCATCATTATCACCATCATCAGCATAATCATCATCATTACCATCACCATCATCATCATCACCACTACCAACATCATCATCACCATCACCCCTCCCCACAACATTATCATCACCACCCCCAACATCATCATCACCACTCCACCCCAAACAACATCATCACCATCACCCTCAACATTATCATCACCATCATCATCACCACCCCAACATCATCAGTATCATCATCACCACTACCATCACACCCAGCAACATCATCACCACCACCACCACTCCCAACAACATCATCACCACCACCACCACCCCCCAACATCATCATCACCACCCCCAACATCATCATCACCACCCCAACATCATCATCATCAACCCCAACATCATCATCACCACCTCCAACATCATTATCACCACCACCCCCAACATCATTATCACCACCCCAACATGATCATCTGCACCCCCAACATCATTATCACCACCACCCCCAACATCATTATCAACACCCCATCATCATCACCACCACCACCCCCAACATCATTATCACCACCACCCCCAACATCATCACCACCACCCCCAACATTATCACCACCACCCCCAACATCATTATCACCACCACCCCCAACATCATCATCATCATCATCATCAACCCCAACATCATCATCAACACCCCAAACATCATCATCATCACCCCCAACATCATCACCACCTACAACATCATTATCATCACCACCCCCAACATCATTATCACCACCACCCCCAACATCATCATCAACACCCCAAACATCATCACCACCACCCCCAACATCATCACCACCACCCCCAACATCATCATCAACACCACCACCCCCAACATCATCATCAACACCACCACCCCCAACATCATCATCAACACCCCCATCATCATCATCACCACCCCCCAACATCATCATCACCACCACCATCATTACCATATCCATCATCACCGCCACCATGAACATCATCATCATCATCATCACCAACACCACCAACACTATCATTCAACAACAGCACGAGGAGGGGGAGGAGGAATAAGCAGTGAAGCAGAATAAGAACAAGGAAGAGGTGAAGGAGGTGAGAAGGAGAAGAAGAGGAAGATTTATACATCCTTATATGACACTGAATTATACATCTCACTTAGCCTTACAATCCACCTTACATAGATAATGCTGCATGAACAAGAAGGCATCAAAGCAGATCCAAACTCCGCTCCTCCAGATGTTGTCATGTCAACTGAAGCTGAAAGACTCATGCATATGGTCAACTACGAGCAGTCAGCTACAGTGAACATCCTTCGACAGATAGATACATCTGTAAGGACCGACATGGCAAGCTTTGAGGGCAGAGCAACATGGCAGAACGAGGATAAAACTGAAAATATCAGGTCAGTTTTTTATACATATTTTATTACTCCAAACAATGTTTTCCTGTAGTGAATTTGAATAACAAAGACACACACAATAGATTGCACAATTTATTGACTGGCATATTTTACTACAACTTCCCCCTTCTCATACCAAATCCAACAAATGTGGACTTTCTACTCCCGATGCAAGTAACCGATCTCTTCGTGAAATAATTTCTTTCAAGATTTATTCATTGCTCATTCTATCCATAATTTGCGTTAGTTTTAGTTTTTGTGGAGCAGTGTATTGTATTCTGATTGATATGTGTTTTATTCTGATAGATATATATATTTTCTGGGTAGATATATGTTTTATTCTTATATGTGTTTTATTATGATAGATATGTATTTTATTCTGATAGATATGTATTTGATTCTGATAGATATATGTTTTATTCTGATAGATATGTTTAATTCTGATAGATATATATATTTTCTGGGTAGATATATGTTTTATTCTGATAGATATATGTTTTATTATGATAGATATATGTTTTATTATGATAGATATGTGTTTTATTATGATATATATGTGTATTATTTTGAAAGATGTGTGTCTTATCTGGATAGATATGTGTTTTATTCTGATAGATATGTGTTTTATCTGGATAGATATGTTTTATTCTGATAGATATGTGTGTTATCTGGATAGATATGTGTTTTATTCTGATAAATATGTGTTTTATTCTGATAGATATGTGTGTTATTATGATAGATATATGTTTTATTATGATAGATATGTGTATTATTTTGAAAGATATGTGTCTTATCTGGATAGATATGTGTTTTATTCTGATAGATATGTGTTTTATTCTGATAGATATGTGTGTTATCTGGATAGATATGTGTTTTATTATGATAAATATGTATTTGATTCTGATAGATATGTTTTATTCTGATAGATATATATATTTTCTGGGTAGATATATGTTTTATTCTGATAGATATGTGTTTTATTATGATAGATATATGTTTTATTATGATAGATATATGTTTTATTATGATAGATATGTGTTTTATTATGATATATATGTGTATTATTTTGAAAGATATGTGTCTTATCTGGATAGATATGTGTTTTATTCTGATAGATATGTGTTTTATCTGGATAGATATGTGTTTTATTCTGATAGATGTGTTTTATTCTGATAAATATGTTTTTTATTCTGATAGATATGTATTTGATTCTGATAGATATGTGTTTTATTCTGATAGATATGTGTTTTATTCTGATATATATATATATTTTCTGGGTAGATATATGTTTTATTCTGATATGTGTTTTATTATGATAGATATATGTTTTATTATGATAGATATGAGTTTTATTATGATATATATGTGTATTATTTTGATATATATGTGTATTATTTTGATAGATATGTGTTTTATTCTGATAGATATGTGTTTTATTATGATAGATATATGTTTTATTATGATAGATATGAGTTTTATTATGATATATATGTGTATTATTTTGATATATATGTGTATTATTTTGATAGATATGTGTTTTATTCTGATAGATATGTGTTTTATTCTGATAGATGTGTGTTTCATCTGGATAGATATGTGTTTTATTCTGATAGATATGTGTTTTATTCTGATAGATATGTGTTTTATTCTGATAGATATGTGTTTCATCTGGATAGATATGTGTTTTATTCTGATAGATATGTGTTTTATTCTGATAGATATGTGTTTTATTCTGATAGATATGTGTGTTATCTGGATAGATATGTGTTTTATTCTGATAGATATGTGTTTTATTCTGATAGATATGTATTTGATTCTGATAGATATGTGTTTTATTCTGATAGATATTTATTTTATTTTCATAGATATGTGTGTTATCTGGATAGATATGTATTTGATTCTGATAGATATGTGTTTTATTCTGATAGATATGTTTTATTCTGATAGATATGTGTTTTATTCTGATAGATATGTATTTGATTCTGATAGATATGTGTTTTATTCTGATAGATATTTATTTTATTTTCATAGATATGTGTTTTATTTTGATAGATATGTGTTTTATTCTGATAGATGTGTTTTATTCTGATAGATATGTATTTGATTCTGATAGATATGTGTTTTATTCTGATAGATATGTATTTGATTCTGATAGATATGTGTTTTATTCTGATAGATATTTATTTTATTTTCATAGATATGTGTTTTATTTTGATAGATATGTGTTTTATTCTGATAGATATGTATTTTATTTTCATAGATATGTGTTTTATTTTGATAGATATGTGTTTTATTCTGATAGATATGTTTTATTCGGATAGATATGTGTTTTATTCTGATAGATATGTGTTTTATTCAGATAGCTATTTAATCCATATAATCACATGGTTCACTGTCATTGTTTTACAAATAAAATAAACTAAAAATTACTAGCATTCATGTATTGTTCTACAACGCCAGGATGCCACATCCACAAGATGGACCCACCTACAAGAACCCACCTGTCGTTGTTCTTTCCCGAGCAGACTCGTTAAGTTCATTGTCATCATCATCAACAATCTCAAGTGAGGCTGCACTCCTACACCAGGCGGAACTTATCCAGCAACAGCAATCTGTTCAAAACAGCAAAGTTGTTTCCAAGGTTTGTGGTTTTTGTTATTCATTGGATTACTCTTCTGGGATTAAGACAATGGGATTGTGACAATGGGATTGTGACAATGAATGAATCACCAAAAAAGGAAAAGTAGAATCTGTAAGCTTTATCAGGAAACAATCAAAAGTAACAAACTGGACGTTGCAGCCAAAGCCTTTGCGGCAGATTAATTTAAATTTAATAGTTAACTTTTGAAAAATTAACAATTAATTAATAGTTAATTTTGATTAAAGCAAAACATTTATAGTCACATAACTCACATTATAGTCGCATGTGTCAAAAATCGAAATAACACTGGATTGGCTTGTTCATACGTCATCTAATAACCAACTATGCAAACAGACGAGTATGTCGACACTATTTGGTTCAAGTGACAGCGAGTCTTATTAACAATATAACCAGCAGAGCTGAACAACCGTTCGCATGGAATTGAGGTAGCCGGTATGCACAGAATGGTCTTGACAATTAATGCCAATTTCGGATATTGATGTTCATTAAGTTTCCACCATTGTAGAGGGTCAACCGATTCACCAACTTTCTTCTCCATTTCAGACTCCATTAGCTTAATGCACTTTTCATTTGGTTCACATATAGTTTCATTTTCAATGACAGTATCATTCGTTGCAGCAGTCTCCATCTGCTCATCATGAACATCAACTGCTATTTGTTGTTCAATACGTGACCAAGTTCGTTCTTTTGCATCTTTTGACAAACACTTCAGGTATTTGTAGCGTGGATCAAGTGCTGTTGCAATCTGTAGTATTTCAATACTTGTCATATTAGCTACATGTTCACTGAAGTCATTAAAATATGCTGACTTAAATTTAGCTTTGTAGCCCGGATCATCACCGTGTACAGCCATATACTTTGTCAACGATGATAGCAGTGGCAATGCACAGCTACATGAAACATAATCTTGACCGCCAAGCAGGACCTTGGTCTGACAGAATAAGTCCAAAACAATGACATATTTTGAAATCTTCTCCCAATCTGAATCTGACAGTTTTAGACCTTTGTATTGCTTCTTTTCATCTGACATGTGGACAGTTAATGCTTCTCTGGCGTGTAGAAGACTCTGTAGCATAATGAAAATACTGTTCAATCTTGTTGGTACATCGTGCTGCAGCTTACACAATAGTGACTCAGTACAAGTTTGCAACTCGGTTGTGTTTGCAGCACTATGTTTAAAATGTTCGATAATTTTTCGACATCTGGTTCATTTGTATAAGTGATGGGAGAAAAGTTTTTGATAAATCGTTAAAACAAAAATTAATCGTAAAAAAACAATAACGATTAATCGATTAATTAATTGTTAACTTCCGCAGCCCTAATATATAATATATGTATAGATAGATATATTTGGCGCTCGCTCGCTTTGAACTCAAGCGTAGTCCATACACATTACTTCTAGTAGTACTGGACTGAACTGTGCATGTGGATAATGTCCCTCACCATCAGGCAAACCCACTCTGAATTCAGAGGTGCTTGTAATTTACTTCCCCAAGTCAAGGATGAAAAGTGAACATTTTAGCCCAACTGACTGGTGTAGGGGTTGAACCCCTTACCACATCAACTCACCTGATGTTTAAGAATGTGCATTCTTATCCATTCGACCATGCAGACCTCCATATATATATATATAAGCCACTCGTCTGTTTTCTCGTTGTGGACCGGACATGTTTGTCATCTAATACTGCGTGTGTGGTTATAACAATGCCAATGGCATCTTGCTAGTATTTTAGTTTGCCAGCTGACTATCTTTATTGTATCCTTTGCTGATAACAGCTTTGGTCGAAACATTGGCTTCTGTCTGTGTGTACGTTTCCTTTCATCAAGCTTATTTTGTTTTCATTCAGATTTCAGTACTAGCTTGACAGATGTCAAGCGTTGTCCCCACACATGCTACTACAAGGTGAGAAGTCAACATTTTAGTCCAGCTGATCGGTGTCTGGGTGGGACCTGCCACCTCAACATCAGCACAGTGGAAGTTTCAGAGCAAGTGCTCTTATCCATTGGCCATGCTAACCTCTGTATAATGTGATCATGTGTAATGAGATAAATTCCTAGTCTTTTCAGATAAGAGCGAAAAAAGGGATATCTCATGTGCAAGTTGTTCACATTACAAATTCCACAACAGTTGGAAATCACACAGAGCAGGTCTTAAGACCGTGCCGTGGCAAAATTGTTAGGAAAAACAAAACCGACACAGGGATACATGAAGCCCGTTAACTTGAATGTAATGTCAGTCAGTCAGTTGCAGTTCCAACTTCCTACAAAGGGTTGCGCCATTATGCTCCATTCTTGTGCCGATTAATATCACACAAAATGCTCTTCACTGCCGCATATGAAAAGTGGAACAGAGAGGAGTTTCAAAATACCAACAGCCCACACAGGCATACTATGCATAATGACATTTCCAGTTTGCCAACACAAAAGACCACCACAAAATATACAGTTCATCGTCGATGGAAGCGGCAGTCACTAGAAAACCACACATTACTGCATAAAGAAACCCAGTTAATTTAGCCAGTCACCATTTTTTCTGAACATCAGTTCACACTACAAACAACCGCAGAAAGATGTAAAAACACTCAACATGAACACAGCTCAGTGTTGCTCCATGCACTCAACTCAGGGCGACGAAAACATATGAATGTAATGTGTCTAGATCAAGCCTGTTACCTTGGATGCAATATGTCTAGATGAAGGAAACCTTACTACAAATGCATCCTAATGTCAGACATACTGACATTTCAAACAGAATTAAACTGATTCAATGCAAAACAAAAAGTAGGTTTGGACGGAACAAGGTACACAATGAAATGAATAATTATTATAATATATATTTCTATTCACTGAGCATTAAAATTGCGGAAGATACGAAGAAATAAAACAAATAACATGATGATCCTACAGTGCGGTATAGTTAGTTAGTTAGTTAGTCGACAGATCATCCTCATTGCATATCGAACCATTCAGTCCATAAGTGCTCGGATCACCTCCTCAGCAAATCCCGCAGCGTGTAGCGGCTAACGACGCCAGTTCTGTGTTGGTTTATCAATCTTCTTTGGCTTCCTGCGTAGTGTTCTTCTTTGGCCACCCCTCTTTTAATTTGCTGCTCTAGCAGTCTGGCCATTGTTGTAGATTCACAGTCATCACTTGGTTCTCGCAAAAGTCTCACTTCATGTAGAGCATTCAGAATGTCGGCCTGCGCCATGCGCGTCCGCCCTCCACAGTAGCCTCACCTGTGAGCTTGTCAGCCCGCTCATTTCCTTGTACTCCCGCATGCCCTGGCACGAAGATGAAACTAATCTTTGCCAGCCGAGACCGCTCCAGAGGCAGCAACCATTCTCTTCGGATCGACCCCTCCTCTATCCTCTTGATCATGTTCATTGAGTCGCTAAGGAAACAAGCCCTAGTGAATGTCTGTGTCTCGAGCCATGTTATTGCTTTACTTACTGCCATGACTTCCATGGTCAGGCTACTTGTGGTTTCAGTGAAAGCACCAGAGTCCTCCTTCACAATTCTCCCTCCGGCCCGAGCTGTAAAGGCCCATGAGCTTCTCACATGTCGGACGACCGACCCATCTGTGTAGATGACGGCATCACTGTCTAGCGAATTCTCGAAAATCAACGCTTGTACTTCAGCCTCCATAGCAGCCGGATTTTCTTGTCTGCATTTCCTATCTAGTTGGATGTAAACTGAAAAGGATGTGCAGAATGTGCAAATGTCTGTTGGCACTTGCACCCACTCCTCGCCAGGTTCTAAGTCCTCAAGTGAACACACCTGTTGAAGAATGTCTTCGGCTTGACCCATCCACGACCGTCCTCTTTGGTGGGTCAAGTGCGGTGTATCGTCCTTTTGTCCAAATGGGAGGTCATATTTGCAGACATATTATCCTTGTATCCAAATGGGAGGCCATATTTGCTGATATATTATCCTTGTGTCCAAATGGGAGGTCATATTTGCTGATATATCATCCTTGTGTACAAATGGGAGGTCATATTTGCTGATATATTATCTTTGTGTCCAAATGGGAGGTCTTATTTGCTGACATATTAGTCAAGAATAAGAAAATTTCTGACTTCCAAGGTGCTGACCTCATCAGGCAGAGGACTGACGAGGACAAGGGCAAAGCCCTCTTTGAACGCTATCTAGAGCAGAGCAACAAGACAGGCATGAGAGGCCGAAATCTTGCCAAGGAGATCACTTCAGACAGGTGCAAGGCCCAGAACATTTCGGATGAAGACACAATGATAGTGAAAGAAATCAAGGCTGTGCTTCGACGATCAAAAAACAGCGCTCAGAGCCAGATGGCATAAGATACGACGACATCAGTAGGTGTACCGACAACGAGCTAGAGAAACTAGCAGACATATACAACAACAGTATAGGGAGTGCTAGCATCAATGAGGAGTGATTACACAGCTATCTGGTTCCCTTGCCGAAGCCTGGCAAAGACCACACAAAAATTCAGGGATACCGAGTAATAACCATGCAGAATACAATAGGCAAGCTGCTGGAGAAGTTAATTGCCAGAAAAATATCAAGCCAGCTAGAGAGGCAAGGTGTTTTCCCACCTACCCTGGGAGGGTACCGTCCAAAAAGAGAAATCTGGACCAATGCAGCAGTTTTTGCCCATGACGTCTATGAAGGTTTCCACTCAGGCATTGAAACGTTTGCTGCAGCGATTGATCTTGAGGACGCGTACAACAGAGTACCTTGGATTTTTTAATGCTTCAGCTTCTTGAACTCAAGATAAGTCCTTTCCTCTTGAGTTGGATCGCTGCAGCCCTCTTCCAACGGAAAGTAGTTTTTAGATATGGCAGTTGCACTTCAGAACCAACAACAATATATCCTGGCCTACCACAGGGATCACCATTATCTCCAGTGCTGTTCAACGCCTACACTGTGAGAATCACCAGCGAGCAGATCACTGGGCCAGGGAGGACATTGTCATATGCCGATGATGTTTTAGTGTATCGTCAGGATAAGGATAGAGATCAGGCTGCTTCGGAACTACAAACCGAACTCATTCGCATAAGTACTTGGTGTGTTGAAGCTGGGGCAATGGTCAACCCAACAAAGGCAACAGTGACATGGTTCTCATTGAATAATCATATTGTCAACACTCCAATACCAACTGTAAAGCTGTGTTCAGAGACTGTGGAAAGAACGCAGGCAATGAACTACCTGGGGATACGTTTTGATTGAAGCCTTGCTTATAACGAGCACATAGACCAGGTGATAACAAAGGCCAAGCGGGGTTTAGCTGCGATGCGGGTGATGGCGGCAGCAAACTGTGAGCAGCGCCATCTATGTCTTCTGTACGAAGGGCTGGTCATGTCTGTTTTTGAGTATGCGATGGCGATCCTGACTCTCAGCCGTAAGCAGATAGAAAGGATGGAAAGGATACAGAACGAAGACATGCGCATTATTCTTGGATGTACAAGAGATACAGCATGCAGGGCGATGCGCTACCTTCTTGATCTTCCAACCATTGAAGACAGAATACAAATTTGCAGAGCATGTGCCTACCTCAGAGTTAACGCAAACACACAACATCCACTGCATAGTGAAATTAGGAAGGTGAAGGGCAGCAGGTTAAAAAGAGGAAGGTCATGGATGGGTCAAGCTGAGGACATTCTTCGACAGGTATGTTCATTTGAGGACTTAGAACCTGGCGAGGAGTGGGTACAAGTGCCAACAGATTTCTGTATGTCTCTTTCAGTCTGCATCTAACTAGACAGAAAAGGCAGACAAGAAAATCCGGCTGCTGTGAAGGCGGAAGTACAAGCTTTGATTTTCGAGAATTCCTTAGACGGTGATGCTGTCGTATACACAGATGGGTCGGTCGTCCGACATGTGAGAAGCTCATGGGCCTTTACGGCGCGGGCCGGAGGGAGAATTGTGAAGGAGACCTCTGGTGTTTTTGTTGAGACCACAAGTAGCCTGACTATGGAAGTCATGGCAGTAAGGAAAGCAAAAACATGGCTCGAGACACAGACATTCACTAGGCCGGGCATGTTTCCTTAGCGACTCAATGAGCATGCTCAAGAGGATAGAGACGGGGTGGATCCGAAGAGAGTGGTTGCTGTCTCTGGAGCGGTCTCGGTTGGCAAACATTAGTTTCATCTTCGTGCCAGGGCATGCGGGAGTACAAGGAAATGAGCGGGCTGACAAGCTTGCAGGTAATGCTACTGTGGAGGGCGGACGCGCCATGGATCAGGCTGACATTCTGAATGTAAGACTGTTGCGAGAACCAAGTGATGACTGTGAATCTACAACCATGGTCAGACTGCGAGAACTGCAAATTAAAAGAGGTGTGTCCAAACAAGAACACTACGCAGGAAGCCAAAGAAGATTGATAAACCAACACAGAACTGGTGTCATGAGCCGCTACACGCTGCGGGATTTGCTGAGGAGGGGATCCAAGCACTTATGGACTGAATGGTTTGATGTGCAATGAGGATGATCTGTTGACTAACTAACTAACTAACTAACTAACTAACTAACTATATTCCTTTGACACTGAATCAATTAAATAGCAAGAGAATCAAATTCATTACACCAGGTTTTAAAAAAATTTCATATGGCTCGGTCTCTTTCCACAAGGCAGCCTATGAAAGTGTCGCTCAAAGCACAAACTCTAGCGACGACTACCAGGAGTCTCCGAAAAATTTGCAACCATAAACCGAATGTCGTAGGCTGGAATCAAACCCAAAACTTTCAGAGCATGAGGCAGGCAGCGTAACCATTCAGCCACAGAGACTCCATACTGACAATTAAAATGCAAAACTAAGTGTGAAGCACTCCCTTGAAAAAGTCTGAACTTAAGAACATAACAAATTACTCAGACTTCTGAAACAGCTCCACAAGAGCGTATTCCATCAAATGAGCAAAAAAAAGAAGAAGAAATACTTAAGGCAATGTGATTAGCATTTATGAAACTTCATATTTTTAATATGACACATTTCAGGTTGTGGAACAGCCGGTTTTAGAAATGGCTACAGCTGAGATGAAACATTACTCCGCCATATCGTCAGCTCAACTTGCAGACACCACAATCAGAGACGACCAATCAGATGCAAATCGTTCAGTTGGGAGGAAGATGAAGCAAAACTTTTCAACTGAGGTGGGATATTTCTTTCTTTCTTTCTTTCTTTCTTTCGTTTTCTTTCTACTGTTTTCGTTTTCAGATAACACCATGAATTATCCAATATCTGCTTAACTTAGAGGCTATCATTTTATATTTCAGCTCGTACACAGAATACTCAAATAATACTAGGAACACAGCCAGAGTACTAACAGGAAAGTACTGCCATAACTATGATGCTGAAATTGAGGCAATCAAAATAGCAACAGGGAAATTACTAAATACCAGCAATGGTACACAACCTGTGGTGCTATTGACAGATGCAAAATCAGTACTTGAGGTGCTCCTGTCTGGGAAATTGCCAGTACTAAGGTCACTACTTTATGAACTTAGCAGTCAGCATAAGGTCACCATACAGTGGATACCATCCCACTGTAGAGTACCCGGAAACGACAGAGCTGATCAGTTGGCTAACGCAGGAGCCAAAGAAGAACAGCCTGATGTGCCCGTTACATACCACCAAAAGAAAAGAATGATCAGATCAGTCAGAAAGCCACCAAAACCTGCTCAAGATGACTACCACATTATGGACAGACCAGAACAAGTAATTATTCTGCGCCTGAGAACAGGACACAATAGATTACGCAACCATATGTATACAAAATTCAAGATTGGTGAAACAGCCATGTGCATATGTGGATTGGTGTCACAGACAGCAGAGCACATACTCCAAGACTGCCCAAAATATAACATATCTAGGCAAACCTTCTGGCCTAGAGAGACGACAGTGGAAGATAAACTCTATTGACCACTATGTGAACTAAAAAAAGACAGTTAAATTCATACAAAAGACAACATTGCAGTTATAGACATATTTCAAGCGAACGAAAGAAGAAGAAGAAAATATTTCAGCTCCTTTTACATGCCCAGAACATTCAGTGTACCTCAATTTTATTTGCCCATGTATCCAATCTTCTTAAATATTGAATTCTTGTTGATTAGATGTTTGCTCTCTTTCTTTTGCCTAATTCATTTTTAATACTCTTCTGCAAAACTTACATTCAAAGTAAAATTCAATAAAGGCAAACTTAATTTAAACTCATATGTGTTTTTGAGCCCATGTGTTAAAATTAAATGTTGAAATTTGACACTCGTAAATATGCATGCTGTCAGAAAGTCTCCATGAAAAAGTAAGTGATAACTCTGCCTGCCTCATGCTCCGAAGTTCGTGGGCTCAAATCTGGCTACATCATTTGGTTTATCATCATATACCATGCCGATAAGCATGGGCAGCCATGTTTCGCAATTTCATATGATCACCAGAGTCGTGGATCAGCTCTGTGTTTTTGTTTTGATCATGCCATGTGGCCAAGCCATCCAGATATTTACTTCTGTGGTTCATGATTGCAATTTTCTCTGAGACTCCTGGGGCTCATCACTGGAGCTACAGAATTCATGATCATATTTCGCTTTCAGCAGGCCACCTTGCAGAAAGTGACCAAGCCAAATGGGATAAAACTTGGTGCAATACTCTTACCTTTTACATCCTGTTGTTGGTGTGCTTACAGGTTTCAGCGACTTACAGAACTCCAGACACTGACTCTCCAAGAGAGCCTCTAGATGTGAGTGAGGCTTCTGTTCAGTCACTGAGGGAAGCCATGACTGCCAGTCTTCAGCGGATCAAAGCCCTGGAGGAACAAGTCAAGACCATTCCTATCTTGCAGGTGTGGACACTAGGAGAGAATCATTTCCTATACTACTATAGCCTAGTGGGTAGCTGTGGTGGGTAGCCTAGTGAGTAACTTAGTGGGTAACCTAGTGGGCAGGCAAGGTGGTGCAGTAGCTAAAAAGTCTGCCTGTCTGCCCAGTGGTCACAAGATCAAATTCCCATCAAGGCACATCTTTAAAAAAAATTGTTCTTAGCTCCCAGTTTGACCCAGTCTAACATAGGTCTCAGGAAATGGTCTGGGAAGTAAAAGTAACCAGAATGCTATTAATAACATCACCAACTGATTGCCGATTGGCTATACAAATATAGATCTAGCACCATATATCCATTATGGCTCGAGTGTAGACCCTTTACCTTTTTTTTACCTGACCAAACGTCCAATGCCTCTGATTAGTGATTATATGGAAAGGGGTCCTTATATGGAAAAGGCTCATTATATGGAAAAGGCTCCTTACATGAAAAAGGCTCCTTATATGGAAAAAGCTCCTTATATGGAAAAGACTCCTTATATGGAAAAGACTTCTTATATGGAATAGGCTACTTAACTTTCATACATTAACATATAGCCATTATACTTGCCTGCTGATCCATTGGTTGTGTGTATGAATCTCCTTTGATGCACGGATCTGTTCAGTTTGAAGTTCCAGGTTCAGCCACTCTAAAATGATACAAGGACATTTTCAGGGAAGCGAAAGTGATTGGCAAGATATTAATCACATTAACAGCAGATTGGTCTATAGATAGACCCACAAGAGAGATAGACCCACAAGCAAGACAGACCCACTAACATGATACACCCACTAACAAGACAGACCCACTAATAACATACACCCACTAACAAGACAGACCCACTAACATGATACACCAACTAATGAGACAGACCCACTAATAACATAGACCCACTAACAAGACAGACCCACTAGCATGATACACCCACTAACAAGACAGACCCACTAGCATGATACACCCACTAACAAGACAAACCCACTAATAACATAGACCCACTAACAAGACAGACCCACTAATAACATAGACCCACTAACAAGACAGACCCACTAGCATGATACACCCACTAATAACATAGACCCACTAATAACATAGACCCACTAACAAGACGGACCCACTAATAACATAGACCCACTAACAAGACAGACCCACTAGCATGATACACCCACTAATAACATAGACCCACTAATAACATAGACCCACTAACAAGACGGACCCACTAATATGACAGACCCACTAACAAAATAGACCCACTAATAAGACATACCCACTAACAAGACAGACCCACTAACAAGATTGACCCACTAATAAGACATACCCACTAAGAAGATAGACCCACTTATCTGAGTCAGCATCTGAGGAATTGTCACCGTCAGATCTTGACCCTGACCTGTGATTACAAAGTTATGTTAATTGTTTTTGTCTCTGGTAAAGTTCCCTCAAGCTATGCTAGCATGCACATATTTAGCTCCCAGTGCACATACATTTTGCTCAGCACACAGACACTGGCAACATGCTATCTTGACAGACGATAGTTATTGTGCTTACAAAAAGGCATAATAACCTCTCCGTAGCACAAATCCTGGGTTGAATTGACAGATGATAGTTTGTTACATTGTGCTTCAAACAAAGCATAATAACTACAATTTATGGTAGTAAGACTTGCGATGGAGTTATACCTCTCCATTGCACTAAGCCTGGACTGAAATGTAGATACCATGTGTTGCCGATACAGCATGATCCCTCTCTCGGCCTGCCTAGTTCATTCCAGAGGAAAGGTAACACCCATTACCTCTGGAACAAGACACCTTGCAGAAGTTGCTTGGATCTGTAAAGCATTGCACTCACTGTTCACACATCGGAGCTTCAATCCTAGACTAGTTGTCGACAAAGGTGTACAAGCAGATTATACAGGGTGTTTGTAAAGGCTCACTACACTCTGTATGTAGAACATACATTTTCGGGAGTCTCAGTGGCGAAGTGGTCAAGCTGTCTGACTCGGGCTCTGAAGGTTAAAGGTTCGATTCCGGGCCACGTCCTTCGGTTCACGAGTGCATGGAGTTCGTGCTTTGTGCACCGCTTTCCGCGCTGCAGAAAGAGACTGAGCCATATGGGATTAAACCCAGTGCAATAAAGTCGACCCTGTCGACTTTTAAGCAACTTTTTTGTATGTAGAACAAATTTGACAACATTCTTTCTTCCGTTGATAACACCATTTTGTTTTGAGTGCAAAGAATTACACCAGCAGACAACAGCCACTCGCTGCATATTGCTTCGCGATGGACTGTGAAGCATATTTTTCATGATGTTATGTAGTAAGGGTCCTTAACATTGTTACCATACTCCCAATATGTCTCATGGTATAAACATTAGACCTCAATCACCCTTGTTTTAATGGGGCTCATAAGAGATTCAAAGAACAATAACACTGTACCTATCATGCATGACAGCCAAAATGAGCAATCAGGACATTTTAAGGGAAGCTGAATTGCAAAGACATCTTATCACGGACTCTCCGTGGCGAAGTGGTCAGGCCGTTTTACTCGGGCTTCGAAGGTTGTGGGTTCGATTCCGGGCCATGTCCTTTGGTTCAAGAGTGAAATTTTTTTGAGACTCCTGTGTGTCGTCACTAGAGTTACGGAGTTCGTGCTTTGTGCGATGCTCTCTGTGCTGTGGAAAGAGACGGAGCCATATGGGATAAAACCTGGTGCAATGAAGTCGACCCTGTCGACTTTTGAAGCTTATCACAAACATCAGAAAGAGGCAGTCATCGTTTGTTGGCCACTCTATGAGAAGACAAAAGCTGAAACATGTTATGACAACCGGAAAGATTTGTGGAAAAAGAGATAGAGGAAGAAAGCTTGAGAAGATTCTTGACAGTCTTGTGTCATGGTACAGAAGGGAGTCAACACACAAATTATTCTATGATGTCGGAGATCGTAATTTGTGAAGAGGCATGATCGCCCATGCCAGCCAGCAAGGCAGTGGATGATGATAAACCTAACATGTAAGTCATAAGAAGCAACTCAGAAGGGTTGATCTGAGTCAGGCTACTTCATGCCGCAGAAAAAATTAGTTGTGAATTTAGCCAATCATGAACAAGTTTACATAGGGCTTGGCTGCAAATCTATAAAGAGCTTGTCATGAGTTGGTTGAGGCCATTTCATTCAATAGGAGATGGCAGAGAGAAGAAGATTTGACCTCAAGGAGTGGAAAAGGATGCCTGACTTCACATACATACTTATACAAGGGTAAGTTAATAAGTAAGTACAAATGGCTGTAGAAAAATAACTAACCATGATAACAACTTGAAACCAGTTTATTTTTATACATACATTGTCCCTTTATTTCTCAACATAATTTCCACCAACATTGATGCATTTATCCCATCGTTTTATCAGTCCTCTCAAACTGGCTGCATAGAACTGTGTGCTTTGTTTTCATTTATCCACCATCCCACAGAACTGTGTGACTAACTTATTGACTAGCTCTTGTAAATTTTTCTACCCAGCTATGCACCGCTTTACGGGAAATCGCTAGGGGCTAAGTCCACTGAAAACCCACCATGGCGGGAGACATTTCGCGAGTGACTCGGAAGTTGAATGTGAAGTGAAAACGTGGTTTAGAAAACAGAGCACGCAGTTCTATGCAGAGGTTTGGGAGGACTGATAAAACGATGGGATAAGTGCATAAATGTTGGTGGAAATTATATCGAGAAATAAAGGGACAATGTATATATAAAAATAAACTGGTTTCAAGTTGTTATCATAGTTAGTTATTTTTCTATAGCCATTTGTGAATTACTTATTAACTTTTTTCCCCCCGCATATCCTTTACAGAACATCACTGTCAACATTAGCATCTTTCAGCTGATTGTTGATTTCTTGACAAGATTACGCTCAGTAGTTTGCCATTTCTTTCTGAGCGACTGGCTCATATACCCCGTAAGTTACCGACGTGACGAGAACCGCTACCATTTCTCGCGCACATCACGTTACTCACGAGAGTATACTTCTTCTTCTGCGTTCATCCTGATTTCTTTTGGATGTGACTGCGTTGTGCCTGTTTACAGCAGAGCTGCGTTCTTGCGCCGTTAGGCCAACACATCCGACTTCTGCAGGCATTTGTTGACCGGGTTAACCTTCCCAGACGAGAGTATACAGATTACGGAGAAAGTTGTGTAACCACTAGACCAGGGAGACACTTATTAACTTCCCCTCGTAATATGTAAAATATTAGCCAATGGCAGCTTATTGTTTTATTTGCTTGCTCGCTTTGAGCTCAAGCATAGTTCATACATGTGCTACTAATTCTAGTGCACTGGGCTGATATTTGCGTGTGGATTAGTTTTCTCTATTACCAGTGTCCCTTGTCATCAGGTGAACCCACTCTGACTTCTGAGGTACTTGTAATGTACATCCCTAAGTCAAGGACGAGCAGTGAAAATGTTAGTCCTACTGACCTGTGTAGGGGTTGAACTCTCTACCTCGGCATCAGCACACCGGAAGTTTAAGATCGAGCGATATTGTTCATTTGACCATGCTGACCCCCTAGACTGAAGTAATATCAAGGACATGTTTCTGTCAGGTCTGAAAACTGATACATATACCCCATACTCTAGGTCAGTTTTATGCTGTGGAGTATACAAGCCTGCTTTCATCTTGCTAGGTCAGAAAATGTGTTTCCTTTTAGGAAAAATAATAACAGAATGCATTTGTTTTTTGTTTTTTTTCCATCCCCAGGTTCGAATATCTGTTCTGAAAGAAGAGAAGCGACTCTTAAACCTTCAGTTGAAGGCAAGCAGATCTAGCACTGCACCACTTACCAGCACTGTAGGAGTGGGAGATGATAGTATAGATTTCACAGAAGAAAACAATGAGCTCATGCAGTCTCAAAGCCATTTTAGGCATCCAGCTTCCACAACTATTGCCACTTCTACTCCTGAAAGAGACCTTGTGATCAAAAGCCCACCTCCAACATTACCAAAACCAGTGAAAACTACATCAGTTGCTGTTGGTAACCACAGTGTCATTGAACCCTACAACCTTCAACCTCATCTCCCAACAGGATACACAATTCGAGAAAATGAAGCAGCTTTCGGAATATATTCCAAAGCAGTGTTTGAACAAGAAAGATCAGCTTTCAACAGAAGCCAAGAGCAGCTATTAAACTCATCATTCCAACAGACAGCTAGTTATAACATTCCCAGCAAAGAAAGTTATACATCTAACATTCCTCAAGCAGCACAAGAATCCAACCAATCAAATTTCATTGTTAATCAAATGCAGAAGAGCTCCTCTGAAGTTATGACACGAACAGTTGGAGTAGGCGATGCAAATGTGTTTGAAGATTCAAAACTGCATGTTCATGAAAAGGAATTGAGAACAGTTATAATTGGACAAAATACTCCTGTTGCTAAAAGAAATGTTGGTATTGAATGTCGTGTACAAACCAGAGATGTTGGGGTGTTATTTATTTGTGATGAGGAAAAACCTGCCACGAGAACTATTGGTGTTAATGTTAACTACGACACTAGTGGTATTTTTACATCATTAGACTTTAAAGGAGAAAGAGAACTGAGAGTAGCCCTGCAAGGAGTTTTACACAAAAGTGTACGAAGTGTGGGAACTAGCTGTAGTATGAAAGAAACCACGGCTGAACAATCTACAATGACTGATTTAAATGCGGGTGTCAGCATTGGTTGTGGTGATGAGGAGCAAAGGGTGGATGTTGAAGTAAGGCCTGCTGTGGTGAGAAAATCTGTGGCAGCTTCTTGTAAGCCTGATGTCAGTCATAGGTATGTGAGCACAGATGTGGACTGGGCCTTAGATGCCAGTACAAACACCTATCAGGTTGACTCATTTGATAAAGGTCTAATGACTGATAAAGTAAAGCAGGTTTTTGCTTCAACAAATACTGGACCAGTGTTTAATCGTCCAGCTTCGAATCAGACTGAGCAAAATGTTTTCATCAGCCTGGATCAGATACGACATATTGCAAGTAACACTGAAAATATTACAAGATATTCAACTGGTGTATCGACTGATATCATCACCACCCATAATGCATGTGTCAATACATTTGAGAAGGTGTCGGAACTGTTTAATGGAGCATGCAATAAAGAGAGTGTTGATAACAGAGTGAGTACGAAGTTTGTACAAAAGAACATCGAAACTGATAGAAAAACCTTAAGTGAAGTAAGAATAGAAAGCACAGAGGAGGAGAGAGAAGGTAAAGACACAAAGGTGAGAGAAGGTAAAAACACAAACACATCTGCTGCTTCAGGAACTTCAAACACAACTGTTCAGGAACAAGTGAGTCATGAACATTCAGATCATGAAAGTTCATTTCTCGGAAAGTCTGAATATACCAAGAAACTGTTTAATGAAGCATACAATAAAGACAGTGTTGATAACAGAGTGAGTAAGGAGTTTGTACAAAAGAACATCGGTACTGATAGAAAAACCTTAAGTGAAGCAAGAATAGACAGCAGAGAGGAGGAGAGAGAAGGTAAAGACATAAACCCATCTGCTGCTTCAGGAACTTCAAATGCAACAGTTCAGGAACAAGTGAGTCATGAACATTCAGACCATGAAAGTTCATTTCTCGGAAAGTCTGAATATACCAAGAAATCATCAAGATATGACTATGGGAATACACATTACACCAGCTTGGAAATCTCCAGCCGCTCTGCCCCATCAATTCAAAGTCATATCAGCAGTAAGAAAAACATAACCTTGGGTCAGGAAGATTTGAATAACAATGCTTCCATAATTGAAAAAGCTCTACCTGACAATACAGATGATAAATTCTCAGAAACTGTAGTAGAACATTTTATACTAACTAAAGATGGTAAAAAATTAATCTCAGAGGAAAAGATCACTACCTCCTCAGCAGGAACTAACAGAAGTTACAAACAGTACGCACATAATGATGATCTCACATTGGAAGCAGACCCTAGCAGCAATCAGAGACTGGAAAGACAGACCAGCACCACTGATGGGAGAACTGGCAGCTGGAACAGGACTCAGTCCAATAGCTATAATTCTGATAAAACAAATGAGAAGAGTTTGACAGACAATAGCAGCATTAGTTTAGTCAGGAATCAGTATGAAGTTGCAGAAAATCTAGCCAATATTTCAACGATCGTAGATTCTAGTGCACTTAGTAAAAACTCCTTTTCCAATTTTGAATCACAGAAAAGTGAACAAAATGCATACTACCAGGAATCGACACAACAGTTTTCACAAAAATCAGAGCCTTCAAGTGGCGTTATTTACCAGATGCGACGAGCAGGCTCTGTTGAAGATTTCATGCCGAATGACATTAGAAAATACATGTCCCTAAATCCAACTGCGTCTATAGACTCAGCATTAGACAAGGACTTGATTCACATATTGTCCAATGATTCAGTAAATTCCACAGCTTCCTCTGGAGCAGTGGTCACTTTAGATGCAAATGAAAGAAAAACACACAAAACAGTTACCATGAAAAGGATTTCCAAATCCGGAGGTCTTAGTCCATTGCCAGAAATCAAGACATTTCAAAGTTCATCATCAGCAGATTCTGGAGATGTCAAGGAGGAAGTTGTTGAGGAGACACTTGTAAAAAGTGAAGCTAGTCTTTGTGGTGAGCAAGGAGAAATATCAGGGCAGCGTCAATCAGAGACATTTTCATCCGCTACTACTGCAACCGACACGTCCAGATTTTTAACAGACAAAGGCCAAATGAGGACAAGTGTTTCTTCTTGTGGTAAAGATGAGAGAAGTTTTGACAGTCTGGCTACCCGTGGTACACAGAGCTCTACAGAAACAGTCAGGATGGCAGCTAATGAGAGTAGCGAACTATCGGAGGGCATACGTACAAGAGAATCCTTCAAAAGGAATCCAGTCCTCAAATCCATCATGAAACATACTACAGAAACACAGTATGCCAGCACAAAGAAAGCAATCACTTTTGCTGAATCTGTCACAGGAGGGTCAGTATAGTTACACTGTATCTGACTGACTTTTATCAAATGGAATTTATTTTTTTTAAAGCCAGTTTTTTCCTCTTACACCTTTCTTATCAGAAAAGGAGAACAACCACACTGAATAAATAATGAGTGTATTACTTTTGTATGTCAGGTCTTAGTCAGATATGACTGAGGTACCGCATGACAGTAGACGGTACTACCTGATTTCTGTTAGCGCTGAATGTTGGGCGGCGCTTACCAAACCTGAACCCCACATTGCGTCAATGGCTTCGGATGGAGAAGCGCAATTGGGAGAGTACAGGCCTTATTCTGGTGTGAGGAAATGCAACCTAAAGACAAAATATCATGGCAGGGCAGACCAGGCCATAAGCCTTGGTTGGCAGCTGGTCTAGGATCAAAACTTTTAAATATATTATATATTACACTTCATCTAGAACAGGGGTCACCAAACTACGGCCCACGGGCCGGATCCGGCCCACGACGTCATTTCACCCGGCCCGCGACGGTATTCGAACTTGCTTGATATAACGTATGAAACACGAGACGTTGTGATACAATTTAAATGTAAATATTATGGTTAGAATAATAGGAGATCTTCACACGTGCAGAGACCTCCTGGCTGCTCTGGGTTGTTTATTTCTGCGGCCCTATTTATATATTTTGCAAACTTTATTATGAGATATATTCTATTACCAAATGAAGCCGCCTGCCGCGGCTCTACAAGAGTATGGAGTAGCATATCCCATGATACCCTGGTAAAAATTGTATAGGATGCTTGGATGTTGTGTTGACGTGCCTATAAGAGGCCAGTCACGCTATGTTCCCGCCTCTTTGCCTAGAGAACAACTGAGGGCGAAGAGATGCTGATGTCTAATTTTCAGCAGAGGGTTTGAACTCATCCCCCTGAGCCATTACCAAGCAGAAGGGCCAACATGCCCCAGGCACGGCCGAGCGTGGCCACTGTTTTTCCAGACCGCAGTTGAGAGGGCAGACAGGCCCTGTGAAGATCCAAAAGATCCAAGAGGATCTTGATTGTATATTAACAATTATCTGCTGTGGGGTGAGTTTTGAATGAACCTTCATAGTTTAAATAGGAATATAGGAATATAATAGCTATGTCTGTGCCCGAGAACAATAATGGAGGGGTGCCATAATGACATATAGCTAGTGAAGGAAAAAGCACACCTTACAGAGAACCAAAGGAGAAACGCAAAGCGAACTGCAGTGGACAGTGCAGTGGACAGTGCACGACCACTAGGACGTCACGGCCACGTTCACGGAACAACGAAAACTTGACAACGATATACGTTGTGTGACTTCCAAACGGAACGGGTGTGTTTGTGATTTCGAAGGGCGAGTTTTCCTGGCTAGGAGATCGATTGAAGGCTGGCAGCAGACTTGTTCCAAGAAGAATATCTGACAGCATTTATTGAAACGCCATGGATATTACTGAACGACCGGCAAATCTCTAGACGGATAGATTTGGCGAAAGATAACACCAAGGACAACCTGAGTTGTTTTTTTTTTTTTTAATTCGCATATCCTTTACAGGACATCGCTGTCAACAGCAGCATCTTTCAGCTGTCTGTTGATTTCTTGGCAAGATTACGCTCAGTAGTTTGCCATTGCTTTCTGAGCGGCCGGCTCAGTGTCCCGCAAGTCACCAGCGGGGGACGAACCGCTCCCAGCTCGCTCCCGCTACGAGACTGCGTGACAAACGGGATTACGGAGAAAGTGTTGTAACCCCTCAGCCAGAGAGACCGGCACAACCTGAGTAAACAGAGGAAAATGGAAGGATCATCGAGGAGAAGGTAACGATAGGACAGAGGACAATGCAGAAGGTCAGTACCCATTAAATTAGGCCACTCCCCGGTGATATCGGGACACTAGTTAGAGTACTACAACCTGTATATACATTCTGTTGAACACCCGAATAAACGGTGTTAAAAGTTGCTGAGATTCCACGTTGTACTTCGTTTCGCGTTGTGTCAGGAGTTCCGAAAGTTTATCATTTGTGCCAATATTTAAATGAGCCACCTCAATGGCTCGGAACGCTGAAGAAGAAGAAGAAGACCTGGTCCGTATCGTGAGTCCCTTGGAAATGAGATTTACCATGGCGTGGTTTAATTATGAGGACTTACGATATGGCGAGGGGTATATGCCTGGGAATAGAGGAAGAGGAAGGCCAAAGAGAAGATGGGTACAGGATGTGGCGGATGATCTCAAGATGGGTGTATCTGAAGCGGGACATCTTGCTTATGATCGAGAGGTTTTCCGGAAGGTTGTTATGTGAGCGAGGTTCTGCAAAGGACATGCTACTAAATGAATGACCTTTGTTCCATCTTGTCTGATAATTGCTGGCGTTGTGTATCAGACTACAGTTAGTGTTGGATGATTATCCATGCTGTGATGGAAGATCACTAGTACTGTGTTGGATGACTACCCATGCTGTGATGGAAGATCACTAGTACTGTGAAGGATGATCATGTGTATGTTTATTCATGGGGATGCCTATTTTGTTATTGCATCTAATCATGAATTTTATTTATTTGTGCATAGGCATTATTAATCAGATGTTGTTGTATCTTTTCAATTACATTATTCTGATTCCCTGTACACGGACCTGAATTTCTTCTGATATTTCTAAATCTTTTCTTTTCTTGTTAGCCGTGAAATAGAATGAGATTCACTCTGTCTTCGTATTCCTCTCTTCTTCTACGGCCCATGAGCAGTCGGCGTTGTGCTATTATCTCTATCATCTCTGTGCGGTTACACAAAGGTACCTATAAACTGTATGTATACCTTTGATGAGCGGTAGCTTCACCAGTGACCTCTAGTCCTCTGCTTTTCTTTTGTTTCAATAGGATTTTTATTATGTTTCTTATTTAATGTCTTTTTTCATTTTCAGATCCCGTGTACTTCACCCTTAATTATGGCTACTAGGAAAACAAAAGTGAGCGCCGAGTGTCGGATTTTCAATGAGGAATGGGGAGTAAAGTACTTCTTTGTTGAAACAAAGGACCAAAACAACCAGTTGCGTAATATGCAGCGCAAGAGTTGCCGTTTTGAAAGAGTACAATCTTCGGTGTCACTACGAAACAAAACATCCATCAACATATTAAAAGTTTCTGGAAAGTTACGCTCTGGGAAATATGAGTCCATTAAACGTGGTTTTGAAGCACAAAGAAATCTCTTCACGAGAAAATTTGCTGAAAATGAATTTGTGACTCGTACAAGTTACAAAACAGTGCATAAGATGGCAGAACGAGGACAACCGTTTACTGATGGCAAATTCATCAAAAAGTGTATGATCGAAGCAGCAAATTACTTGTGTCCTGAGAAAGCCGATGTGTTTGGAACTATCAGTCTTTCGGCAAGTTCAGTTGTGCGGAGAACAGAAGAACTTGGAGAGAACATAGTGCTACAGATACGCGAGAAAGCTAGGATCTTGTGATATTCTCTGGCGCTGGATGAGTCTACTGACCTCTAGATTACGTCGCAACTTCTCGTGTTCATTCGTGGTGTCAATTTGGACTTTCAGATAACGGAAGAGTTGGCGTCCGTTTGCAACATGCATGGAACAACAACTGGGAAAGACATTTTCGTGGAAGTGCAAACAATTTTGCAAGACTATAATCTTCAGCGGAATCAGCTTCGATGTGTTACAGTTGATGGAGGAAAAAAACATAGCTGGAGTGAGGAAGGGTCTGGTGGGCAGATCAGGACTCAGTTGGAAGATTTGCAAATTCCGGGCGCTCTGTTCATACACTGCATCATACATCAGCAAGTACTCTATGGGAAGACTTAGATATTTATTGTGTACTGAAACCAGTCGTTTCTGCTGTGAACTTGATTCGGGAACATGCACTCAATCACCGTCAGTTCCAGGCTTTTCTTGAATACATTGATTCTGAATTCTGTGACTTGCCTTATCACACATCAGTAAGGTAGCCCAGCTGCGGTAAAGTCCTGCTTCGTTTTTACAAGCTCCGAAACGAAATAGATGCTTTCCTCACTGAAAAAGATAGAGCTGATTCACAGCTGTCAGATCCTACCTGGCTGTAAAAGTTGTCATTTTTGGTCGACATGAATGAACTGAACTTGAAACTTCAGGGACAGGTTTACCTCGTCTGTGATCTCCACAGAACCATCAAAGGATTTCGGAGAAAACTGTCATTGTTGGAAGCACACCTGGAAGGAGAAAACCTTTCTCATTTTCACTGTTTCAAAGAGTTTGGAGAGATTTTCAGATCTTGACAGAATTGAGAGTGACATTCGTTTGTTCCAGAATCCGTTTGATTTTAACCTTGATGATGTGCCTGTTGAACTACAGTTGGAGCTCATTGATTTGCAAGCAAATGACTTGTTGAAAGAGAAGCACAGATAAGGAAAACTTGTTGAATTGTACCGCTGCTTACCTGATGTTGAGTTTCCAAAACTTAAGAAATGTGCCGCTGATATGGCATCAGTGTTTGGAACAACTTATGTCTTTGAGCAAACATTTTCAAAAATGAAGTCTGTGAAGTCACCACATCGAACGAGATTGACTGATGAACATTTGAAAGCATTTCTCTTGATTGGATGCAGCAATTCCAAACCAAACATTGATGGTATTGTGAAAGCCACACGTCAGTTTCACAAATCTCCCTATCCTTTTTTGCTGCTTAGTTTGTGAGATTCGGATATGTGCACAATAGGTCTGATGTAACTATCTTTTTGCTAACGTCCCTTTCTTTGATAACTTTGTTTAGTAAATAAATGTGTTGGTTGTCTTTTTTTTTTTTTTGGTGTGTGTGCGCGCGCGCGCGCGTGCATTGCACGCCCTTCCGATGATTAACTTAGTTTTTCGTCTTTTTTCCCAGAGCTTTCATTCTAGCTTGCAATTATTGTTAAAGTTAGCTGTATAACCTTTACAGGACGTTTGCATTCAACACTTGCATTGTTTGTTGTTGTTGATGTCTTGGCAAGTTTATGTTCAGTAGTTTACTGTTGCTTTCTAAACGACCGGCACCCATAACATAGCACAAAAACAAGTGCAACGTTGTCTGCTGCCAAATCGCGCGCAGCTGTGTTTCGAACGCGGGTATACCGGATTACGAACCGCGTCCACGGAGACAGGCGCAAGTATTGTACAAAACGACTATCCGGCCCGCGCTCGTCATTTTTTCAGCTAATCCGGCCCGCCGTGAAAAAAAGTTTGGTGACCCCTGATCTAGAACGTAGACAATGGCACATGTTAAAATATCTAGCCAGATGTATTTACTATACTCAAACCAAACATAAATTATTTACTAGCATACCATGTTTTTCATAATACACACAGAACACAATTCATCTAACATAGTGTATCACTGAATAAATAATGAGTGTATTACTTTCAAAGCCGCAAAATATATTACACTTCATATAGAACACATACAGTGCCATGTGTTAACATATCTAGCCAGATTTCTGTGCTATGCTCAAACCAATTATAAAATTATATAATAACAAAGCATGTTGTGCTTGATACACTCAGGCAACAGTGTATTTCCGGTCTGTATATGCTATACTGAAGAATGCCCGGGTCCCACCTGACCTGTCCTCTCCACAGATATGAAGTTCCTGTGCCAGTCTTCCACTCCCTGCTGGTTTCTGAACTTGGAGAGGGGAAAGAGAGCTTTGCGACACAGTCCCATAGAGATTGTATGTTGGTACCCATGGGTAGAAAGAGCCTTGGATGGAATCCATCTAGAGGAAGCTGACTAGACACAAATGCAAGCCGAAGTTGGACACATTCACTTTTGAGATGCATATCTAGTATTGATGCACTACCCTCGCTGAAGCCATAACCATTAATCGGCAAAAGCCTGACTTGTGCAAACAGAAAGACATGATAGTCAGTTTAAAATTACCGTGGTAGACAATTGAAATTACTGTGTGTATATATATATATTTCAGCCTGAAAGATTTATCTTAACACTGTACTTTATGCTGTGCGATTTCTTCAGTATGTCCCCGACAAGATGCAACAAACTATGTCAGGTCATAAATCGTGCAATCTATTGCACACTAGACTCGAGTTTCACTCTCATTTGAGCTCGACAGTAGTGCCCGAATCAAACCCGGATCACTAGTGTGTGAAGCGGGTGTGTAACCACTAGACCATGCGGCACACGCTAGACGCGACCAAATTATCACACTAAAATATCACGTCACACATCGTAGGTTATAGCCCCGGAAAAAAAAAATCAATTTGATTATTTCTCTCTGGACTTTAGGCAGCCTGGTGCGCCTCTTTGTCTGTCGAGAGGACCTGATCATTCGGGGCCACATCGATTGATGGATGTCAGTCGCGGTGATCGGGCAAATTTTGAGCTATAGCCTATGATGGGTGACGTTGTGATATTCTCGTGTGATAATTTGGTCGCGTCTAGTGTGAGCCGCGTGGTCAAGTGGTTACACACCCGTCTCACACGCCAGTGATCCGGGTTTGATCCCGGGTCTGGTCAGGGATATGCACTACTGACGAGCTCAAATGAGAGCGAAACTCGAGTCTAGTGCTTCCATATTGACGTGGACAAGCCCCAAGGTTCGTACCGGAATACGATCAATGTTGCCAATAGTGGGTTGTGCTCAATGTTTAAATCTCAAATCCCGGAAAAAAACCAAACCTTATGGTCATTGTTACCTTTATGCTTTCTGCCTATTCAGATATTATTTTATTTCCTGCTGAAAGGCTTTTTTTTTTATTGAACTATTAATTCTCAAACATTTCTGGCCTGCTGATAACATTCATTGAAATATCTAGGCGCGATCACAAAATCAGATGACAGATGTGTAGCATGGATTGAGAGCAGAATAGGCCAAACAAAGGTGGCATTTCAGAAGATCAGAAGTATGTTACGTAAAGGGTCTCAGTACTTTCAGCAAATGTCAGAAAGAGAGAGATGGTATGGTATACATAATGTGAATCACATGTGAGTCAGAGTCAGGACTAAAGTAAGGGTATTAGCAGCTCTAGATTTCAACAATAAACAGCAAATGCAATGCTACCAGCTGACAGTATACTGTGACAAGCAATGATGCTCAGATGAAGCAGAAGAAGAGGCCGACCAAGTAAACGATGGGCATAGGAAGTAACAGGCCATGGGAATTCCGATATATAAAGCCCAAAAATGTTCTATGTATGCTTCACCTCGCTACCGCATGGTACAAGAGGAAGAAGAAGATGTGATGAAGATGATGGGATATAGGACCTGTTCTGCAGTATGACAGTGAGGCTCGGGATGTGAGTGAAAATAATAGGAAGATCTTAGAAGCAGAGACGAATGTTGTGAATACCTTGGACTACCAGATTAACTAACAAAGATTGTCTGGAAAAGGCTAATGAAATTAGAATATTAGATATAACCATAAGAAAGCGACAAGTACCATCCTTTGGTCGTGTAATGAGAAGAGAGGCATTATATACAACCATGATAACTAGAAAGATCAGTGTTACAAGAGGCAGAGCGAGAGAAAGTATGCTGGATGGCTTAAGACGGAGGCATGGAGGAATGTCATCGGGAAAATTGATCCAGAATACCAAGGACTGAGATCTGTGGACGTTCATCAATGCCCATGTCACTTCACAATACACGGTATTATGATGATGATGATGACTTCCTAGGAGTCAAATATATGTGCACTAGGAGCTAAAAATGTGCATGCTAGCATAGCTACAGGGAATTTTACCAGAGACAAAAAAAAGAATAATCTGCTTTACCGCGGAGTCAAATGTATGTGCACTAGGAGCTAAAAATGTGCATTATAGCATTGCTACAGGGAATTTTACCAGAGACAAAAAAAAAAAGAATAATCTGCTTGTACGCTGAGTCAAATGTATGTGCACTAGGAGCTAAAAATGTGCATGATAGCATAGCTAGAGGAAACTCTACCAGGGACAAAAAGAATTAACAAAACTTTGACTTTGTAATCCCAGGACAGGATCAAGTTCTGACGAGGACAACAATTCCTCAGATGCTGAATCAACGGACAGTTTTGATGAAGGTTCTTATGATGGACAGCAGGTTGAGGTGACTTACTACAGCAAGGAGGAAGGATCTCTCAGCCAGGACTCACCTGGGATTCAGGTGTTAGATCAGAATATCCGAGAAATGTAAATATATTTATATACTAGGTTTGTTTTTTCTTTGTCGGTGCATGTGGCTTAAAGATTGGTGAAATGTAGTTACATAAATCCCAACATACATTGTCATGGGTTCCTTTAGTGTATTACATTTTCCTTTTTATGGCCTGGGAGCAGCAGTATTTTACATGTGCCTAGAAACTTTCAGCCTAACTCGTTCCACTTGATTTACTGTCCAAAAAAAAAACTGTCATCTATTGCTTATACTACCTTGCAGTGAAGGGCAGGGGGGTCTTGAACCTGGAGTATTAAGGCCGCCTGGCTAGTGCAGTCACCGCAAACTGTGCAGGTTATGATTTTCTTTTTGTCCCCGACAAAAAAAAATCCACGCCTTACAGAGGATTTCTTCTTCTTCTTTTCGTTCATCCGGAGTGTTTTTTCAGATGTGATTGCGGTGTGTCTGTTATGCGCCCTTGGGCCGAAACCCGTAGGCCAACACATCGACTTTAGCGTGCTTTTTTGACCAGGTAGCATTCCTGGGAGACTCTCACTTTTGTGGTGCCATCTACAACCATGCTGGCCAAGTTAGAACGGTCGAAGACAACGGTCATCTCTCAAAGGAAGGCAGGGTCAGTCCATAGCATTTTCCGCCATCCAAGGTTGTTTCCATAGTTGCAGGGCCGACACATAACGCCCTGGTTCTGGGCTAGCCGAGGGAATCGTCACGTCCTGCTCATGGCTGCTTTAAATCCTCACTTCAATATATTGGTCATTTCGTTTGCCCCGGGCCATTCCCGCACAAACCAGACAGGTTTGCAGACGGTATCCACTCAGCGAGTTTTCGGACATGTGCTTGTCGTTGCGCCCGTCAGAGCTGTTCCAGGCACGACAGACATTCGGAAAACTACCTAGTCAGAGCTGTTCCGAACAAGAGCGGCATTCGGAAACTAGGTAGTCAGAGCTGTTCCTAGCACGAGAGACATTCGGACGAGACATTTCACTCGGACGTAAATGCGTAGTGTCAATTTTTAGTTTGCCACCCGTAGGACGACACTTCCGGCTTCCGGCGGGCATTTTTTAATGAGGTTAGCCTTCCTCGGGTTTCGAGACTCTTGTTTCGGCTTCTACACAGCAAGCTTTCGCTTCGGGCTGCCACGTAATGGATTCGCAAGACAGGCGTTCCATTTCGTGTCAACGAGACAATTTTCCACCTTTGACTACACTCACTCCATGAGTGTGGTTACAGACTATCGGACGTCTGCGAGACGTGCGACCGAGGTGTTTTTCCACCTTTTGTACTCACTCACGAGGTAGGCTACATGTGCTGCCGGCTCAGCACCTTACCTCCGTGCGTCTGTGGGCGAGTAACGGTCAGGCCCTTTCATCCGGGGATACCTCATATCCCCCAGCTAAGAGCCATTGAACGAATCTGCGCCGAGCATGTAGCGTTCTCAGCACATCATCACAATTTTGATGTAGGTTTGTGTCGGCCAGGCTCTCACTTCCGAGAGTTTATGGTTTAGAGACGTTCAGCCATACACCTCAGATGGGAGCCTTAGAGGTTATGCCCGGACTGAGATTTAGGGATCGTTTGCCTGATTTTGACTGCTATCCTCAGTCTTACCTGCAGAGCAGCAGGTTGTGTCTCTCTTAGTCTGGTCCCTATCCCACGAGCTGTCCGATATGTAGTTTTCACCCATCGGCAAGCACATGGGGTCGATGGGACACGCAAGCACCCCCACCACGGCAAGGTGGAGACACATCGGGGGAGACAGAGGATTTGAACCCATGTCTCCCAAGGTAGAATCCAGCGTTCTTAGCCACTTAGCCAGCCACTCCTCACTTTGATTTACAAAATCGCAAAATGCCAAACCTTTAATATTTCATTTCCTCCACCACGTGTAGATGATTTTGAAGCCGATCATGTTGCTTTGATTTTGATGGTATGTTAGGTCGACAATACAGAAAGCGATGGCGAACGTTTTTTTTATTGTTTTTTTACATATCTTTTTAACAGGACATCAGTGCCAACACCAGCATTTCTGCCGCCGCGATCTCTTGGCAAGTTTACATTCAGTAGTTTGCCATTGCTTTCTGAAAAACCGGCACCAATACCAACACAAAACCAACGCAACGCGGGTATACCGGATTACAAACAGCGTACGTAAGCCCTTTGCCATGGAGAATGGTGAACTACTGAACGTAAAATTGACTAGTAAACCAATAAATGTGTGACGGAGGTCAGCATGGCAGAATGGACAAGAGCGTGTGTTCTTAAAAATCCTGTGTGTTGATGCCGAGATATGAGGTTTAACCTCTACACTGGACAGTTGGGTTTAAAATTTTCACCTCTCGTCCTTGACTTGGGGATGTAAATTACAAGTACTTTTGAAGTCAGAGTGAGTTTGATGGCTAGGACACTGTTAAGTGGGGAAGCTAATCCACATGCAAAATTCAGTCCAGCACTACTGGAAATAGTGAGTATGAACTACGCTGAGTTCAAAGCGAGCGAGCGCAAAAAAAAAAATGTGTGACATTTACCTTTGTATGGCCTGAAAAAAGCACTGTTTTACGTATTTCTAGAAGCTTTCAGCCTTTTCCGTTCCACCTTGTTTTGCATAATGCCGAAATGCCAGTCTTATAATATTTAATTGTCTCCACCACCTGTGTTACCTGTCCTAATTCAAACATAGTTTCAACATTCCAGGTACCAATTCTGGAAATTTCACTAGGTGAAAGGAAGGCAATCTGGGACCAGGACTCCAAATGACTTGTTATCCTATGATTGTGATATTACTAAATTGTACTGTAATGACTATATTTCTTGTTTGTATAACAAAGTTAGTAAACTTATAACTTGAAATCTTGACTGTATAATCAAGTTAGCTAACTTGTAACTTGTAAAGTTGTTCGTATAATCAAGTTAGGTAACTTATAACTTGAACATCATTGTTGTATTTGCAGCTATGAGCTCTCTAATGAAGTGAAGAATGCCTGTGTTGTTGTTGGCACTTATCTAACAGATTCAACTTCAATACAGACCAAACAGCTGGTGAGTCATTTTTGTTGTTGTTTAGTTTATTAGCTTTCGGTTTTTCTTTCGAGAGTGATGTTTTTTTTAGGAGTGGGGATGGAGGTGTGGTGTTGGGTTTGGATTGTGTTTGGGTATTTAATCAAGGAGTGGGTGTGTTTCTGTAATTTCTAGAACAATACACTGATCCAGATAAGGCTTTTTGTGTGTGTTACAGACAGAATAGAAAAGTTAAAAGAAGTAGACAATTTTAACTGAAACAGACTATAACTTAAGAGGGAAAGATATTGACGAGACCCAGAAAGCCAGTAAAGTGATTAAACATTGAGCAACTATGACAGACACCTGAGTTTCTGTAAACTAAAACTCATAAATTAAGCTGACATGCTAAATCGATGGTACTCTTCGACTCATAAATGAAGCTGACGTGCTAAATCGATGGTACGTGTTTTGTCATTCGGGCATGGAGCAGCACACACACACACACACACACACACACACACACACACACACACACACACACACACACAGAGGTAGATAGATAAAGAGAGAGAGAGAGAGAGAGAGAGAGAGAGAGAGAGAGAGAGAGAGAGAGAGATGTTCGGGAATAAACAATATGCCAGCTGCCTCGGTAAGTTTGTTTTGGTCGAGTTGTTTCGACATTTGCCAGACTATTGTGTAAACAAGTGACATTTTTCTTGCCTACAGTTTCATTATTTAAGGTATAACCTCCGCCCCCTAGACCAACACAGTTGCCTTTTGGCACTGATACTGGCATGGCCATGGTCAGATGAGGGTCTATGCCAGCTCTCGTCGTTTGCTAAGGGAAGGAAACAATGGTTACTATCCCTCCATGCCTATTCCTCCATGCCTATTCCTCCATCCCTACAAAATGTGATGGTCTGAACACTTCACATACCACAGAAGAGTCATGCTATGGGAATTGTTTTATTTAGTCACGGATCATCGTCATTGAACATGAATATCTCCCTAAGCACCTCAGTCTTGTACCATAGATCACATGAGGAGAATCTGTGTACAGAGCACAAAATCCATGACATAAATATTGATCCACATATGTATATGCAAGAATCATGTATGCTATGAATATTTATTTGTAGGTTGGTTTTTCTCATTGAAAAATTTATTGAAGAATGGGAATAAACAGACCTGTGGGTACTGGGTACTTGGCTGCTTCATAATGACAAATGGACCCACCTATTCTTCATATCTAATTCAGAATTTCTTTCGCAAAAGACAATATACCTCAGGTTTGTCAAGCTACCTACTCATCCAACATGGCTCCTTGAGATTTTATAATAATGTAAACAGCGGGAGAGTTCCCGTTTATGCGCTTTATATATTGAGATTCTCATGGATGACTCTGTTATTCCCTCTGAATGATTATTGATAACAGTAATTTGACATGCAAACTTGAAATCCATTTCTGTTATTCTTATAGTCCATGCTGTGTGACATCGGTGATCATGTCTATCCACAACTTTCTGTCTTGTGTACTGCCAGTCATTTTTTATACTGATGTTCCTCCATGTATCGATGTCAAACTGTCCAGCATCTTCCCTCTTGATCTCCCCCTGCTTCTCCTCTCATAAAACTTTTGCTCTTAAACTTCCAGTGTGCTGATGTTGAGATAGTGAGTTCAACCCCTACATCGCTCAGTTGGACTAAAATGTTGACTTCTCGTCCTTGACTTGGGGACGTAAATTGCAACTAGTTGGAGTGAAAGTTTGCTTTATGGCGAGGGACACTGGTAATAGGGAAAGCTAATCCACATGCAAAATCAATCCAGTGCACTAGAAGTAGTAGCATTGTATGGACTACGCTTGAGTTAAAAGCGAACAGGGACAAACAATCAACTTCACTGCACTTGGGACATTCCCTCACATGCTTAACTCCTACTTTGGTATTTTGGGACATTCCCACACATGCTTAACTCCTACTTTGGTATTTTGGGACATTCCCACACATGCTTAACTCCCTACTTTGGTACTTTGGGACATTCCCACACATGCTTAACTCCTACTTTGGGACATTCCCACACATGCTTAACTCCCTACTTTGGTAATTTAGGACATTCCCACACATGCTTAACTCCTACTTTGGGACATTCCCACACATGCTTAACTCCTACTTTGGGACATTCCCACACATGCTTAACTCCCTACTTTGGTACTTTGAGACATTCCCACACATGCTTAACTCCTACTTTGGGACATTCCCACACATGCTTAACTCCTACTTTGGTACTTTGAGACATTCCCACACATGCTTAACTCCCTACTTTGGTACTTTGGGACATTCCCACATATGCTTAACTCCCTACTTTGGTACTTTGGGACATTCCCACACATGCTTAACTCCCTACTTTGGGACATTCCCACACATGCTTAACTCCCTACTTTGGTACTTTGGGACATTCCCACACATGCTTAACTCGCTATTTTTGGTACTTTGAGACATTCCCACCAATGCTTAACTCCCTACTTTGGTACTTTGGGACATTCCCACACATGCTTAACTCCCTGCTTTGGGACATTCCCACACATGCTTAACTCCTTACTTTGGTACTTTGGGACATTCCCGCACATGCTTAACTCCCTACTTTGGGACATTCCCACACATGCTTAACTCCCTACTTTGGTACTTTGGGACATTCCCACACATGCTTAACTCCCTACTTTGGTACTTTGGGACATTCCCACACATGCTTAACTCCCTACATTGGTACTTTGGGACATTCCCACATATGCTTAACTCCCTACTTTGGTTCTTTGGGACATTCCCACACATGCTTAACTCCCTACTTTGGGACATTCCCACACATGCTTAACTCCCTACTTTGGTACTTTGGGACATTCCCACACATGCTTAACTCGCTATTTTTGGTACTTTGGGACATTCCCACCAATGCTTAACTCCCTACTTTGGTACTTTGGGACATTCCCACACATGCTTAACTCCCTACTTTGGTACTTTGGGACATTCCCACACATGCTTAACTCCCTACTTTGGTTCTTTGGGACATTCCCACACATGCTTAACTCCCTAATTTGGTACTTTGGGACATTCCCACATATGCTTAACTCCCTACTTTAGTACTTTGGGACTTTCCCACACACGCTTAACTCCCTATTTTGGTACTTTGGGACATTCTCACACATGCTTAACTCCCTACTTTGGTACTTTGGGACATTCCCACCCATGCTTAACTCCCTACTTTGGTACTTTGGGACATTCCCACACATGCTTAACTCCCTACTTTGGTAACCATTGAAGAGCTCCCAAGCTGATAAAACCAGTGTCAATCTGATTAAATGCCTTCCTGCATTTTCCTCTACGTATTGAGTCGTCCAGACCATCTGCTCACTCTCTGTGGAATCAGCCTCTTCAGATGTGGATTCCACCCCATGTTAACACACTGATTACCAGAAGTGACCCATAGAAATACTGGTATGAAATATGAGCCATAAATTTGACATTATCTTGACAATTTTTTTTTAAATGTTGCATATCCCTTACAGGACGTTGCAGTCAACACCAGCATTTTTCAGCTGCTGTTGATGTACATTCAGTAGTTTTCCATTGCTTTCTGAACAATCGGCTCCCATAACAACACGTTATAACACAACGTGACACGGTCTGCTGTACAATTCGGTCGCGGTTGCGTTTCGAACGCCTGGTAAGAGGCTCACGGACCACGTTCGCAAGCCTTTGGCCATGGAGACTATTAAGAGCTTCAAAAAATGGTACTACTCTAATCAGAGTTTGGTAAACATCAGCACAAACTTTTTGCCAGTTTGGTAAAAATTAGTGCAATCTTTAGTCAGTTTGGTAAAAATTAGTGCAATCTTTAGTCAGTTTGGTAAAAATTAGTGCAATCTTTAGTCATTTTGGTAAAAATTAGTGCAGTTTTTAACTACTTAATGTGGCACACACACACTAAGAGATAACAAATAACACATATTATATCTAATATAACAGAACGCCAGTCAAGAACTCATCGAGCAAGAGTGGTTTCAGCTGTCAAGCCACAAACTGTCAAGTGCTCACAAGGTGGAAGACTTTCTGACCTCGGTGAACGAGATCTCCAACAGACTTCTGGAATATATCATCAACATGGCAGATGCAAATGTAAGCTAAGTGTACTTTAATGTCATTTGTAAGCTAAGTGTACTGTAATGTCATTTGTAAGCTAAGTGTACTGTAATGTCATTTGTAAGCTAAGTGTACTGTAGTGTCATTTGTAAGCTAAGTGTACTGTAACGTCATTTGTAAGCTAAGTGTACTGTAATGTCATTTGTAAGCTAAGTTTACTGTAACGTCATTTGTAAGCTAAGTGTACTGTAGTGTTATTTGTAAGCTAAGTGTACTGTAATGTCATTTGTTAAGCTAAGTGTACTGTAATGTCATTTGTAAGCTAAGTGTACTGTAATGTCATTTGCTTGTCTGTACTGGCCTTGCAGTTGTCTGCACTGTCAACTGTATGTACTGTCAACTGTCTGTACTGTCAACTGTCTGTACTGTCAACTGTCTGTACTGGACTTTTAGCTGTCTGTACAGACCTGTCAACTGTCTGTCTTGTTTTGTCAACTGTCTGTCTTGTTTTGTCAACTGTCTGTCCTTTCCTGTCAACTGTTTGTCCTGCCTTGTCAACTGTCTGTACTGTCCTGCCAGCTGCCTGTACTGTCCTGTCAGCTGTCTGTTCCATTTTGTCAGCTGTCTGTATTGTCCTGTCAGCTGTATGTACTGTCCTGTCAGCTGTCTGTTTTGTTATGTCATCTCTCTGTCCTACCTTGTCAGCTGTCTGTACTGTCCTGCCAACTGTCTGTACTGTCTTGTCAGCTGTCTGTTCTGTCTTGTCAGCTGTCTGTACTGTCCTGTCAGCTGTCTGTACTGTCTTGTCAGCTGTCTATGATAGAACAACCTGTAAATGTATAGCTCTTTATTTGATACAGAAAGAGGTAAAATCATACCCCTGCAGCAAATACGGTTCGACTGGGATTTCTTAAAAAATTGACATGAAAGCGTTAAATAGGTGCCAAAAAAGGTCACGGGAATTAGAAACGGCTGTCATGATACCGACCCTCATCACCCACCAAGTGGTGATTGGTCTATACAAACATGGGTTTAGCACCATATGTCAATACACCTCTAGGCTTCCCTCCCAAAAAAGTCCTTGAGTTTTATCATTATCATCATGTACCATGCCGATAAGCATTAGCGGTCATGTTTCGCAATCTCACACGATCACCAGAGTCGTGGATCAGCTCTGTGTTCTTGTCTCGACCGTACCACATGGCCAAGCCATCCAGGTATTTACTTCTCTGCCTTCCTCTTGTTCTTTTCCTCAGTATATTGTCAGCTGTCATCAAGTTCTCTAGTTTATTTCTTCTCATAACATGCCCAAAAAATGGGGTCTGGCTACGTCTAATTGCTCTAATCAGTTTGTGGTTTTCATTTGTCTCCTGTAGTACTTGCTCATTGGTTTTTCTGTCTGTCCGTGGTATTCTTTGCATTTTCCTCAGAAACCACATTTCTGCAGCCATTAGATGTTTTTCAGCTTGTCTGCTTATACATTGGCACCTTGCCGTCTTGACAGACGATACTTTGTTACATTGCGCTTCAAAAAGGCATCGTAAGTACAACCCATCGCGGTAGTGAATGTGACTGATAAGATCAATTCGCGCTGTAAATGTTCGTCCACAATGGATGCATGTGAACACGTGGTCATTTTCAACTTTACGCACCATTTTATTTCTCAGAGTGTGACCTATCTGCAATCATTTTCTCCTTTGTCTTTATTCCATTTCTGATATCTGGCGGCGGCTTGTTCCTAATGTGCATTATCAATGCCTGTATCAATCATGTCCCGCTTACACACATCTTTGTATTGTAGTAGAGGCCGTCCCTGAGATCTCTTACCCATCTTTAATTCACCAAAAAGAAAGATGTTCTTTGGTATTCTACCATCATCCATCCACCTAACGTGTCCCATCCATCTAAGTCTACGGAGATTGAGCATGGAACAAACCGTCACACAACCTGATCTTTCCAATAATTCAGTATTTGTTATTTTGTCTTGCCACTTAATACCAAGTATTCTTTGCAGACACCGCATATGAAAGCTGTTTAAACGTTTCTCTTGGTGTGAGTAAGTTTTCCAGGCTTCACTGCCATAAAGAAGAAGAGTACTAAGGACACAGGCTTTATAGACAAGGACTTTCGTTTTGGCAATAAGCTTCATGTTCTCCCAGACTCTTTTTGTTAACCTGTTCATTGTTGTTGCTGCCTTACCAATCCTGATGTTGATTTCTTGATCTAGGGATAAGTCTCATTATTAGTTTTATACCATATACCTAACAGGAAATTACAGGTACACAGTGGCTAGCACACTTGCCTGTCAGTCCAGGGGTCATCTGTTCAAATCTCCATGAAGGTGGAATTTTAAAACAAAATTGAATTGAACTCCCAGGCTGACCAGGAAATAGCTTAGGAAGTAAAAGCTACTAGCATGGTGTTGAACACATCACTGATCAAGTACTGGCTGGTCTGTTAAAATAATGTAGTGGCACCATATACCCAAATTGCTCCAAGGCACGGAAAGGGTCCTTTATGTTACTTTATTGTCACACACACAAAACATCTGTCATTTACTGCCTCTAGTACCTTGTGGTTTAGAACCGAAAAAAAGTTGTTTTGAGCCTGAGGAATTAAGGCTGCCTGGCTAGTGATTGCGAACTGTGCGGGTTAGGGTTTTTCATTTTGCCGCCAACAAAAAAACATCCACACCTTACCTAGGATTCGAACCTGGGTCTTCCGAAAAAGAATCTGACATTCTAGTCAATGTGCATTAAAATACAATATAACAAATAATGTTGTTGATTGCTGTATTTGATGTGTAATTATGTTGAAGTTATAGCACTGCAAACATGTTCATATATTCTGTCTCCGTCAGCCGATATCGAAATATAGGAACGCTGAGTGTTCCTGTAGCATATTGACTAAGTAAGTAAAGAATAAGAAGGTTAACTCAGTCAACACATGCCTACAGAAGTCAGATGTATCGGCCTAATGGCGCAAGAACGCAGCTCTGCTGTAAACAGGCACAACGCAATCACGTCCGAAAAAACTCTCCGGGTGGACACAAAAGAAGAAGACCCATTTTAAATGAAGTAAGATGTATTGGGCATTGAGACTCCTATTTTTATTGGTCAACCAGCCTCTCTACATCCAACATCCCATGGTAGAACAGAAAATTAAAAGAAAGAAACTAAAATAATCTGTGCCATTTTCAGGGAAATACAGCGATCCATTACTGCATCTCCCACTGCAACTTTGATATTGCCAGTCTACTGCTGGATTCCAAAGTCTGTGACACTAACCGACGGAACAAGGCAGGCTACACACCAATCATGCTAGCAGGGCTGGCTACAATACAAGATCAGTCGCAGTATGATCTCATCAAGAGACTGGTGTCTCTTGGTGATATCAATGCCAGAGCTACAGAGGTAAGTCGTGGGCTTTGACATAAGATAACTGGGAGCTCAAGCAGGAAGTGGTGGTTTTGGAGCTTAACTTCAAAGTAATACATGGGAATTTTCATAGATCATCATGGATCAATAAGAAGAACAAATCACATATCATCATTATCTCATCGTCATAATCTCATCTGCATCAACTCATCATCATCTTCTTAATCATCATCATCATCATCATCATCATCATCATAATCATCATCATCATCTCCACCTCATGATCATGATCTCGTCATCATCTTCATCATCATCATCATGCCTTCATCATCTCATCATCACCTCATCATCTTCATCATAAACTCAATCACTATCATCATCAACTCATCATCACCTAATAATTATCTTCATCATCTCATCATCACTTTATCATCATTATCTCATCAACATGATTATCTCATCAACATCTTCTTATCATTTCATGAGCACCTCAGCATCATCATCCCATCATCATCATCATCATCCCATCATCATCATCATTATTTCATCATCATCATAATATCTTCATCATCATAAGCTCATCATCATCATCATTATTTCATCATCATAATCATCATCACCTCATCGCCATCTCATCTCACCTTGTTCCTCTTCTACCTTGCGGTGTCAAGATGAAGTATAAATAGCATGGGCTTCATATATCGAGAGAGGACCTGCAACATTTAGTAGATGCGGTTGTTGCACACAGTGAACAACTAGGGTCAGAATTGAATTATAAGAAAACAGAGATTATGATTGTCACTGGAAAGAAGGAAATTCCACAATGTAATATACAAGTAAATGTACATATCTTAAGCAAGTGAATCGGTACAGTTATCTCGGAACAGTCATAACATCTGATGGGAGATGCCTTGACTAGATCAGAACAAGAATTGCCATTACGAAGGTAGCTTTTTGCAAGATGAAAAACATACTGATCAATAAAAAGATATCAACTGAAAAAATAAAAAGAGTGTTGAAGTGCTACATAGAACCTGTACTTTTGTATGGATGTAAAGCGTGGACAATGGGCAGACAAGTTGAAAAACATCTGATGGCTGTGGAAATGTGGTTTCTAAGGAAAATGCAAAGAATACCATTTACAGACAGAAGAACCAATGAACAAGTCCTTCAAGAAACAAATGAAGATCGTAAACTGATCAGAGACATTAGACGTAGACAGTCAACATTTGTTGGAGAACTTGGTGACAACTGGCAAGATCGAAGGGAAGAGACCAAGGGGAAGACTGAGAAGTAAATACCTCTATGGCTTGGCCACATGGCATGGTCGAGACAGGAACAAGGAATTGATCCATTGCTCTGATGATCAAGTGAGATGGCAAAACATGACCGCCTATGCTTATCGGCATGGCGCATGATGGATGGATGGATGGATGGATATCGAGAATCTCATTAAAAATACCTGGCAGTTATCAGGGAAAGTGAACACGGCTCGCAAAAGGCTGTTCTATTACACCTAATTTGCTTCATGTTCTGTTCTTTTTGAAACAAAATAAAAAGTTTCACACTTTCAAATTTGATTTTGTAACATAGGTTATATTAAAGCCTCTGAGTTGCATCTTTTAAAGACATTTTAAGTCCTTGTAATTGTGTCTTTCCTCTTTTGCATTAATGTAATGACTTTCGTGGTGGCTGGACGTTTTGCCAATGCAGTTATCGCTTTTGTTTTCTGATGTTTCTTCCCTTCCAGTCAGCTGGTGAGAGTTATTTGGGCATCTTTTGAGGATTATTTGAGTCTTAACCCTTTAATAGTTAAGTCTTTACAAGGGCGCCCCGCAGACTTGCCACTGTCCACTTGTCACAGTCCAAATTCTACTGTCCACTTGCTACTGTCCTGTTGCTGCTGTCCACTTGCCACTGTCCACTTTTCACTATCCACTTGCTGCTGTCCACTTGCTGCTGTCCTGTTGCTGTTGTCCTTTTGCTGCTGTCCACTTGCCGCTGTACTCTTGCTGCTGCATGTTTTTTCTGTCTGTTTTGCGTTTTGTTGTTGTTGTTGTTGTTGTTGTTGGGTATGCTTTATGGGTGTAGTTCTGAAAAGGACTAGTTAAAGGGAACTAATCTGTGATTGTTTTTACTTTCGTTTTTTTTTCTACTGGTTACTCGCTGCGATTAACTCCTTCCTTTCTGGTGTTTCCATCTCGGTCTTCGTTTGTGCTGTCCTGCTTAAGTCTTTATTTGTGCCAGAGGGCCATGCCTTGCTCGATTTTTTAAAAATCTTGTGATGTTTTCATTTCTTGCAGTATGCTCTTGGTATGTTCATTGCCAGCACTGATGACTGTTTGTTGGCTTTATTGGCTGGATCATCTGCCCTCAACGAATTGTTCACCTGTTCCTTCGGTTATGTTAGCTGGCTTTGAAGTTGTGTCTTTTCCAGTGGTGATGTTCCTTTGGCTGCCTCGCTTCTCATGCCTCCCTTGCTCCTATGTAATACAGCTCAGTATGGTTTCTCCCATTTTCTTATGTAGTACACCTCGGTATGGTTTCTGCCTTTTCCCTATGTAATACACCTCATCATGGTTTCTCCCTTGTCCCATTGTATTACACCTCAGTGCTTCATTCTTTTTCTTCAAGCAGTAGGACAGATCCCCTGCTGGCTTGCTAGGCTAGTCACAGGATAAGCACAGAAAAATCTGAATAAAGGGAGTCCCTCCCCCTTGTTGAGCCAGAGCCCCACTGGCCCATGACCTCGCGGTCATGGTTTCCCAGTCTACACTGCAGTAAGGTGAGGTTGACTTGTGTAGTCTGTGGATTATCAACAGGCTATTGATTCTGACCTTTCACCCCTCCTGAAAGAGACTAGACGATACTAACCTTACTAACCACCTACAAGGTGAGATGAGATAATCTCAGTATGGTTTCTCCTTTTTTCCCTATGTATTATACCTTATTATGGTTTCTCCATTATCCTATCTAATATACAGTCGAGTCCACATAAGTCGACTCAGATAAGTAGAATTTCGCTTAAGTCGACGTTATTGGCTTGGTCCCGGCCATTATCCTTCTTTATCTTTGGATAAAAGTTCCTGATAAGTTGAATTCGGTTAACTCGAATTTTCTGATTAGTCGAACATAAAAATGAACACCAACTATATAAATGTCCACGTTTAAGTCGAACTGTTCATTTCATGTCCCCCCTCCCCCACCAAAAAAAATTTTTTTTTCTTGATGTTATTCTTATGTTAAAATATTCATGGGACAGAGTTTTACCAGCAACTATTGCAAACTGCTTTAGACAGGCTGGCTTCTTACCTGCAGTAGATGTCTCTGTAAATGAGAATTCCACACCATCAGCGAGCAGTGAGAGCAATGTTACTGACATTTCAGTGGAGCCATTACTTGCTAGATTGTATAAAGAGCTGAAGATTGATCCAGAGGAGTTTGTGAACATTGACAATGATGTTTTTACTAGTGCCACTCTTTCAAGCACTGATATTATAGGGCTATGTATGCCAGTCATTCAACCAACAGACCCTTCCAGCGCTGACTCTGATGATGAGGATGACTGTGGGCTGCAAGCACAACCTCTATCGCAGTCAGATATTTTGGCATCAATTGACAAAATTGACATTTACATGATGCAGAATGGATGTTCAGACGATGCAGTCTCCCCATTTTGTGCCTTTAAACAGGCAATGGGAAGGAATTTTTCACAAGTCAAGAAGCAAAGTAAAATCACAGACTTTTTCTTTAAATAATTTGGAAATTTTCAAAATTAAACATTTCAACGTTTACTAACTGTGTTTCCTAAGTGGTACAATCATTTTATTAAATGCTACTGCATGGTACACATGTATTAGTGTAAATTAGTGTAAATATGTCTGCAGTCTGGATAAGTAGAATTTCGGATAAGTAGAACAAATTCCTTCGGCCTCTGCGACTTCTACTTATCCAGACTCCACTGTACCCGCATCCTCATTATGGTTTCTCCCAGGTCGCTATGTAATACATCTCAGTATGGTTTCTCTGTTTTCCCTATGTAATACATCTCATTATGGTTTCTCCCAGGTCGCTATGTAATACATCTTAGTATGGTTTCTCTGTTTTCCCTACATAATACATCTCAGTATGGTTTCTCTGTTTTCCCTATGTAATACATCTCATTATGGTTTCTCCCAGGTCGCTATGTAATACATCTTAGTATGGTTTCTCTGTTTTCCCTACATAATACATCTCAGTATGGTTTCTCTGTTTTCCCTATGTAATACATCTCATTATGGTTTCTCCCATTTCTCTATGTAATACATCTCATTAGGGTTTCTCCCATTTCTCTATGTAATACATCTCATTATGGTTTCTCCCATTTCTCTATGTAATACATCTCATTATGGTTTCTCCCTTTTCCATATCTAATACACCTCAGCATGGTTTCTCCCATTTCTCTATGTAATACATCTCATTATGGTTTCTCCCTTTTCCATATCGAATACACCTCAGCATGGTTTCTCCCTTTCCCCTATTAAATACTATTTTATCAATTGAAAGCTTATTGAAAATGTCACCGTTTGCAGACGCAGCAGACAGCACTGATGCTCGCAGCCAGTCATGGCAGAACAGAAATGGTCAAGCTGCTCATCGAAGAAGGTGCAGACGTCAACTTACAAGACGAGGATGGATCTACAGCTCTCATGTGTGCCTGCGAGCATGGTCACTTGGAGGTTGTAAATATTCTTCTGTTGCATCCTGCTACAGATGTCAACCTCACGGACTGTGTAAGTCATCATGTTATCAAATCTAGTCTGTCTATGAAATTGCAAAACATGACTTTTGTATGGATGTGAAGCGTGGACAATGAGCAGAGAAGCTGAAAAAAACATCTGAAGGCTGTGGAAATGTGGTTTCTGAGGAAAATGCAAAGAATACCATGGACAGACAGAAAAACCAAAGGCCAAATCCTACAAGAAACACATGAAAAACGTAAATTGATTGGCGAAATTGGATGTAGACAGTCACAATTTTTGGACACGTTTTGAGAAGAAATAAATTGGAGAACTTGGTGACAACTGGCAAGATCGAGAGGAAAAGAACAAGGGGAAGGCAGAGAAGTGGGTACCTATTTGGCTTGGCCACGTGGTATGGTCAAGACAAGAACACAGAACAGATCCACAACTCTGGTGATCGTGTGAGATGGTGAAACATTACACGCCCAAGTTTATCGGTATGGCACATGCTGATGATGATGAATCTGTCTAGGAAACCACACATGTATACTCATAGTCAGTCTTTGAAAGGAAGCCTGGTAGCACTATGGGGCCTAGCTCTCTTGCATGCCGGTCCGATGGTCACAGATTTACGTTCACATTGAATCCGATTTTCCCCGGGAAGGTTAACTCGGTCAACAAATACTGGCAGAAGTCAGATGTGTCGGCCTAATGGCGCAAAAACGGAGCTCTGCTGTAAACAGGCACAACGCTATCATGTCTGGAAAAAAAAGACTCAGGATGAACGCAGAAGCAGAAGAAGAATCCGATTTTGAAAATTTATTTAGGCTGCCAGGTCGACCCAGCCTTAAATGAATTCCAGAAATTTCTTGGGAAGTAAAGGAAGCAAGCGTGAGACTGACCATACCACACCTCCCCTCGAGTGCTGATTAGTCTATAAAAATATTGGGATAGTACCATTATCTACCTCTGATCTGAGTAACCTGCTCTCTTCCTGGGTTTGTTCTTTTTTTTTTTTTAAAGTCGCTTAAAAGTCGACAGGGTCGACTTCATTGCACCGAGTTTTATCCCATATGGCTCGGTCTCTTTCCGCGGCAAACTGCTGAAAGCGTCGCAAAAAGCCCGAACTCCGTAGCTCCAGGGATGTGAACTGAAGGACGCGGCCCGGAATCGAACCAACAATCTTCAGAGCCCAAGTCACTTGGCTTGACCATCTTGCCATATTTCTTTTAAATTATCTTCACTGCTTGTTTTATCTGTCCATGAGGGTTACTGAAGTCACAAACCCAGGTCCCGTAAGGGTCCACATATTGCGCCCCTGGTCTCGCTAACATTACAAGGATCTGAATGCTTCTCTGCAGTTGTCAAGCTCAAAGAACCAATCTGGCACACCTTGCTGTTTTCTGAGCTTGGAGAGTGGAAGGAGAATGTGCAACACAATCCCCATGAAGATGTTGTATTAGTATCATTGAGGTCTTCATGACAGGGTGATCAAGTCATCTCCATCAGTGGGTTACACAGAGACATGACCGACCACATTTATCGGTATGGCACATGATGATGACGATAATGCAAATAATTATTTCTTTCATTGACAGAATTGTTTTCTGCCTTATGATTGTTTTGTTGTTGTTGTTGTTGTTGTTGTTTATTTTGAATTGCTTCTCTAAAGCCGTTTACAGACAAGAGGATTGACCTTTTTCCACTGAGTTTTATCCCGTAAGGCTCAGTCTCTTTCCGCAGCTTCTTGAAGCCTCTAACTAAGTAGATTCTCATTATTCTACTAATTAACCATGATGTATGAATATAATTACTTTCTTTCACTAATTAACCATAATGTATGAATATAATTACTTTCTTTAACTAATCCATTTGTATCTGTCCTTAAGAATGTTTTTGTTTCTTCATATCTTGAAATCTTTGGACCACATACAGGAAAACAGCACTGCTATTAACATCGCCATGGAAGCAGGCCATAAAGATATCGGAGTGGTTCTGTACAAACATCTGAATTTTTCCAAGGTCTCATCTCCTGTAAGTATGAATAATCTGTGTCTATGTTTATGCTATTTGGTTCAGTTTTTCAATCCACCTTTTAAAATCATTTCCGTTCCCCATGAAATGCTGGTGTGGTGGGAAACGGGCAGACAGACAGTTTGGTTGGGTCTGCACCACTTGGTAGTGTATTGGTGCATGAAAGGGCAGATTAAGACAGGGTCCTTTAAGATCGTGTGTATAGTGCAGAAGAACAGGTAGATCTTCATGGCCAGGAAAGAATGGTGCTGCAGGGAGTGATCAGAGGATCTGGCCGACACTCAGGACTCCAAGGAAAGGCCAGATGGACTCAGACTGCTACTGGTACTTCTTCTTCTGCGTTCATTCGGAGTTTTTTTTTGGTGTGTGGACGTGCTTGCGTTTTGCCTGTTTACAGCAGAGTTGCGTTTTTGCGCCTTTAGACCGACACATCCGACTTCTGCGGGCATTTGTTGACCGGGTTACCCTTTCCGAGTGTTTCTTAGGACGTTTGATTCTAACTGTTGTGGTGTTATCCCCCATCTCAGCTGGCCCATTTAGAACAGCCAATGACATCCTGGTCAGCCCTCAAGGGAAGGCAGCGGCAGACCATGGGCATTCCCCGCCATCCAAGGAGGCTTCCATACTTGCAGAGCTGACACACAGCGCTCTGGTACTGGGCTCACCCAAGGAATCGTCACGTCCTGCACGTGGCTGCTTAGCCTCACTTCCGTACATTGGGCTTTCCATTTACCATAGGCTGTTCCTCCAGAAACCACAAGAATGCAGTATGCAGATGACATCCTCACAGTGAGCTTTCGATTCGGACTTTCCACGTAATGGATTTGCTATCCAAGCAATATTCCATTTCATGCCACTGGGGAGCTTTTTTCACCTTTGATGACACCCACACAATTAGCTTTTCATTCAGACTTTCCATGTAATGGATTTGCTAGCCAAGCAATATTACATTTCATGCTTCTGGGACGCTTTTGTAACCGACATACCAGTGGTATGAAGTGTAGCAGTCTAAATACTTCTTCATGCACCTTTAGATGTCAATCTGAATGTAGTTAAAGTAAGCTGCAGTAACTTGAGCTTGTTGATATCTCCATAGAGCGCTACTGGTAAAATAACTATTAGTATTGGGACTTTTTGCTGGCTGTTGCAGATGAGAACGGAGCACTCTTGGGAATGTCCTGAGTGTTGTGATGTCGGTTCTGGACTCAACTCAACTGAGAGTGTATAATCAGGCTGCATTTTGAATGACTGTGCAGTGTTTGGAAATATTGCAGGTCCAAGTTTTGTATTCACCCTCTGTAAAATTCATGCAACATAATAGGTAAATTGATTTATTTGGTTGTTTCGGGATTTGAGATTTAAAGATTGAGCACAACCAACAACTGGCAACACTGATCGTATTCCGGTACGAACCTAAAGCCTTGTCCACGTCAATTTGGAAACACTATACTCGAGTTTCGCTCTCGTTTGAGCTCGTCAGTAGTGCATATCCTTGAATGGACCAGGAAGCAAACCCTGCATCACTGGCGTGTGACACAGGTGTGCAACCACAAGACCACGCAGTACACACTAGACGCAACCAAATTTTTACACTAGAATATCATGCATCGTAAGTTATAGTGTATAGCTCAAAATTTGCCTGATCGCCGCGATTGACATCCGTCATTCGATGTGGCCAAGAATGATCAGGTCTTCTCGGCTGGCAAGGCACATCAGGCCACCTTAAGTCCAGTAAGCAATAATCAAATTAATTTATTTGGTTGTTTCGGGATTTGAGATTTATTTATTTATTTATTTATTTATTGAGATTTATTTGAGATTATAATAGGTACCGGTAAATACAAACTTTGGACACAATATTTTTAAACACTGCACACTCATTAAAAGCACCCTGTAAACTACCGTCTATGAAGATGGTAATGTGCCAGCGGAGTGAATATAGTCATCGAAACTCTGAAACATTTTTACAATTGCCACCACAGGAAAGAATACAGTAACCTGACAATGAATGCATTAAACATTCTTTCCAAGTGTATAATTTTACCACTAACTGATGTTCCATTGGTAAAATCAGTCGTTTTTATGAAGAAAAAAGAAACATGTTTCACCAATACTGATTCTCAATATTTTTCCAGGGCAGCCAGAGAAAAGATAAGAAGTCTCAGTTTTTTCACTCAAAGGTGATCCCCCACCACCATACTCCCTCCCCTACGCTCATATTTCTACTCCACCTTTTTTATCTGGTATTCGGTTATTTCTCTCTGTCCCTGAAGCACCTAGAAATACCCTGTTTAACATATTTTTCTTGAATTGCATGTTTGTGGGTCTTACCTACATCATGTTGTTTAGCTGGCTTATCTATAAATGTTTTCTTTGATATATATTTGCTTGATTTAAGTGTTGGCTAATGTGTTTTTGTTTTCGCATGCGGCATCTAATACTTTAAAATAATTTCTTTTAATGTATGTGTGTTTGAGATTGCTAATTTTGTGATTGTTTGTCAGCCATGTTTTGTCATTTTCTTTGTGTGTTAACTTCCATTTCAATCTGTATTTGTTCTTTTGCTTTGGATGTTGGCATATGTTTTATTTCTGCTTGTTGCTTTACCTATTGGCTGCGCTTTGTTGGTGTCTGTGGCGTAGTGATGGTGACAGTAGTGTCACAGTTCCGACAGGCAGGATTCGAAGCTGGATGAAACAATACTGGATGACAAATGACACTCTATGGAAACATGCAAGAACTGCAAAAGACAGTTTCCTCCCACTTCTCCTCCCCTTTCTTCTTCTTCTTCTTCTTCTTCTTCTTCTTCTTCTTCTTCTTCTTCTTCTTCTTCTTCTTCTTCTTCTTCTTCTTCTTCTTCTTCTTCTTCTTCTTCTTCTTCTTCTTCTTCTTCTTAAAACTATATCACTGCAGCTACTACATAATTTCTCACTAGACTTATGCCTGTCCATGATTCACTTCCGTACATCAGGATTAACTTAGTATAGCTTTTAAGAACTGATTCTTAATGAACAAAAAGAAAAGGAAGAAGAAGATTTGTTTGTCACCCTTGTTCACTTGAACTTGTGGCTGATCTTTGGGTATTGACACTAATCTGTTTGCTTGTTTTTGGTGTTTACAGCACATTGCAATCAACGCCAGTATTTATTGGCTGTTTGTGTATTACTAGACAACTCTACACTCAGTAGTTCAACGCTGACTTCTCATTCAGAAAGCAATGGCACACTACTGAATGCATCATTTTCTAGAAAATAATCGTGAGGTTGAGGTTGATGGCAACGTGCCGCAAAGGACATGTAACATTCTTTATTTAGTTTACCATTGCTTTCTGAACGGCCAACGCTCATATCACCTAAATCAACACAAAGTGATCTGTTTTTCTTTTTTTAAATGACTGCGCCTAATGTTGAACCCTTGACTTGATATGTCGAAGAGTTGTGAAACTGCATTCACTAACCCCTAAACCACAGATACGTGGTTTAATTATCAGCTAGAACATCTGTGGTAGTACACGGACTTGTTCACCCATCTGTCATCACGGAAGTTTGGGGTTCAATCCAATCTTTTGAAAATTGTTACTTGAAAATTTTCTGGGAAGTTAAGTCGTTGGTGTTAGTTGTTGTTGTTGTTGTTGTTGTTTTTCTGCCTTCACTAGTTTTGAACACAAGCGTAGTTGATACATGTGATACTACTTCTAGTGCACTGGACTGATTTTTGCAAGTGGCTTAGCTTTCCCAATTACCAGTGTCCCTCGCCATCCCCACTTTGACTTCTAAGGTACTTGTAATTTACGTCCCCAAGTCAAGGATGAGAAGTCAACATTTTAGTCAGGCTAATCAGTGTAGGGGTTGAAACCGCTACCTCGGTGTCAGCACAAGGAAGTTTAAGAGTGAATGCTGGTATCCATTCGGCCATTGGTTGGTATGATTCAGACTGCATCAGCCACCCAGTGCCGGTTGGTCTACAACTAAAGGCTTAGCACCAATTGTTCAGACGCCACAAGTTGTGAACAATGAATCTGTTACTTTAACTGAACTTTAAGTTTAATGTAACTTTACGTTTAACATTAACGATAACTTAACTTTAACTGTAACTTCATTTTAATCTAATTTAACTTTAACTTAACTTTATCGCTAACTTCAACTCAACTTTAATGTAAAAATTAAATTTAACTGTAACCTTTATTTTAATTTAATTTAACTTTAACTTGACTTTATCGTTAACTTTAACTTGGCTTAAATGTAAATTTTAATTTAACTTTAATGTTAACTATAATTTGATTTAATATTAATTTTAACAAATAGTTGTAATTGTGTGATTATTATTAATATAGAAAGTTAGTTGTACATCCTTAACAGGACGTAGCAGTCAACTCCAGCATTGTTTGGCTGCTTGTGATTCCTGGGCAAGTTTACGTCCAGTAGTTTGCCATTACTTTCTGAACGACCAACACTCATACCATTGTATGGAAACCAACGCAAGGCGGTCTGCTTCCAAATCAAATATTTTCAATATTTGTATCATCGGTTTTTTTTTTTTCATTGTGTATCCTCCTGTATGTCTAGTTCATGTAGTGAATATTAATTTACATTATTTATAATTTTCTTACACCTAACATCTCCAGACAACATATTTATATTTATTTATCAAGACTACCTTTGCTAGCCGATGCTATGGCGAAGGGGTTACACACCGAAATTCATAATCCCACATACAATGCGGGAAACCCAGCGGTGTGTGATTTGAAAGCAGACTGCCTTGCTCTGGCTTTTATACAATTGTATGAGTGCTGGTCGTTCAGAAAGCAAAGTCAAACTACTGAACGTAAACTAGCCAAGAAATTACAGTCACAAAGCTGTTGGGGTTGACTGTGATGTTTGCTAACACCAGACATGCTTCTAATTGTTGCCTTCTCTTTCTCCTAAACTTATTTTCTGGCTTTTGGAGTATTTTGTGTGTGTGTGTGTGGGGGGGGGGGGGGGGTTTGTCCTTCAGGTTTGTGGAATTAGTTCTGCTGGGTCTGTCTACACTAACACTTCTATATGTATGTTTATTGGCTGAAACTTCGGTCTTAATAAAATCAATAGACCCCCGGGAAGGTTAACCCGGTCAACAAATGCCCGCAGAAGTCGGATGTGTCGGCCTAACGGCGCAAGAACGCAGCTCTGCTGTAAACAGGCACAACGCAATCACATCCGAAAAAAAAACTCCGGATGAACGAAGAAGAAGAAGAAGAAGAAATCAATAGACAAACAAGGAAGTTAATGAGAATCAGTTATTGCCATATGACGGCACGCGCCACCAAACATAAAAAAAAGGAAAACAGGATTTTCCCCATACAGACACACTAAAGTGGACGACAACAAGAGAAACCAAGAGGAACGTGGAAAACGCCAGAAGACAGCAACGGGAGACGCTGTGAGACCACGACACCAAAGCGGTTGTATTTTCTGAGAAGCTCCGTGTAGAAGGGAATAAGATCTGGACGACGCAATGTTTTGCAAAGATCGGCAAGTGAGCAGCGAAAGGAGAGGACTAATGTGTTAACGAAGATTCATTCAATGAAAAGGACCGGGCCAAGAGGCGATTTTAGGAAAAACGACTAAACTATTTTGAATGAAAGACTGGGCGTCAAGGCTAACGGAATAGTGGAATTGGGAGCTGATTCTTAGATAGATAAATAACCCACGTCCCTGTCTTAAAGGGCAGGTTATGTTCTTGAATAGTATCCTATTGATTCTGCAGCGCATTAATAAATGCCTTAAAAAAAACTGCCGTCAGCTATTTTTGTGTCAATTCAACCAAGGTGAGAAGTTTTTCATTGTTAATTTATTTAACAAGCTTTCTTAAAGCGTTGGATTCCATTTTAGGTATACAAGGGAAGACATGCATTAAGGCAGTTATGAGACACTTGGTTTTCTAGTCATTGCCACTTCCATCGACGATGAACTGTCTTTTCGTGACGGTCTTTTGTGTTGGAATTGTGGCAATGGCATTATGCACAGTGTATTTATGCGGGATGTTGATTTGTCAAGACTCCTGTCTGTTTTGCTTTTCACATGGGGCAGTGAGGAGCATTTTGTGTGATATTCACTGACACAGGAACGGAGCATAATGAGCGACAATTTGCTGTGAAATTGGAACCACGACTAACTAACTAACTAACTAACTAACTAACTAACTAGTTACGAGACATCATATTTTTGTTTTGTTTTTCTTGTACAAGTTTTGTATTCACCGTCTGTGGAGTTCATGCAACATAAACGGTAAATACAAAACTTGGAACGGCAATATTTTTGAAAACTCCACAGTTATTGAAAATACACCCTGTATGTCAATTCAGCCTATACTTGGTCGGCAAATGTTCTGGGAACTATATGTGGCCAGCTTGATATGACTACGTTGCCCACCAAGTGTGGGTTAGTCTATAACAATATAGGGCTAATAGCTTATACCCAAGAAACTCAAAGCTTGTACAAGGAGATTTGTTTTGCTTATGCAATATGGTGGCAATGTGCATGAGCTCTCACTATTGCTTTAATTGTTGCCAGTTAGGATAAGACGAGGGTATCATAATTATTTTATAATCTGCTGTTCAGCTCTCTCTCTCTCCCCCTCTCTCTCTCTCTCTCTCTCTGTATTTGTCTATCTCTGCCTGTCTGTCTGTCTGTTATCTCTCTCTCTCCCTCTCTCTCTTGAGGGGCGGCTGGCCGAGTGGCTAGAACGCCGGACTCTCATTCGGGAGACCCGGGTTCGATCCCTCGGTAAGGTGTGGGATTTTTTTCTGTCGGGGGCAAAAAGAAAATCCTAACCTGCACAGTTCGCGGCGACCGCAAGGTACTATATTGGCAGTAAATGACAGTTTTTTTTTTACAGTCTCCCTCTCTCTCTCTCTCTCTCTCTCTCTCTCTCTCTCTCTCTCTCTCTCTCTCTCTCTCTCTCTCTCTCTCGGCTCCAGGTAGGTGTTAGTTTTATCTCACACGCTTTCACCTTCTAAACGTTATTTTAAAATAACCTTTTCAATGACTGGGTTTGCCTATCCTCAAAGTTTCATAAACTACGTTGTTTGTGAATACATGGTGTTGACGCAGCTGTGATATCGCAACTTATGTCACATAGAAAGATAATATAAGTAGTAAAGCAAATCTCATCAGAACTATTGTTTGGTCGATATTATGCTACCAGTGTCAAACATGGACATTTACTGCAACTAATGAGCGCAAAATCATAACAACAGAGATGAGGTGCCTTAGAAAAGCTGTGGGAGTAACTGTGAGAGATAGAATTACAAATAAGGAAATTAGCAGACGACTAGGTCAGAAACCAGTCATACACTGCGTTATAGAACAATAGATTAAATAGTTTGGCCACCTCACAAGAATGTCCTGCTACTATCTGCCGCAAAGAGCCACATTGAAGAAATATAATGGATACAGAGTATGGGGAAGACCATGTAAAATATATGGAGTGATAATATCAACAACAATCTTATAGTATTTTATAGTTATCTTATGGTACTATGATTCTGAGTTTGCAGATACCAGATACCCTAAACTCCAGAGACGTGTCATGTATCTGTTACATACTTCTATACTAATTATACCAATTTTTGTGGCCTGGGGGAAGGCGAACACGGTGTTACGACTCCCCAACATGCTGGTTCGAACCATCAAAGGCAGCTGTAAGCGATTCGGGAGAAGATTACTTTGCTTTGGTCATAATGGTTTCAGCATCGGCCGCTCAGAATGCAATGGCAAACTACTGTAAGTAAAATTGCCATGAAAATCACAAAATAATAAATACTGGGGTCGACTGCAGCGTCCTGTAAAGAACATACAACTACCTGTTTAAATACTAATTGTATCCTGTTTAACTAAATGAAAACTTATATTTTCCAGTAATTTCGAACACTGATGCAGCCGAGATTTAATGAGGCACCTGATGATGACGCAACTGAGATTTCCAATACAGCCTACTTTAAGAAGAACCGCCCTGCAGGAACTGCATGACGTGAACATAGTTGACAGCAAATTTTTTACTCTTATTGTCGTGACCGTTGTTGTATTATTCTTGTCTCTATTTATAAATGTCACTCCGCCTGCCACAGGCACGTGACTCCTGAAGTGCCGAATATTTTATGCAAATGTGGGTGTAGAACCATATGTAAATTATCCTTTAAGAACATGTGTAAGGGTCCTTTATTTTACGTTACTGCCGTTGTTAGTTGTTACTTAACCCTCTACTGCCTCACCAGTTATATTAACTCTTCTTTATCTGGACATCGATTTTTAAAACTCTTTCTTACACAGACATTGATTTGTTTTTAAAACAATATCTTTATTATCAAGATATTGATTTTTCACACTCTTTCTGATCCAGACATTGATTTTTTAAACTCTTTCTTATCAAACCATTGTTTTTTTTTTAACTCTTTCTGGTCAAAACATTGATTTTTTTTAAACTCTTCCTGACTAAAATATTGATATTTTAAACTCTTTCTTAGCCTGGACACTGATTTCTTTATCTCTTAACAGACAGAAAGCCAATATCTAGGACCAATATTTTCAAGATTTCACAATGGAAGAACCACATTTTTGACTTGCGACTTTTATGTAAAATTTTGTTTCGTTTTGTACTAGTTCCAATTTTAAAGACGAGTATGAGTTTAAGCAAGCTGAACAGCGCATAAATGCCTTTGAACATAAATGTTATAAACGAGTTCTAAGAATATCTTGGGTAAAGAAAAGAACAAATGCTTCCATACTTAAAGAGCTGTATATTGAAGTAGGCTGGCTATTAAAGACGATAAAACAAAGAAAATTGAAATATTTTGGTCACTTGAAACGTCATGAACGTTTGGAGAGAACAATAATGGAGGGGTATATGCCTGGGAAGAGAAGAAGAGGAAGGCTAAAGAGAAGATGGGTGCAGGATGTGGCGGATGATCTCCAGATGGGTGTATCGCACGCGGGTCATCTTGCTTATGATCGAGAAGTTTTCGGGAAGGTTGTTATGGGAGCGAGGTTCTGTAAAGGACAAGATACTGAATGAATGAATGAGTTTAAGAATCAACATCATTGCATCAGAACATTCCCACAAATGCTCCGACTGATTCTTTAGTATCTAACGAAGATTCATTCCTCTCCATTTCCTCTACTGGCGTGAAAAGTGGTCCTTTACTTGTGTATTACATTTACTGATATAATAAATAATATACCACCATTGTACCGTTGCTACTAATAAAGTAATATAGTAAATAATAAACCAATATAGTAGGACTGCTACTGATATAGTAAATAATATACCAATATTGTACGATTACTATTGATATCTAAAACAATGCTGACGTATTACTTCTTCTTCTTCTTCTTCTTCTTCTTCTTCTTGGTGGGTGTGTGGTTGAGGGATATGTGGGTGAATGTGTGTGGGGGTGTTGAGATGTGTGTGGGTTGGGGGATGGGTGCGTGATGGGTGTGGGTGATGGATTTGGGGATGTGTGTGTGGGTGGGGGATATGTTTGGGTGGGTGGGTGTGTGTGTGGCTGGATGGAGGATGTATGTATGGGTAGTGAGGGTGATTGTAGGTGGGGGGTGAGTGGGTGGGTAGGTAGGAGATGTGTGGGGAGATGTGTGTATGGGTGAGGGATGTGCCTTGGGAATGTATGTGGGTGTGGTTTTGTGTGGGATGGGAGATGGGTGTGGATAAAGGATGTTTATGTCGGTGGGTGGGGGTGTGGGTGGGTGAAGGATGTGTGGGATATGTGTTTAGATGGGTGGTTGGGGTGTGTGAGCGTGGGTGGGTAGATGGGAGATGTATGTGTTGATGAGTGGGTGAGGGATGTGTGGGTGTTAGTGGTTGAGGGATATGTACTTGTGTGGACGGATGTGTGAGGGGATGAGTGTATGGGTGGGGGATGTGTGTGTGGGTTGTGTGTGCGTGGATGGGAGGTGTGTGTTTGGGGGGATGTGTTGGTGGGTGGAGATGTGTGTGAGGGATGTGTGTATGGGTGGGGAGATATGTGTGTGGGTGGGGATGTGTGTGTTTATGGGTAGGAGTGTGTAGTTAAGGGATGTGTGACTGGAGGATCGGTGGGTGGGTGATTGTATATGGGTAAGGATGTGTGGTTAAGGGATGTGTGGTTAAGGGATGTTTGGTTGGGGGATGGGTGGGTGGAGGATATGTGGGTGGGTCAGTGTGTGTAGGTTATGAGATGGTGGGGGATGTTTGTATGGGTGGGCTCGGGATCTATGAGTGGGCTGGGGGAGAAAGGAGATTATATGGCTGGGTGCGGAATTTGCGTATGGGTAGGTGCGGGATATGTGAGTTGGCGGGGAGATGTGTGTGCGCGTGGGGGATGTGTGGTTGAGGGATGTGTGGTTGAGGGATGTGTGGTTGAGGGATGTGTGTTTGGCTGTATGGTTGGAGGTGTGTGGGTGGAGGAGGATATGTTGGTGGGTGATTGTTGGTGGGTAATGGGGCGGGTGGTGGATATGTGAGTGGGCGGGGAGATGTGTGTAGGTGGGTGGATGAGTGTGGGTGGGGGATGTGTGGGTTGGGGAATGTATGTGTGCTTGGGGTGTGGGTGGATGGGATGTGTGGTGGGTGGGTGGTGTGTAGGTGGAGAGATGTGTAAATGTGGGGATGTGGTGGATGGGTGGGGGCATGAATGTGTGTCTGGGTTGTGTGTATGGTTGGGTGGGGGAGTTGTGGTGAATGGGAGATGTGTGGGTGGGTCATGGATGTGTCTCATAACATGGTAATATGCATTGTTTATGTTTACAAAATTCATTTGACAATGTTTTTTTTCCTATGCACTGTTGACGAACGAAAGATGAGTGATTAGAAGGGCCGAATGTAAGACGGGCCTGCGTGGCCAATTTGTTACCCTGTGAAAATAAAGTCCGTTCGTTCGTTCGTTCGTTCGTTCATTCGTTCATTCGTTCTTCTTCTTCTTCTTCTTCTTCTTCTTCCTCTTCTTCTTCTTCTTCTTCTTCTTCTTCTTCTTCTTCAGCATTCCGAGCCATTGAGGTTCTTTGCTGCAGATACAAGTTGTCTCCATTCGTCTCTATGGTTGACTTTCTCTTGCCAGTCGTTGATTCCAAGTGCTTGTAGATCTGTATGTATATTATATCTCCACCGTATTACTTAATACTAATATACTAACTAATTACGATACACCATATAATATTCATATAAATATGTAATATTTTAAAACTTGTCCATATGTACAACTTCATTACCGATCGCCTATTTCGATAAGATTATCATTGTCTTTTAGTTTAAAGCAGGCATACATATTGTCTCTCTTCTTTTCATCGCCAGCTTGACCCCTTCATGACCCCTACTTTGCTTCTGTTTTCCTAAAACGGTTAGTAAATCATACAAAAGGTTAGTTACAAATTATTTTCAGGATGTTGCAGTCAACCCCATCATTTTTTGGCTGTTTATGATTTACAGGCAAGTTTAGTTCAGTAGTTGTTTTTTTTTTAAATTCCTTTCGGAATGACCGTATCGAAATCAACACATAGAGGTATGCTTCCAAGTCGCCCGTGGCAGGTTACTAACCCTGGACTCGGTTTGTCAGGAAATTATAAAAGCCATATTAATCAATCAATCAATCAGGTACCATCTCCAGAATAAAGGTTGGCTGTAATAGATAACCAACACTGCCTGTCTCTCATCTTGATTGTAAATATCCTCTGAAAATCCTGTTTGTCCATCTCTTGATGTTATCTTCCCACTTATATCATTGTCTGCCTCTTGCTCACATGCCTTTAGCCTTGCACTCTGGTGGGGTTTTTATAAGAGTGTAATGCCGTTTAACGTTACGGAAATATTTCACATGCCTCTATTTTAATTCTTTCATCAACTCTCTTTTCATTCCCAGTTTTTATAGAACCTCTGTATTTAATTTTTTTGTTCCGTGAATTACGACACATAGTTGAGTTGAGTTGAGTCAAGAACCGACATCACTGCACTCATGACATTCCAATGCGTGCTCTGCCCTTTCGTTCAACAACCAGCGAAGAGTCATACTGCTTATGGTTCCTACCGCTATCTGATTTAAAGCTCTCCTGGTCTTCCCACTCAGTTTTAAGATTCTTCCAGAACCCCTACCGATGCCCCACAATCTCATCCTTTCTATATACGGGTTCTCAATCTGTTCCCCCGCCTTCTCCACCTGGTCCCACAAGCGCATGACCACCTCCCCCTTATCCATAGGCAATCTACCACCAAGAGGTGCATTCCCTGCTAGTCTATCTATCAGCCTTTTAATTCCCCCGCACCCCTGCATGGTCAGGACAAAATATCCATACAATTCTTACAATCGGTGACCTCTGAGGCGACGATAGCCATTCCACACAAAACATTTCTTTCTCCACCTTACTAAGCATACTCTTTGAATCCGTAATGAAAACAATGTGTGTTGCAGTAGTCTCCTGTAACTAACGCTTACAGTCAACCTTCATTATGGAGATGGAGATTAGGACACATAATAAATTTTTAATTAAATTGTCCCGAAGCAATTTGCTGCTATGATTATGTGATGTCATCACATTCTGTAGACCGAAAGCAGGGAGGGTTAGGTGGTCAATCTTCCCCTCACTTTGGCAAGTGACCAGCCCAGGCGTCTAACCCGTGCCCGACCGTCTCATGACATTACCCTCACAGTTCGCTATCAACTTCGCTAACACTAAATCATAAAATGTGATGATAGTTCTGCAAACAATAATGTCCTCTAGTCACAAAATAGCTTGGTCTCCAACGAATTAACAGATTCAATGTCAAACAAAAATTTGGTTTGTACCAAACAAAAATGGATGGCGGGTGATGGGAAGTATGGTTGTGTCACAGTTATGACCTAAACGTTGTTAATATGATAGCAGCCATGTTTGTATTATATATCAAATTAAAATAGGTTGCTTATGAAAAACTACTGTATTATATTTTAATTGAGACATTTGGAAATGACAACATTTCGGCGATATTTAAGCCCATGGCAGATACAAGAAGTTGTTTAAGACGATTAATCATCCCATGGTAATTAATCATTTAAAATTAAACCTTCTAATTTTCCTGGAAGACCGGGGCCGACAAAAACGACGGTAGAAATAAGGCATTAGCCACCGGAGAATTAAATTATATGGTAGGGGAACTGATGAAGGTTCGAGAATCTTCCTGGCATGCTGCGATGTATCATCACTTAGACGGCCATTTGCAGAACAGACCATCGTGCTGATCACGGCGCGCCAAAAAGCTTCTCATCATCACTTGCCATTTCTTCTGCCTCACGCACCTTCATGCCCTGGTTTCTATAAAGTCATGTCTCTGTCAGTGCTGATCGACCGGTGCCTCTTCTCCAAGCAACCACATCTTCTATCACTGTTCTCTCTAAGCTACTGTGATGTTTAACATAGCCAAAGTATTTAAGTTGTCAACAGATGATGGTGTTGATAAGCCGGGTGTTCAGATTTTGTGGAATTTCACTACTGTTCTTCCCCTTAGCCCTCGATATTTTAATAATTTCTGTTCAGCATTTGAACTCAAAAGTCCCAGTTTCTGCTTTAGTGATTGCGAAACTGCCAATGACTCACATCCATTTTTTAAAGCTTGCATGGTCTCACAAATATTTTACTTTAATTTGTTAGCTGGTGTGGTGTCATTGGTTCTTAATACGGTTTAATCTCTGCATTATGATATTCAACGTCTAATTTATTTTGAACAGTCTCCATTAATGCCGATTATGAAGCCAAGATATTCAAAGTTTGTGACATTTTCAATTTCTTCATTGTTGATTATTACTTTTAGTTGCTATATGTTTTTGCCTGTGTAAAATATTTTCCTTGTGCTTAAGTTCAGAAACAGATTCTGATTGGATCCTGGTTAGTGCGACCTGTAGCAACCTTGCTAACTGTTGATGATACATCGGAAAAGTAGTCTCAATTGTCTAGATGGACTTTCGGGGTTTGGACACTCTTTGTGATAATTTTTCTGGGCAAAAGACACTTTTATGATAATATTTAATAGACTTAAGATTATATATTTATTTGTAATTTATAAACATAAGAAGAATCATCTACAATTTATGCTTGTAATGTTAATAAACCTATTTATCAAGCACACATGACTACAAAGCCTTTATTAATTAATGGCATTATTTGTGTTCAGTCTTTTGAATTATTTGTTGATTGATTGATTGTTGATTGATTGATTGTTGACTGATTGATTGTTAGGTGGTTGATTATTCGTTGTGTTGGTTTGTTGTTTATTGATTCATTATTGGTTGTTTTTTTTTATTGATTATTTCGTTGATTGATTTATTGATTGGTTATGGATTGATTGATGGCTGATTTACCTTTCGTACTTGTTTTCATGGTTAGTTGCTTGGTTGCTTGGATAAGTTTTTTTTTTTTGGGGGGGGGGGGGGAGGGGGGGTTGTGGATTTGCTGGTTAGTTGGCTGGTCAGTGTGTTAGTTATTTTCCCTCCGATTGATTTGTTGGTTGGTTTGCTGGTTGGTTAGATGGTTGGTTTGCTGGTTGGTTGGATGGTTGGTTTGCTTGTTGGTTGGTTGGTTAGATGGTTGGTTTGCTAGTTGGCTAGTTGATTTGCTGGTTGGTCGGTTTGCTGGTTGGTTGGTTGGTTGGCTGGTTGATTGGTTGGTAAGATAGCTGGTTGGTTGGTTGGTCGATGAGTTGGTTGGCTGGTGGATCTTTAATCCTGCATATCGGTGCACTCGATATCGTAGATCTAAACTATATAGGACATACTAAGCAAGGGCGAAACACAAGAGGAAGGCAGAGGGATAAATATCTGGATGGCTTGGTCGGGACAAGAACACACATCTGATAGAAGGACTGGTGGCCATGTACGACAGCGAACCATGACTGCCCACTTTTTTCAGCATGGCACATGATGATGATAATGATGATGATGAATAACAAGAGGGACAATGTTGGCATCTACACAAAGATGGAAGCTAGCCTTCTGTACAAAACAAACGAATTGTTTATTGCAACAATAATTACAAGAAACTAAAAATTTTCAAAAAGAAACAATCAGTCATGAAAGAGAAATTATCCTCATCATAATACAATCAGTCATGAAACAGAAACAATCCTCATCATAATACAATGCATGAAACAGAAATTATTCTCATCATAATATAATCAGTCATGAAACAGAAATTATCCTCACCATCATCCAGTGGCGTGTCCTATAAAGGACTCTACCTCCTTAATATTCTTTCAAAATGTTTTTCTATCATCAGCTAGATGTCCCACCTCTATTGTTGTCATGTGTGATTCATCCATCACAACCTGAATCCGTCTACGTCGTAGTTCTTCTCTTCTTCACTTCCGTCGCCCGTGAGTTGCCGGGTCCCATACAGGGGATCAAAGAATAGTAACACTGTTGCCTACCATGCACGTCGTAAGAGGCGACTAAGGAGGATATGGTTCCGTCGCCCTGCTAGTGAGTGAGTGCGTGGCGCGACGCTGTGAGTTTTGCGTGGAATGCTTTTACATCTGTCCGCGGTTGTTTGTAGCGTGAACTGCATGTTTGGAACGATGGCGGCAGGCTGTTACTGGATTGACTGGTTTGCCTTTTCGGCTCACGAGTGTATTTTTCAGGAGACTCCTGAGAGTCGCCGCTGGAGCTACGGAGTTCGTGCTTTGTGCGGCGCTTTCGGTGGGTTGCCCTGCGGAAAGAGACCGAGCCATATGGGATAAAACCCGGGTCAATGAAGTGTTTCTGGTGACTGCCGTTTCCATCGACGATGAACTGTATTTTTCATGGAGGACTTTTGTGTTGGCATTCTGGCGGCGGCATTATGCAGTGTACATGTGCAGGCTGTTGGCTTGCCGATATTCCTGACTATTCCATTGTTCACAATTTTGGCAACGAGGAGCATTTTGTGTGATATTCACTGGCACAGGAACGGAGTAATATGGGGATGACCCGTTGCCGTGAAGTTGGAACCACGACTAACTAACTAACTAACTAACTAACTAACTAACTAACTAACTAACTAACTAACTAACTAACTATCCAACCAACCAACCAACCAACCAACTAACTAACTAACTAACTAACTTCCGTGGTACGCCTCCGTTCGTAATTATCTTTTGCGGACAGTCTATTCTTCTATACAGGCTCCGTGGCGAAGGTCTTACGTACGCAGTTCGTTGTCCTGCATACCCGCGTTCGAAATACAACTGTTTGCGATTTGGCAGCAGACCACCTTTCGTTGGTTTTTCTATGAAATGGTATGTGTGCCGGTCGTTCAGAAACAATGGCACACTACTGACCGTGAACTTGCCCAGTAATAAGGAACAGCCAAAAAATGCTAGGGTTGACTGCAACGCCATGTTAAGGAAATGCATCTTTTAACTAACTATTCTTCTGTAAGTACCGATAAATACCTGCGTATTTATGTTTCATGCAAATAATTAACCACGTGGTTACAGACTGTATGGACCCCATCATCAAGTGTCACATCGGCAGTAAAGGTTGACGTTAACCTATTTTTACTTCCTCTTTTTCTCCTACACATTTTCCTCCTCCTCCTCCTCACTCTTCTTCTTCTTCTTCTTCTTCTTCTTCTTCTTCTTCTTCTTCTTCTTCTTCTTCTTCTTCTTCTTCTTCTTCTTCTTCTTCTTCTTCTTCTTCTACATCATCGTCTGTCGTTGTTGCTATTCCTGTTTTTCTTCTTTATCATCTTCCTCTTCTTCTTCGTCGCCGTTATCATCTGTTATTGCTATTCTTGCTGCAACTACTACTACTACTACTACAACTACTACTACTACTACTACTACTACTACTACTACTACTACTACTACTACTACTACTACTACTACTACTACTACTACTACTACTACTACTACTACTACTACTACAACTACTACAACTACTACTACTACTACTACTACTACTACTACTACTACTACTACTACTACTACTACTACTAATACTACTACTACTACTACTACTACTAGCTTCTCATTTCTGACAAGAATCCTTCTGGGTACTAAGTAAATAAGTAAAGAGCCCTTGCGCATGCATTAACTCACATCGGATATATCCATTAAGCACATAGTGCTGGATTCCATATTTGTATTCACCAGTTGACACTGGGCCGGTCTCTCTGGCCGAGGAGTTACAACACTTTCTCCGTAATCCCGTCGTAGCGGAGCGAGAGCTGGAGCGGTTCGACCCCCGCTGGGGACTTGCGGGATAAATGGGCCGGCAGCTCAGAAAGCAATGGCTAACTACTGAGCGTAATCTTGCCAAGAAATGAACAGACAGCTGAAAGATGCTGCTGTTGACAGCGATGTCCTGTAAACAAAACAAAAAAATGAAAAAAAAAAAAGTTGACACTGGAGGGGAGTCGTTCTGCACTTCTCAAATCATTTTATGGTACCCATTTTTGGCTGGGTCAACCTGGGAATACAGTTCAATTTTAAAAATCCTTCTGGGTGTGAATTCGACCCCATGACCAGCAGTCCACCAGGCCAGAGTCTAGCTACTTCACTAAAGCAGCATTTTTCTGCATAGGTTTTGCATGTAATGACAAGTTCCAAACCCAGATGATCAAGGGACTGTACTACTTCTTTTCTCGTCTCTACTTCGCCCTCTGTATTTAAAAAGGTTGCTCCCCTTGCCTCGTTTTAGAAATTGCATAGAGTAAAGGGTTGTAAAGGTTGGCATGGCAGAATGGATGCGAGCGCTCGCTCTTAAACATCCGGTGTACTGATGCCGAGGAAACGAGTTCAATCCCTACACCGGTTAGTTGGACTAAATTGTTGACTTCTCGTCCTTGACTTTTCTTTTTCTTTTTTTTTTTGGTTCGCATATCCTTTACAGGATATCGCTGTCAACATCAGCATCTTTCAGCTGATTGTTGATTTCTTGGCAAGATTACGCTCAGTAGTTTGCCATTGCTTTCTGAGCGACCGGCTCACATACCCCGTAAGTAACCGACGCGGAGAGAACCGCTACCGATTCTCACTTTCGTCACGTTTCTCACGAGAGTATACAGGATTACGGAGAAAGTCGTGTAACCTCTAAACGAGGGGTGACCAACCTTTTCTGCAGGCGGGCCAATTTTCAGAAATAATATTTCCTGCCGGGCCACGCACCTAATTTTTTTTTTGTTAATTGAAGTAAACAAACAAGCGTGCTACAGCTTCGACCACATCGTGGTTTCCCACTCCGCGGGCCGCAACATGACTCCCGGCGGGCCGCATGCGGCCCGCGGGCCTCATGTTGGCCACCCCTGCTCTAGACCATGCAGCCCGGCGTCCTTGACTCAGGACGTAAATTATAAGTACCTCTGAAGCCGGAGTGGGTTCATCTGATGGCAAGGGACACTGGTAATAGGGTAAGTTTCTTTCTTCTTCTGCGTTCACCCGGAGTTTTTGTTTTCGGACGTGATTGCGTTGTGCCTATTTACAGCAGAGCTGCGTTTTTGCGCCATTAGGCCGACACATCCGACTTCTGCGAGCATTTGTTGACCGGGTTAACCTTCCCGGGGATAGGCAAAGCTAATTCACACGCAAAAACCAATCCAGTGCACTAAAAGTAGGAGCATGTGTGCATGGACTACACTCGAGTTCAAAACTCGGCAAAGTGAAAGACAAACATCCACACATGTACAAACGTGTATATTCCGATCGAAGCCTTTTTCAAGGAACATAATAATAATAATAATAATAATAATAATAATAATAATAATAATAATAATAATAATAATAATAAATACTTCGTTATGGACAGACCAGAACAAATTATTATTCTGCGCCTCAGAACAGGACAAATTAGATTACGCAACCACATGTATACAAAATTCAAGATTGGTGAAACAGCCATGCGCACATGTGGATTGGCGTCGCAGACAGCAGAGCACATACTCCAAGACTGCCCAAAATATAACATATCTAGGCAAACTTTCTGGCCTAGAGAGACGACAGTGGAAGATAAACTCTATGGACCGCTGTGTGAACTGAAAAAGACAGTTCAATTCATACAAGAGACAGCATTGCAGTTATAGACATATTTCAAGCGAACGAAATAATAATAATAATAATATTAATAATAATAATAATAATAATAATAATAATAATAATAATAATAATAATAATAATAAAGGCGCAGAAATACAAACAAGATTACATAAGATGAAAAAATATTCATTGCATATCCTGTACGGGACGTTGCAGTTAACCCCAGCATTTGTATGTGTGTGTGTGTGTGTGTGTGTGTGTGTGTGTGTGTGTGTGTGTGTGTGTGTGTGTGTTTGTGTCTGCTTGTGATGTCTTGATAAGTTTACGTTCAGTAGTTTGCCACTACTTTATGAACGCCCGGCACTCATACCATCGTGTCTCCTACCAAATCACCCACAGCTGTTTTTTGAACGCGGTATGCGGGATTGTGAATTGCGTTTGTAGCCCATTCGCCAGAGCATCGGTTATACTTAGCTTGGGAACTGAAATTTCACAATCCCAGATACGTGATATATTAAAAAAAATTTTCATATTGCATGCGATCACACCCACCCTATTCAGTAAGCAATTTTACATTCCGTAGTTTCCCATTTCTTTATGAATGAGAAGTCAACGTTTACGCTGTGCTGACTGGTATAGGAATGGTCCAGCTACTTCGCCTTCAGCGCAGTGGAAGTTTAAGAGCGAGCGTTCTTATCAGTGCAGCGGCTGGCCTAGTGGCTAGAATACCAGATTCTCCTTAGGGAGACCCGAGTTCGAATCCTCTGTAAGGTGTGGAGTTTTTTTTTTTCTGTCGGGGGCAAAAAGAAACACCCTAACCTGCACAGTTCGCACAGTGAATGCACTAGCCAGACGGCCTTAATTCCTCAGGCTCAATACTCCCCAGCCATACACCGCAAGGTAATATATTGGCAGTAAATGACAGTTTATGGGAGACAGTTCTTATCAGTTCAGTCAGGCTGATGTCTGTGAGGGAAACATGCGTATGCGCTAGTAACATAAAGAAAAGCTAAAGTTAGGGGAACGAAAAGGCATAACAATTTACGTATGTTTGGGAACGAAAAGGCATAACAATTTACGTATGTTTAATATGGGAACAATGTATGAGCTATCACCCATGCTGAAACATGCAAATATACCTTTGTCCGCAAAACGGTACAAAATAAATAGCATACTCGAACCAAACCTATGTCATCACTGTCAAACTTGAACATTCATCATCATCATCATCATCATCTTCCACTTCTGCCGTCAAGCGCCGTGGGGAGGAATAATTTGCGTTCCAGCGCCTGGTGGGCGGCACTGGATAGTGTCATTCCGTGTAATAGAAAATGTCTTTGATGTCGTCAATCCATTTTCTTCTTGGACGTCCTCTTGGTCTCGTCGCAGATGAGCTTACATGTAAGGCCAGTGATGGTAGTTATTGGTGTTGCCTTCTAACGACATGGCCAAACCACTTGATCTTCTGCCTTTCAATAAATGTGGTACAAGATGTTGACCCCACTGTCTGTCTGATAACAGCATTTCTTACTCGGTCTCGGATTGTTAGGTTGGCAGCTCTCCTCGGGCAACTTGAACATTATCCAAATCAAACTTACCCAAAATCAACACCTGCGAAATGAGATGCTTGAGAAGCGCTGCCAACTTAAGCTTCCGCGACCGAGTGGGAAGTGATGTTATCAGACAGACAGTGGGATCAACACCTTGTGACACATATTTTCAAAGACAGAAGAGCATCACCATCAACTACCAGCACTGACGCTACATCAAAGAAGATCTGATAGGAGACCAAGAGGACACCCGAGAAGAAAGTAAATCAACATCAAAGACATTGTACAAACACACGGAATGACACTATCTATTGCCGTCCATTTGGCCCTGGAACGTCAGCTAATCCTCCCCACGACGCTTGACGGCAAACGTAAAAGACGATAAAAGACGATAATGATGATAAATAATGAACAAAACATGAACAAAGAAGGCGTGTTGGTGGAGTATGGTGTGTGATGCAGATGAAAAAAACAGAATGTAAAACACATACATACAAGCACACACATACAAATACATACATGCGCGCGCACACACACACGCACACACACATTTTATTTTTCTAATTTAGTTGCATGTCCTTCACAGGACGTAGCAGTCAACCCCAGCGCTTTGGCTGTTCGTGATTCTTGGGCAAGTGTTACGTTCAGTAGTTTGCCATTGCTTTCTGAACGACCGGCATCTATACCTTTTTCGAAAAAACAACCAGCACCGCTGTGTTTCGAACCCGGGTATACGAGATGACGAATCACATCAATAACTACTTCGCCACGGAGACGGTACACACACACATACACATGCACTAAAACACACCAGTATAAATAAATATGCTGGTCCGCCATGGTGGCAGTCGAATCCCCATAGAGGCGGTGTTTGTTTAATTGACTTGGGCTCACAGGTCGATGAGGCCGTAAATGGGTGCCGGGAAATTTTCTGCGAAGTAAAGTCTGTAGGCCGGTTTCCCTGACGAAGGGGTTAAGGACGTTATTCATAATACCGTATACCCACGTACGGAACACAGCTGCGAGAGATTCGACAGCAGATCGCGTTGCGCTTGTTACTTACGGAGGTATGAATGTACGGACGGACGGACGCACAGACGGACGGACGGACGGACGGACAGACAGACAGACAGATAGACAGACAGACAGACAGACAGACAGATACACAAACGTCTTATAGTTTGTAGGCCGCAACAACAAACTGTGGCGCCACACTAGTAGATAGAGGAAGTTCCCAGACACAGTCAACGATTAACAACATTGAATAAGTTACTAATAATATGGAAGATTTGTATGAAATCACCAGCCTCAACCTCGTAACTATAGACGCGTGAATAATTTAGAATAAGCTATGTATGGTCATGTCAGCAGTGACAGAGGCGGTAAGCGATGTGCAGTCAACTCTGATGAGGTCAGTATGGAAAGCTACAGGAAATCTCAAAGTGTAGATGATGTCACCTTTCTTATTGAAAAGTTGAAAGTTTCTTCCCGTCTGCCGCTTCGACTTTTTTGTGTGCACTCACTGAATACCTGAATTGAGGCGCGAAAAAGGTGTCAACTAATAAATAAAATACAACTGGGAAAGATTGTTTATTTATCTGTATAAATATAGAAAATTAAATAATTAATTACTTATGCGAATCATTTGCCGTGTTAAGATTAAGAAATTTCACAATAATTAACAAAAGAAATGCGAATTTGTTAACTAAGCAGAGCCTCAGATTTGTCACTGTTTACATCGTGACGCCAATGATTGGTCAAGGCCCCTTTTGGCTCCGCCTCTCACACTTTTCTGCTTCCTCGTGGCAGTCAAAACATACGTCTTGCTGGCCTGGTGTCAGACAAACCAGCTGATTTCACAGGCACAGACAACACACGGACTAGTCCTAGGGCTCACTGTTAAACTTTGAAGTTCGTTGACAAGTTGTGCTGTTTCAGCTCGCTTCTGTACTGAAATATTGACAAGTTTAACTATCGCTTCATGTGTTCGTTATAACACAAACTACACAGTTGTTTAAATATACTTTTAAACCTTTGGGATTTAATTTAACGTTGTTATCATTCCTTTACAAGGAACAACAGTGTGATTAATGTTTGACAAGATTAATATTCCAGTTGGATATTGACCTAAAAACAGTTCGTCTGGTTTTTAATGTCCGCGTTTTGTTTGCACAAACTGACAGGTAATTAAGCTGAGTGTTTAAGTACTTGTCAACACCGGATGTTACTTAATTTCAGTTGACGTGGTTTTAACACAGTTGGATTAGCGGTTTGTTACGTGCGGTATATCTTTTCCTTGGATGACCAAATCCCAAGCTTGGTTACTCGGTGGAAAAAAACTAACATCAGAACCTCACGTTGCTTTGATTGCTCAGCGGTGAAATGATCAGCACGGCCCAAGCTGGACCATTGCTAGGTAAAGACTACATTTTTATAGAATTGGCTTTTACAAGGAGACTTCCGCGTGTTTGTATAAGACAAGGAAAAAACTAAGCAACTGTCGCGCATTTGCATACAGCAAGGAATAAACTCAGCAACTTTCGCGCAATTCTATAAAACAAGGAACAAACAAGGCAACATTTGTAGAAAGCAAGAAACAAGCTAAGCTACTTTCAGGTGTTTGTGCACTACAACGAAAGAATTCAGCAAATTCATACCAGTTACACGGATTTCTCAATTTCCACCGTAGTTGCTACTTACCGTTGACATTTTCCACTTTAAACTATATTATATCTCGGTTGGTCGGTTTGAACTTTAACCTAAATCACAGCAATGAATGCAAACAGTGGCAACGATCCAATGCTGTCCAGTTTTATGAACGAGGACTGGGGCAAGTTTCAGGTCAACCCATCGGCCATCGACAACGGGGCTTCGTCTCTAGTTACATCGCAAGCACTGGCGGCCTCCTTCCTGATCCCCCCTGATGGATTACTGAACTTGGAGCCGCACTCCGAGTTCTCTGAACTCACAACCTTGTGGCCTACTGAACGAAAGCGGGTTCTGTCAATCAAGATGGAGGATGATGACTCATTTTCGTCTTATTCCGTTGCTGGAGACGTGGACAATCGAGATATTGACATGGAGGAAATTGATATGGCTAGGGAAACCACAGGAACTAATATCAAAAACGAAGTTCATGATAACGAAATGAACTCTCACAATAGTCGAGCGTATAAATATGATATCAGTAAGTTGCAGATGTCTGAAGTCGAGGCAAGACGATATGTCGAAGAACAGTTTGAAAGAATTGCCGTTGTTCCGAAGTCGCATTTGAATCAACGCGAGAAGATACAGTTTATTCTAGCCAGAAGTGACTGTACGGAGTTCGCGGTGGAAGATATTCTAAATTTTGATAAGAAGTGTCCAGACTCGGCAAGAGCTTGTGCACAGATAGTCCAGAATATTCCACAGCGTTACCGTTGGGAATGTGTCAAGCCAGAAGATATCCCTTGCTGCTATACCATCGTGGCTGACTGCAAGAAGCTGTCCTGCAGAGATAAACCGCCCAGACCTATGAATGCTTTCATGATTTGGGCACAGAGTGCTCGCAGACTCATCAATGAGCTGTGTCCAAAGATGCAAAACGCTCTGATAAGCGAGGCGTTGGGTTTTTATTGGCGACAGAAAAGCGATGTGTTCAAACAACGTTTTGAACAGGAAAAGATGAAACTCCGAAGGTTTCACAGTGTGGAATTCCCGGAATATAAATATAAACCAAAAACCAAAGTGCAGAAAGCTAGAGAGAAGCAGGAGCTATCTCAAACAAAAGCCAAAATGCGAGCATCGGTAAAGTTGGAGAAGCTTCGGAGGACAGAAGAGACTTGCCCTCGACGGACTAACACAAGATGTGGCCGGCCGAGGAAGGCAAAACCAGACCTTGTTAAGAAGGAAGCAAATCCGCTGTCGTCATCACAATATGCTTCTGAAAAGTGCATGCATAAATCGCCAACAAAACCCGCCATTAAAGACATGCTGACCTTAAAAATTCTCAATGATAGAATGTGCAAAGACACAAATACAAGACGATCCAGGTCTAACGAGATGGTGTTCAGTGCATTTGGGCAAATGAGCCCGCTGGAAGTTGACAGTCGAGGGTTGAACGAGGCCATGGACGATCTGAGTAACTTTGATCCGGATCTGCGAGGCAAATCTCTCTCTTCGTCAGTCTTTGACACACCTGCCAATACTCCCCCAGTTGACGACGATGAACGCCACCATTCGCCTCTGAACCCACAACAGGTGTCCCCTTCAGCTGTGTCAACCGAACCATCACAACAAACGGTCCCTAACATGGTCGATATTTGTCCCGTTCCCTTTACGTCATTGCCACCAGCTGTGGCTATGTTACCAGCAAGATCAAGGGGTATTCCCAAAGACACCCACAATGTATCGCTACTTGACCTTCTTACCAAGCGCACTTCCTTATCAACACGTCAACAGCCACAGCCTGTGGAAACCAGCCAGGTCCTGGATATAACAGACCTGCTCTTCACCTACGTCACAGAATCCTTATCGGCAGCACAGCACGGCACGCATAGCTCTACTTCACACTACCCCAAATGCAGCATAGACACCATCGACGCCAATAACAACAACAGTGACATCAACAACAACTACCAAGACAACAACAACAACAACAACAACAACAATATAAGTGACCTCAACGGGTCCGCTACAAAACCCCCAAACTTTCTCTACGAAGCCAGCGACCTTGACACACTATTCCTAGATTTGAACGTACCCATTTTGACAGACGACGATGTAAGAACAATCTTAAACACTCTATGACAGGTGTGTACTCACACTGTGGGAAAACACCTTTTGATTCTAGCTACTTGTATCCTTAGTTGATTGATATATCGTCCATCACACAGGCGAGCAGTAACTTCACCCATTCATCTAAAACCCCAACTTATATGGGGTGTATTTACACAGACGTCCTGCTGGCTGTATCGGAAAAAAAAAACCACTACTTAATTCACCTGCTATGACCAGCTTGATACACACTCCACCACCCACTCTCTACTTTCATCGGATCACAGGAATCCACCTAGGCACACCTGTAAACCTTGCGCCGAGGCACGCCTTGAGCAGGGGTTGCTTACCTGTGTAATTCTACGCTTTGAATGATCAGTATTGTGTCCATCCGAGGTCTCCAAAGCATTCTAGTTGACCTCATGCAAACGACGACTGTCCCTCTTGCAGTCAATCCTGGCGTTGAATATACTTCCTGATACCGTGTATAAAGACACGCGAGCGGGTAACTTTGATGCCATGTAATCAGCTACCTACGGTGAAATCTGCAGCAGACAAATTCAACTCAAGACGCAAACACCACAACGGATTATCTAACCTTTGCTGGTGTCAGCTGGGAGTATTTTTACGGACCGTGTAATGTCGTCTGCATGTTTTTTGCTGCCATTGTTCATTGGCAGGCCAGGCTCTGTTTTAAATGTTATCCCTGGTTGAGAAAAGACACTGACCTTGCTCACAAACCGTCTCCAATCTTAAACCGACTGGTTTTGAAGCTCTTCGACCACCACTCGGAATGCAAGTGAAAGCTGTGAACACTGCATACCATCGCAATCCTTACTATTTCTTGGAGATGTCCTGACAATATGCAACTCCATATGTATTATAAGTTGTACAGTTCTGAAACATAATGTGTATTATACTGAGGACATGTTATTTGTTATATTCCACGTTGTTATTATTACTATTATGTTGCATGAACATTGGAAAGAGTAAGTATACATTTCCTTCTCCACATTTTGACTCGTCATTTTTTGTTGGTATTGTACAACTCTTCGGGCTCCCTGTGATTCACTTTCTTGTTTCTTTTCACCATTTTCAGAATGAAACTGTTTTTATGTTATATTCTGTTTTGTTTTACTGAAACGAAAACCTTCAGAATCTACAAAAATATCAACTAACAAAACAACACGTATTATAGCAGGAATTTGCTTTGGGTATGTGAAGATCTAGGTATCTGTGGGTATCTGAAGATCTAGGTATCTGTGTGTATGTGAAGATCTAGGTATCTGTAGGTATGTGATCTAGGCATCTGTGGGTACCTGAAGATCTTGGTATCTGTGGGTATGTGAAGATCTAGGGCTGTCACACTTTTAGATATTAGGGCACGGAGGAATAGATAGCCAGTATTTCTCTCATGTAGCGAACGGCGAGGGCATGTATCAAGCCTTCTTTGAACCGCGACCATCCAGTTGTAGAGGCGGTACTGTATTCGTAATATAGAACAACAACCAGGGAACTATATAATATACTCATGAGATATTCAGAAAGTGTAGGTGGTTGGTCGGTCAATTTTTTAGTTGGTTGAATGCCTGGGTGGTCGGTTGGTTGGGTGGTGGGTTCGTTGGGTGGTTTGCTGTGAAGTTGCAACCGCGACTAGTGACTTCGTCTTCTGCACGTTAACCCCCAGTGCAGCAGAGGCCTTCATAAACTCACTATACGCTGTCCTTTCTTTTGCTGTCTCCTGAAGCTGTAGAGAAAGATATTTACTATACAAGTAAAGATTTAACTTCACCAGGCTAAGCGATCAAACACAGTGCTCACCCACTTATTAAAACCAGTATCCCAATCTGTCACTGCGGCTTTCCGAGTGTCTCTATATCACTTTATATCACTTTATATCACTTTATATCACTTTATAACTAATTTCGGCTCACTGCTAGCTCAGGTTAATATAACCTCACTGCATGACTAAACAAGCATTTATGAGATAAGAATATAAGCAATTTTAACGCTAACACGCCACTAAAAAGTGACGCCCATTTCACCTTTAGTCACAGATGCATTCAGTTAACATACCAATTACTTTGTGTAGTTATTTCTGTCCATTGATTGATTTACGAATCGATATCGTATCACATTGGACAATCACGTCGTCTAGGGCAGCATATATCGTAGCGTGTAGAAGCTAATCATTCCAGTAAAACACTGGTCGTAAACACGTCGTACTCTTCCTCTCTGTTCTTGCCAAATCACTCTTAAATCCAAATCCACGCATCCTCAAATATCTTATTTCATTTGTAGTTGTATCAACAACTAGCATTTGATCAATTGACGTGGACAAGGCCTTAGGCTCGTACCGGAATACGATCACCGTTGCCAGTTGTAGGTTGTGCTCAATCTTTAAATCTCAATTCCCGAAACAACCAAATAAATCATAGGTTAAACGTTAGTTAGTTTCATGTTCTTTACATGACGTTGCAGTCAACCTCATCATTTCTAGTTGTTTCGGATTTGCCAGGCAAGTTTACGTTCAGTAGTTTGCCAATTATTTCCAAAAGAGACGCTCATACCACTGTATAACAGCCAGCGCAAAGCTGTCTGCTTCCAAATCGCCCGCAGCTGTGTTTAGAATGTGGTATAGGGGATTACGAATCGCCACAGCGCCGACTGATCATAGGTAATCTTTAGAATGTTTACGTTGTCCATTCTAAGCGTTACAACTACTGGCACCTTGCTCGCTAACAAATCTTCTTGCTCGCTAACAAATCTTCTTGCTGGCAGATTCGCCCCTGCAGTTAAAGGACTGCGGCACGGAGGGGGGTTAACTGTCGCAGGGCCTTGTTCTTGAGGGGGGTTAACTGTCGCAGGACCTTGTTCTCCCGCAGATGTCGCATTAGTTTCTGATCATCTCACATGCCAGTGATATACGGGGTATTTTTAATCACTATGCAGTTTTTGAAAATATTGCCGGTCCATGTTTTGTATTGACCTATTATGTTACATGAACTTTACAGAGGGTGAATACAAACCTTGGACCAGCAATATTTTCAAACACTGTACAGTCATTAAAAATACACCCTGTACTAGACACAGAGTCAGGGTCCGATGTGGCTGTGTGTTTATTTGACCTATGGTTGGTTAGTGTACATTACAGAAACCAATAATACCCTACAAATAGCTGGGTAAGAGTTCTGTGAATATTGCATAGGTGTCGGCTCAGGTGGGTGATCTCTTGTTTAGAGTGTCTGGTTGGGTAAGAGTTGAAGTACATGTGTTTCTTCGATGAGATGATGTCGTTAATGTTGTTACTTGCAGGCAGCAGGTTCGAATTGCGGTATGCCTAAAGATTTCGATATCTTTATTGTCTAATGTGTCCTCTAATCTTTACTTATAACCGTTACTCACTATGAGTGCCAACCACTACCCATGAATTCATTCCGCATGCCCTTCTCATCTCGTTTCCGGTGTGTCGCCACGTAGTGCAGCCATGTGCATTAGTCTCCCATTTTTGTTGGGTTCAATACCCAACGCTTTCGTTTGTCGCCTGCAAACAACTTTGAAATGTAAAGACAGACCCCTATTTGTTACTCCATAGAATGTTTAGTTTAGTCGACGGACCAACATCACGACACACAGGTGTACCCATATGTGCTCCGTTCTACTCCTAACCCAAGTCTGAATCAGGAGAATCTCAACGCAGTGCACGAACTCCGTAGCATCAGCGAGGATCCTGAAATATTTGGGGTCGATTTTTAACTCGAAATTTTGCCATAGCAGCGCCGTTAGGCTAATCTTTTTCGATTTCCAACTGCCAAGGGATTTTTTTACGTGCGCAACAATACACACGGGCGTCCGATCTCACTACCCAGAGACCAGGGGAAATGTTACTAGAAACCCACGTGAAAAAGTCCCGGTCCTCACCGGGGCTTGAACCCGGGACCTCTAGCACTCGAGGCGGACACCATACCTCGAGACTACTCAGCCCCCCACCCCATATAATACGGAGGCGGAGTGGTCAAACCCCCCTGTCTAGCGCTCCGAAGGTCACGCTGTCTTTTTCCTGCTACATCATTCAGTTAACGAGTACAGACTGTTCTTTTCGGAGAACCTAGCAGTGATTCCTGTGACTACAGAGTTGGTGCCCTGTGCGAGGGTTTCTGCAGGCGACTCTATGGAAAGAAACCCAACACCGTGCAATGAAGCCTATCAACTTGCCCTTAAACCACCAGAGTATGTCGTTTGGAATACTGATATCTATTATATCGTTTATATGGACAAGTTAAAGCACCATACGATATAATGAAACAAAAAGTCACGTCAGATACTGGGGGAAGCTACCAAGCAGAAGCGCATGTTCATACTTAAAAGAATATTAGGACAGTTAACAAAAACCACAGACCACATGATTATTATACCCCGCGCGTGAATGAATGGGGATTATATTAGGAAGTTATTTCTTATTCAAGTCACCTCGATCCACCTCTTGCCTATGGGTCACCCTTCGACATGGTAGAGTGCCCTTTCAGGTACAGGCTAGCGTTAAAATGTGGTGGAATGGGGTTAAGTTTGAGAGTGGCCGGTAGGTAGTTGTAGGTTATGGTCTCAAGTTCGAGAGTAGCCGGTAAGTACTTGTTGGTTATGGTCTCAAGCTTGAGAGTAGCCAGTAGGTAGTTGTTGGTTATGGTCTGAAGTTCGGGAGTAGCCGGTAGGTGTTGTTGGTAATGGTCTCAATTTCCAGGCAGTAGGCAGAGTGTCTCTTTATGGAAACAATGGCTGCGGTTGTCGACCAGTATTGTCACTGCTAAGAAGTAAAGCAATGGCAGACTACGGTATTTACAGATGTCTAGACTTCCCCAGCAGTCAAAGTTTCAAGGGTTGTTATGAGGGAAAAGTTTCGCCTAGGTCAAGTTACTAGATGATAGTGATGATGATGATAGAGTTGAGTTGAGTCTAGAACCGACATCTCAGCACTCTGGACATTCCCAAGACCTGCTCCGTCCACATCTTCAACAGCCAGCGAAGAGTCCAAATACTAATGGCAACATTTTATATCTGATTATATGTCCGTCTGGTCTTTCCTCGGAGAACTGAGTGTCGGCCAGATCCTCTGGTCACTGCCTGCTGCATCATTGTCTCCAGGCAATGAGGATGTATCTGGTCTTTCACACAATACACGCGATCCCTGGGGACCCTGGCCACATCTGCCTTATAGTGCATCAATATCCTACCCAGGGGCTAATTATGATGATGATGATGATGATGATGATGCTGATGATGATGAACCAATCATTCGTGTTCACTTCGTCAGCACTCGAAGCACCTAGCATGTGACACACAATTTTGGCCTTCGTGGTTAGTTTGCAAATTGACGTGCAAAAATGTGTGCATATGTACTAGCATGTCATGAATTTCAGCTGATGAAATAGGCGTGTGACCAACACGGTTGCTCGGTTGTGTGAAATCGTGGGCTACCCAGGTAATCAACATTCATCATCTGCCTTTCAGGGTATCGCAAGCCCGTTCCAGTCCCTCTACAACCACCTGCTTTGTATGTTCTTAATACTTCATCAAAGAACATCTGATACGACAGCAAGAGTACGCCCTAGAAGAAAATGAATTGACGATATCAGAGACATTGTACAGTCGCTTGGAATGACACTATCCAGTGCCACCCATTGGGCGCTGGAACGTCTACTATTCCTCCCCTCGACGCTCGACGGCAACGATGATGATGATGATAAGTCTAGCAGCTGAATATCTTTATCATTATTTTAATCAAACATTTTGTTCCTTTGTCAATCTCTGTCGCCAATACCCCAAACCCTCACCTGTTGTAACGGCGTTTTCCGCACCATCTTCTTCAGGTACAAGTCATTATCGGTAGGCTGCTGCTTGAAGTACTTAAGTAAAAGCCGCCACGACATAGTGGTTAGTGGGCTTACCTGGCCTGACAGTGATCCTGGTTCAAATCATAGCAGGGGCTGAGTCTTTTACTATTACAGCTCTAGGTCGACCCATCCTCATAGAAATGACCCCCAGCCAATATTCTGTGAAATGTCCGTGAAGAGAGCGCACCGTGGAAGGGATCATACCACCAAACCTCATGTCATGGTCAAGGATATTTGATGGCAATATTTGTAACGGGATCTCTCTAGACTCTAGAGGTAGTCAAGGTTTCTGTCCTAATAATGTTACCAGTACATCGGTCTTACGGTCTGCAGTTTGTGAGTTCCATCTGCTGTTTTTTTGGTTTTTTTTTAACTTGAACATGTTAGACACGAGACCTCCTGTTTGCACCCTCATACGAGAAAGATAGGTGTTCGATTTTTTTTTTTTTTTTTGCATATTCTATTTACATGACATCACTGTCAACACCAGCATTTTACTGCTGTTGTTGACGTCTTGGCAAGGTTTTACGTTCAGTAGTTTGTGTTTTTTTTTTTTTTTTTCATTCAAGAAATCGGAGATCGTGTGACGTCATTAGAAACAAATGATTCTTGTAAACACGTATGTTGTATGCTGGGAATGGTTACTACCATTAGCATCGTAATGTTAGTAATGGTGAGGAAGGGGGGGGGGGTTGGGGAGTGAGAACGACGTTCAACAGACCTGCTATTGGTGATGTCTCTCCCTTGATAGAAATTTTTTTCCTAAAGGGTTTTCTTTTCCGTTTCAGCATGTTATCAGTCCTGTCCATTTATTTCTTTTCATTTTACCTTTTTTTTTTTTTACCGTTTCAGTCATTGTTGTATTAAAACCCAGCGTAAAGTGATATGTGGTTTCTGAGGAAAATGCAAAGAATACCATGGACAGATAGAAAAACCAATGACCAAGTACTACAAGAGACAAATGAAAATCGTAGATTGATTAGAGAAATTAGACGTAGACAGTCAAAATTTTTTGGACATGTTATGAGAAGGAATGGACTGGAGAACTTGGTGACAGCTGGCAAGATCGAGGGGAACAGACCAAGAGGAAGACCGAGAGGAAAATACCTGGATGGCTTGGCCACATGGCATGGACGAGACAGGAACACTGAGCTGATCCACGACTCTGGTGATCGAGTGAAATGGCGAATCATGACCGCCCACGCTTTCCGGCATGGCACATGATTGATTGATTGAAAGTGATATGCCGCCACACGGTTATACATTGCGTGATGGAGCACCATACAATTGCAGTTTACGTATTTCAACATTTGTTAACAGTCTTTTTGAAGCATACTACTTGTATTACTTGATATATGGGAGGCGGTGAAATCACTATTTTTTTTTCTATGTAGTTACCATCTTGTGTCAGCAAACAGATTATGGTGTCTACGACTCTTTGGTTGTTTTTCTTTTATTATTATCATTATTTTGTTTTATTAATTCACAACTGAGATTAAAAGCAGAATAGGTCAAGAAAGTGCAGTTTTTCAGAAAAGGAAGAAATATCCACGCAATAAGTAAATAGCACTGCATAGTTTTAAATGTTATATAGAACATGTATTGCTGTAAGGCAGCGAATCATAGGACTTTACAGTAAACATTAGGGAAAGACTGAAAGCAACAATGATGTGGTTCCTGAAAACGATGCTGCTTATTCCTTGGACTGGCAGAATATCGAACAATGATTGCCTGGAATAAGCAAATTAAACTATAAAATTGTGCACAGTAATAAGAAAAAGACAAACATGATTCTTTGGTCATGCGATGAGAAGAGAGGCAATGGGGAATATTGTGACAACTGGAAAGATCGGTGGAAAAGAGGCAGAGCAGACCAAAAGTAGTGATGTTGGCTTGACTGAGACGGTGCCATGGAGGCATATTCTCAGCAGGGATGAGTAACAAGGATCGAGATCTGTGGCACGCCATGAACGCTTGCGCCAGCTGGCAAGACACATGATGATGATGATGATGATGATGATGATGAATTACCGTGTGTTGATACTCTAGCTTGTAATGTTATAAACTTCATACCGTCTCTCCCAGTTAGTTGTTACACGAAGCACATTTATAGCAGTTATCTGTCGACGATTGCTGCTGTCTCCATCATGTCTATTACCCTCAGTTGTTACTGTTGTCCTAGACCAGTGGTTCTCAACATTTCTTGGCCCATGCACCCCTTCACCATATGTTTAGAATACCATTCTCCCCTCCTCTTTCGCATTTCCTCCCTATAACCCCCCCCCCCCCCACACACACACACACAGTATACGTAAAAATGGAAGCTAAATTTACTAACACATTCTAGAACAAGTCTTAAGTGTCTACATAAAATGTGATTTGCGGGTAAACTTGCTTTATAAAACGAATTTCAGAAGGGCAAGAAGTACAGAACTGTAAAGTATGGAGGGAAAAACAATATTAAATAATCGGTTCTAGTATTCTAGTATATCTAGTTGGGGTGGGGGTGGTGGGTGAGGGGGGGGGGAGGAATTCCCCACCGGTTGAGAACCACTTTCCTAGACGATTGTCACAGGGACCCAGTCTGTTTATCTAATTCTTTAGCTCTTCCTGTCCCAGACGATTGTTACAGAGACTGACTGTTTATCTTTTACTTGAACTAAGGTTATTACAGAGACCCACTCTGTTTATCTATTTCTTCAACTGATCACATCCCCACGATTGTTATAGAGAACCAATCTGTTTATCTGTTTCTTCAACTCATCCCTTTTACGACGATTGTTATTTAAACGCACACTATTCTCCGTTAAACTTTAACCCGTCTGTAGCAGACAGTTAATTCATTACTGACACATCAAGTCGCGTTTTACGTTAAATAGCAGAGAGCTTAATATCGTGAGCGCCTTCAGAATGATACAGTACCACTACCACCACCACCACCATCATCATCATGACGATCACCATCACCATCAGGATTGACAGGGAAATCAGTCTGAAGACGGAGTGTTAAAATCGTCTGATAATGTCTTTCGACATAAACGTAAACTTGCCCTAGTGAGGTTTATGTGGTGGCTTTCCCATGCTTTCCACGTCCACATGGATGGTTTGTGACCTCCGCCTTTGATAGCAATTTCTGACTATCTGGACAAGAAAGCACACAGCCAGAGTCTCATTGACTAGTAACTTTTGTTCCTACCCAGTACAGAAGTAACATTACCGCGGGGACTGTGTTGCGAACATCTCTTTCCCCTGTACAAAACTAGTAATAACTCTTCCCTTCTGGGGGCCATAATGGCCATCCCATGGAATTGAGCGCTTTCTCTTAAACTTTAGGTGCACTGATGGTAAATAGTGGGTTAAACCCCTACACCGGTAAGTTGGACTAAAATGTTGACTTCTCGGCCTTTTCTCAGGGACGTACATTACAAATACCTCAGAAATCGGAGAGGGTTGGCCTGATGGCGAGGGGCACTGGTAGGTAATAGGGAAAGTTGGCCCACATGCAAACATCAGTCAAGTGGACTACGATTGATTTAAAAGCGAGCGAAATAAAACTTAAAGAAAACACTTCACTTCTGTTGAGAAGCATATTATAATGTAAGCAGGTGGCGATTCAGTACATGGTATACGAACTGACAGAGAACAGGCTCCTGTTGGCAATTTCTCCTTCATGGTTTGTCAATATCGTTATCAACCCACTGCTGACATGGAAGCAACCAGCAACGAAAGGAGCATAACGAAAAGGGAACGGCTAAGCATTTGTACAGTCTATAAATAAACATAGGCCGCGTCCTTCGGTTCACGAGTTAAATTTTTCGGAGAATCCTGTGGATTGTCGCTAGAGCTACGGAGTTCGTGCTTTGTGCGACGCTTTCCGCGCTGCGGGAAGAGACCGAGCCATATGGGATAAAACCCGGTGCAATGAAGTCGACCCTGTCGACTTTTAAGCGACTTTATAAATAAACATACATGTATTGTTTGACGCGAATAAAAGTAAAAGCAATCAGGACATTTTGAGGGAACCTATCTCGCAAAGACGACTTATGACAAACATCAGAAAGAGGCAGACATAATTTTTTCGTCATATTATGGGAAGACAAAAACTGGAACATGTTGTGACAACCGGAAAGATTTGTGGAAAGAGATACAGGATGACAGCGTGAGGAAATTCTTGACAGTTCCGGGTGTCATGGCAGGAAAGGAAGTCAACACAAGAATTGATCCACGCCATCGGAGATCGCAATTTGTGGAGAGACATCATGACATCCCCCCCCCCCTTTTTTTTTTTTTTGCACAAAACTAGTTTTTGTTTCGCTTAAAGAGCCCTTTACCAAATTGGCATTGTTTTGCTTCTAATACATTTGTTTATTCTTCTGTCTCTTTATACCTCCTGTATACTTTCTTAAAAAGGATTATTAGGCCGTATTTGTGTCACCCCAGAGCACTGCTGAGAGTCTATATACTGCAGGAGTAAGTGAAGAACGTGTGCCGGATTCCAGGGTATAGAGGGCATTAAGAAAACTACAAGTGTTTTGGTTATGTAGACGATAGCTGAATAATATGTTGTTATTAACTTTTGGAGTTAAAAAAAATTTTTTTTTATAAGATGATGTATAGAGCAACAGATCAAGATATTGCTATTTTCTTGTTTAGTTAAACAAATTAAAGGTGTTTTGATGATGTAGAGAGCACAAGATCAAGATATTGTTATTTACTTGTTGAGTTTAAAAAAAGTACTTTTGTTTTGACCGTAACGAGAGTAAATATCACTGTTACCCGCTTGGCAAATTTCTTCTTCTTCTTCTTCTTCTTCTTCTTCTTCTTCTTCTTCTTCTTCTTCTTCTTCTTCTTCTTCTTCTGTCACAAGAAGAAGGAGGAGAAGAAGAAGAAGAAGAAGAAGAAGAAGAAGAAGAAGAAGAAGAAGAAGAAGAAGAAGAAGAAGAAGAAGAATGTCACTTGTTGTGTTGGTAAAGCTTAAAGTGGTTTGATCAAGTAAACAGTTAGTGATCGTATTTTTACTTATTGAGTTACGAACACTTTAAGTGATTTGATCATGACGAAAGTAACTGATGAAGTTGTCGTTTCTTGTTGGGTGAAGGAGATGAAGAGTGTTTTGATTATGCAGAAAGTAACTGTCAAGAAGCTGCAATGTACTTATTGGGATAAAGTGTTTTGATCATAAAGATAGTAACTGATAAACATAATGAACTTTCTATTTGGGTGAAAAATACAAAGGGTGTTTTGATTATGCAGAAAGTAATTGTCAACATGTTGCTATGTACTTATTGGGATAAAGTGTTTTGATCATAAAGATATTAACTGATGAACATGTCACCACTCACTCGTGAGTTTAAGAAAGCGGAAAGTGGGAGCTACTTGGTGCAATAGTTAGAAGATGTTATCAGCGCTGTCGGGCGAGGGTTTGATCCTCTACGCTCGTCATCCGCTAAGAGAGGGAAAAACTGGTCACATATTCCTCCGCCCATTCAGGACTACACTATGTGACGGTTCTAAAACTTCACACACCCACAACAGGTTCCCGTTTTTTTGTCTCCAATCATATTAGTCTTCATTTCGATGTAGTTTACTTGTTGAGTTAAGAGACCGCTACTGTGTTTTGGTCGCGTAGAGATGGGGCAGCCATGGAGAAGAGAGGTTACGACGTTCGCCTCAGAATAAGAAGGTACAGGGTTCGATCTCAGCATACGACTGGACAGTTATCCTAGCACCACTGATACACACGCCACCTGATCTGGTGGGTAGTGAGATCGGATGGTTAGCCATCTCAGGTAAGGAAAGAAAATGGGAGAACTTGTGTTCAAAGTTGTTCGCGGGACAAATTTTACGATAGGTGAAAATTACAAAGAGTATCCCGTAAGTCTACTGCCCTGGAGAAATTGTTAGGAAAGAACTACTATTCACGGATGGGTGGAGCCCGTTAATTTGGATGAGATGTGTCTAGAGGAAACCTGGCACAGAGGTATGCCGAGACGCTGACCTTTGAGGTGTATGTCCAGGTGTTATGAAACACCTTGTCTGTCTGTCTATCCAAACAGAAGCGAAAAAGTAGCAGTATTAGAAGAAGAAGAAGAAGAAGAAGAAGAAGAAGAAGAAGAAGAAGAAAATAACAACAATAACAACAACAACAAGGAGAAAAGGAAGAAGAAAAAAAAACCAGCAGCAGAGAGAAGAAGAGGAAGAAGAAGAAGGAATAATAATAAGAAGAAGGAGGAGGAGGTGGAGAAGAAGAAGAAGAAGAAGAAGAAGAAGAAGAAGAAGTTTGCCAAACAGGTAACAGTGAATGACATAACTTAGCGTACACTATATCATTCTACACATGTATCAACAACTGCCAAGTCATGGTGGGACTCCGTGATCATTTTTTGTTTTACAAAAACGCATCAACTTGGAATATTGTATCCATTATTAATCTACCTACCTCATCCAGTGTTCGACAATGCATTATATAAACATTGAAAAACAAACTGTGTGTGCATTTTTGATTGAATGTGAGTGTCTTTTGTGCATTATTGTTGTGTGTTTTGTCTAAGCAAATGTATATGTGTCTGTATCTGTATCATATTTACTTTTTTTTGTTGTTGCTCGATATATCTATCTGTGTGTGCGTGTGTGTGTGTGTTTCTCTCTGTCTGTCTCTCCGTCTGCCTGTCTGCTTGTCACTCTGTCTGTCTATGCATCTGCCTGCCTGTATGTCTGTCTCTCTGCTTGCATTTCTGTCCATATACCTGTCTGTCTGTCTATCTGCCTGTCTGTGTATACATATGCATATCTCTCCATATATCTGTCTGTATGTACATCTGTCTGTCTGTCTGACTATCTATCTGTCTGTCTGTCTGTCTGTCTGTCTGTCTGTCTACCCATCCCTATCAGCCTTTAATGTCCGCCCGCCCTTCTAACGGTATGTCTACCTACTCATCAAACTATCTACCTGTCAAACATGTCCATACTCTCTCGTTCTCTTTCGTTCTCTCACTCTCCATTTTACCCTCCTTCTCTCTCCCCCTCTCGCTGTCCTTTCCCCTCTCTCTGACCCCTCTCCGTAACTCTCTTTCTCCCCTTGTCTTTTACTCTCTCCCTCTAACTGTCTCCCCCTCTCTCCTCTTTTATCTTTCTCTCCATTCCCCCCCGCCCTCTTTTCTCTTTCTGCCTTCCTCTTCCTCTGTCTGTCTGTCTGTCTGTCCATTGTATCTTGCCCAACACAGCCATATTTACTTAACCCACACCTGCCACACATCAGAACTAATCTCTTCCTCCCTTCCCACCACCTCACCCCACCTCCCATGTCCTGGCTTCGATCCTCCCATTTCCTTGACCTACCTTCCCCGCCCATCCCCTGACCTACTTTTCTATCAGCTGCCGTATTCCTGGCCTCACATGCCAGTCACAGGAGACACATTATCACAGCCTCTTAAGTTCCTGAAGTCAGAGGCGGAACGTTAGGTTAGCAGACTGCTGCTCTTATATTGTTTGACCATAAAAACCTTCTCTCTGTGGTCTGTTCAGTCAAAAGCAGGGGTTGTGAGGTGTATACAGGTGTATCATTATCATACTCACCATCTTCTTCTTCACCATCATCATCAACGTCAACATCTCATTATCAGCATCATCTTTATCAGCATTATCATCATCATCACCATCTTCATCAGTACTATCATATCCATCATCATCATCATCATCATCCTTCATCATCATCAGCAGCATCATCATCATCATCCATCATCATTAATGATTAAGTAATAATTAATCATTACTGTCAGTTGCCGCCATCATAATCATGATCACCTCATCGTCATCATTATCATAACCATTATCATCATTATTATAGTCGTAGTAAATCATCGTGGTCGTCGTCAACATCATCACCGTCATTATCATCATAATCGTCATCATCATCACCACCATCATCATCACCACCACCATCATCATCATCATCACCACCATCATGGTTATCGTCATCATCATTAACACCATCGCTTCATCATCATTATCATGGCCACCAACATCATCGTCTCATCATCACCATCATCATCATCATCATCATCATCATCATCTTCATCATCATCACTGCCATCAGCATTATTATCACCATAATCTTCCTCATCACTATCACTATCATCATCAACATCAACATCATCACTATCATCATCAATATCATCACCACTATCATCAACATCATCATCATTGGCATCATCACTATAAACAATAAAGATCAATAGATCAAGAGAAAGTAAACTGGGCAGTTTGACATCATGGGATTGGTGTTATAATTAATTTATAATTGGCAGCACAAAAAACAGAAATATGTCGACAGACACGACCACCAAAGCTGCACGGCATTGTCTGTAAGATAGAAGACTTTGCCATTGTTTTCTAAACAAAGGACACTCACACCATTGTGAAAAGCAACGCAAAGCGATCTGCTCCTAAACCACCGGCGCCTCACTTTGAACATTAAGCGACAGACACCGACCTTGTTGAAGAACCTACCCACAGAAAGAAAGTTATTTTTCTTTTTTTCTTATTGTTTTGGCCCGTTGTGAACTCATGCATAGTCCTTACACGTGCTACTACGTCTTGTCACACACTGGACTGATTTTTGCGTGTGGATTAGCTTCCCCTACTATCTGTGTCCCTCGCCATCAGGCCAACCTACTCCGACTTCAGGGGTACTTATAATTTACGTTCCCAAGTCAAGGACGAGAAGTCAACATTTTAGTCCAACTAACCGGTGTAGGGGTTTAACCCACTACCTAGTCATCTGCGCACCGGAGGTTTAAGAACGAGCGCTCTTAAACATTCGGCCATGCTTACCTCTGAAAGAGTTTTTATTACAAAGTAGTTCTTGTGTAACACATTGTGGATCTACTGAGGCGCTGCGGAGATTCTCATTGTTTTATAAATTGGAGGAGACTCTCAGTCGCATCTTCCACTACCGGTTCCAACATGGAGGATAGGCGGTTGAGCTGTTAAAGCCTCTGGAGTATTTATGCTTGTGGCTACGGTTTGTTTAAGCATTTTCCTCATTTTGGGCTGGTAATGCATGGTTCCGTCGCCCTGCTCGTGAGTTAAGCACGTGGAGCGACACTGTGAGCTGAGAATTTCACTTCTATATGTGCCCACGGTTGTTTATAGCGTGAACTGCACGTTCAGAAAAATGGCAGCCGGTAGTTCGCTTAACTAACTGGGTTGCCTTATGCAGTAATGTGTGTCTGCGGGTTTTCTAGTGACTGCGCTTCCATCGACGATGAACTATATTTTTCGTGGCGAACTTTTGTGTTGGCATTCTGGTAGCTGCATTATGCACATAACATCTGTGCGGGCTGTGGGTTTGTCGAGACTCATGTCTATTCCACCTTTCACAAGGGGCAGTGAGGAGCATTTTGTGTGATATTCACTGGCACAGGAACGGAGCATAATGGGGCGACCCGTGAAGTTGGAACCGCGACTAACTAACTAACCTCCTCTTCTTCGTTCCTCTTTCGCGGGGAGTTCATCACATGAGAGGCCAGTGTCTTTGACTTCGGCACGCATACGTGTCAGGTTTGCTCACTCTAGAGCAGTGGTTCTCAACCGGTGGGGATCCCCCCCCCCCCAAGGGGGGAATTTTGGAGTTTCCGGGGGGGGGGGGATGAAGATTATTTCAAGATTACGTTAATACAAGAACCGATTACTTGATCTTGTTTCCCCCTTCATACTTTACGGTTCTGTACGTCTCACCCTTCTAAAATTCATTTTATAAAGTAAGTAGACCTACAAATCACGTTTTATGTGGACGTCTAGACTTGTTTTAGTATGTGCTATTAAATTTAGCTTCAATTATTACATATGCTATGTAAGGGCAGGGGGGGGGGATTTTTAGGGAGGAAATACGAAAGGGAGGAATGACGTTCTAAAAATATGGTGGGGGGGGGGGGAGAATGACGTCCTAAAAATATGGTGAAGAGGGGCACGAGCCAAAAAAGGTTGAGAACCACTGCTCTAGACAGATTCCTTCCAGAGTAACGGGCTCTACATACCTCCTCTTCTTCGTACCTCTTTCGAGGGGAGTTCATCACATGAGAGGCCAGTGTGTTTGACTTCGGCACGCATACGTGTCAAGTTTGCTCCATCTAGAGAGATTCCATCCAGGGTAACGGGCTCTACATACCCGTGGGCAGGTTTACGTTTCCTAGCGACCGTGAAGTCTCAAGAGGTGTTGGAGTCTCATTACAGCCGATCTAAGAAGACGAGGAAGAAGAGGAAGAAGCAGAAGTAGAAGAAGAGGAGGAGGAGGAAGTGGAGGAGGAGGAAGGCAAGGAGGGATAATAATAAAAAGACGAATAGGAAGAATAAAGAAGACGACGACAAAGAAGAAGAAGAAGAGGAAGAAGACGTCGTTTAGTCGTCGTGTCGTTAGATCAACATCACGGCACACGGTTTAACCCAAGTGCTCCGTTTTCCTCCTAACTCAAACCTGAGTTTGGAGAAACTCAGCTCAATGCACGAACTCCGTTGCATCGGCGAGGATACTGAAATGCTTTGGGTAGATTTTTACTCGAAATTTTGCCCGGGCAGCGCCGTTAGGCTACTCTTTTTCGATTTCCAATTGCCAAGGGATTTTTTACGTGCGCAACAATACACACGGGTGTCCGATCTCACTACCCAGAGACCAGGGGAAATTACTGGAAGTCTCGGTGAATTTGTTAAATAAATCCTGGTCCTCACTGGGGCCTGAACCCGGGACCTCCAGCACTCGAGGCGGACACCATACCTTGAGACCACTCAGCTCCCCTAAGAAGAAGAAGACGTAGAAGAGGCGGGAGAGGAGTAATAATAATAAGATGATCACGAAGAAGAAAAGGTGGAGGAGAAGGAGTACTAATGATAATGATAATAATAATAATAACAATAAGACGAAGAAGAAGAAAAAAAAGGGCAGGGTAATAATAAGATAATAACAAAGACATGATGGTGGAAATTACCACGTGTTCACATGCACCCACTGTGAACGAACATTTAAGCGCTAATTGGCCTTATCAGTCACATTCGCTACCGCCATAGGTAACAGTTATTATGCCTTTATAAAGCACAAACTATCGTCTGTCAAGACGGCAAGGTGCCAATGATGACAAAGAAGAAGAAGACGAAGAAGAAGAAGGAAGAAGAAGAAGAAGAAGAAGAAGAAGAAGAAGACATTATATTATAACGCTCCCAACGCTCCACTCATGATAACTTTCTTTTCACACGCTAATGTTTAGAAAAATCAGTGAGCCGCACATCTCAACCCGAAGGACAACGCTGAAGCCCAGATTGTGTTGATACAATGAAATCGATTCGTCCGAGAATGCAGAAGGGTCAACGGTCAAACAGCCACGGACAGGCCCTCCCTGGGGTTACCTGGAGACAGGAGAGGGTCAGCGGGTTCTGGGCACGTTTACTTTATGCCAGGGATATGTCCCCATTGTCGGGCTTGCTCAAACATCCAGTGTTTGTATAGTCACCTGCCTACACGGAGAACCTAGGCCATTACTGAGGCCTGGTATAAGGGGAAAGGAGAGAGGGGCGGCGTCCGAGGATAGGGATATAATTGTGGTCTCCAGGCTTTGTTCCTCTGTAATCAGTATACGAAGGCGGTCAGCAAGGCTGAATCGATAGGCGCGCAGGTTCTTAGACATCCGGTGTGCTGATGCCGAGGTAGCGGGTTCAACCCTTTTACCGGTCAGTTGGACTAAAATGTTGAAGTCTCGTTCTTTACTTGGGGACATAAATAACAAGTACATTTGAAGTCGGAGTGGGTTCGCCTGATGGCGAGGGACACTAGTAATAGGGAAAGTGAATCCTCACGCAAAATTCAGCCCAGTGCACTAGAAGTAATAGCACGTGTATGAACTACGCTTGAGTTCAAAGCGAGGGAACGCAAACAAGTACAAAAATTGGATGTTATTTGCAGGACGTTGCTATCAACCCTATACTGATTTTCCAGGCAATTTTACATCCAGTAGAAGTCACTTCCGTGCAATCAATCTCATGAACCACGTCACTAAGCTTCTACTCATACTTATAATGAGAAGAACCAGAAGGAAACTGGAAACTGGTGAAGAACGGTATGGAGTTGTTGAAGGAAACGTTACAGATAATGCAATGTACACATTACGAACACTAATAGAGAGGGCAGTTGAGACACAGAAAGACATATTATATTTGTGATTTATAGATTATACCGGGGCATTTGGTAAATTTAAATATGATGAACTGATCAAAATGTTCAAATATATCAACTTTGGTGGGAAATATATCAGAACAGTAAAAACACAAATATTTACTGGAATCACATAGGCGCAATTAAAATGGGAAGTAAAGAAAACTATTATGAGCAGGTAAAGTAAGGAGTATAACGAGGATGTTATTTTTCGCCAGATCTCTCTCTCTCTCTCTCTCTCTCTCTCTCTCTCTCTCTCTCTCTCTCTCTCTCTCTCTCTCTCGATATAATAATGCGTGAGATCAAATACAGACCCTGAATACGAATTGGAGTCTATAATATCACGTACCTACGCTATTCAGGTGACACAGTATTGATGGCAGAAAGTACACACAGATCTACAAGAACTTTGACTTTCCTTGTATATCAAGAAAACAGACATAATGGTTATATCAACGAAAACGATGGCACCTAAATGTACGATAATAATAGAAAGAAAACTGCTTAATTCAGTTGGTAAATGTAAATACCTAGGTGCAATTATAACATCAGGTAGATGATCCCCAACAGAGATTAAGAGCAGAATAAGCCAAACAAAAGCTATATTCCTAAAATGAAAACTACCTACATGGAAATAGATGTTGACTTGCAACTGAGGAGTCAGACAGACAACAGTGAAGCCGCTGGTAGCGTGTGGGAAAGCCCGTTATAAGTGTATCAATGGCTGGCATCTGTAGTGTCCCCAGTCAGTCGCGGCTAGCGGCCGTAGAACAATATGGAAAACAAACGCTATTGTGTTAGGGCAAATCCCATTGCATAATTGTCAAGGACAGCGGTAGAAGAATATAGTGTCTACGGTAGTCATCGTGGCAGAGAAAGATAGGGAGAGGAAAGAAGAAAAGAGAGAAAGAGAAGGAGAGAGAGAGAGAGAGAGAGAGAGACGGAGAGAAAGAGTGTGTGAGAAGCGAGAGAGAGAAAGAGAGTAGATATAGTAGAGTGAGATGGTGATAATGAGAAGAAGAAACAGTTAGAAAAGAAACAATGATATATGGAGACAGCAGACACACACACACACACACACATACACACAGAGAGAGAGAGAGAGAGAGAGAGAGAGAGAGAGAGAGAGCGTGAGGAAAGATAGTGAGAATGAGAGAAAGAATAAGAGAGTAAGGAAGAGACAGACAGACAGACAGACAGACAGATAGATAGATAGATAGATAGATAGATAGATAGATAGATAGATAGATAGATAGATAGATCCAATGGTTATCATATCTGTCTGTCTCTCTGTCTGCACATCTTTATGTCTGCTGTCTGTGTCCTTCCCTATCTGCCTACCTACGTGCCTTTCATTCTGTCTGTCTACTGCCTTTTCGCCTGACAGACTGACTCTCTACCTGCCTGTCTGTCTATAGACAGATATTGCCCTACTGACCCACTACATCAAACCCCTGGTCGCCTGCACCAACTAAAACAACCACATAATAAAACCACCGACCACGTGACACCTCACGCGCTCCTACAGCAACAAACCTGGCATCCATCAGTGGCGCGGTTTCGTGCCCTATGATTCACAAACAATGGGATTCACATACATTATGTATGCCTTCAGAGATCGAGTTCGACAGATTGTGTGACAGGACCATCCCGTTGAAAGTGAGGCTTGAAAGGCAAGCAGTTGGATGTTTGTGTGGGTAGGTATAGAGTTGAGTGGGGGTGAGTGTACATGGCGTTGATTAGGTGTGGGTGTGAGTAAGTGTGGACATAAGTAGGCATCGGGGTGCATAGGTATGGAGGTGAGTAGTTATGGGAATAAGTAGATGTAAAGATGAGTAGATTTGAGAAAAAAACATCTAATGGCAGTGAGATTGGAGTTTCTGAGAATATTGCAAATAGATTGCCACGGAGAGACAGAAAAACCAACGAGCAATTCCTACAAGTAGCAAATGAAAACCGTAAACTGATTAGACAAATTAGACGTAGACAGTCACGATTTTGTGGGCTACAACGCCGGACTCTCCTTCGGGAGATCCGGGTTCGATCCCTCGGTAAGGTGTGGGATTTTTTTCTGTCGGGGGCAAAAAGAAAATCATAATCTTCACATTTCGCGGCGACTGCACTAGCCATGCGGCCTTAATTCCTCAGGCTCAAAGATCCCTCTGCCATACACCGCAAGGTACTATATTGGCAGTAAATGACAGTTTTTTTTTTAAAATGACAGTTTGTAAAGAAAACAGCAAGTTAAATGGTTCGGCCATATAACTAGGCTACCAACTAACAGTGTACCACAACAGGCAATGATGTACAGAACAAATGGAACCAGAAAGAAGAGGCCGACAATGTAAATGATGGACAGAGGAATTAACATAGTCCATGGCAATCTCGATATCTGAAGCTCATAAACGCGTACTTTCCCGCTGTTTAAGCTTCACTTCGACACCAAAAGGTACAAGAGGAACAAGATGAGATGATAAGAAGACATAAACTGAAGAACTTGGTGACCAACTGGTAATATTTAGGGGAAGAGAACAAATGGAAGGCAGAGAGGTAAATATCTGGCACATGGTATAATACTATAATCGAGACAAAAACAGCTGATCCACGACTCTAGTGACCATGACGAAATATGACCACACACTATTATCCGCATGACGCATGATGATGATGAGATTTGGAGAGAGTAAATGTGGAGATGAGTCAGTACACTCATCTCATATCGTGCAGGACATCCAAGAGATATCTGCATTTGGGAGAGAGGGATGGTATATTTGGTGACGCAGGAAACGAAAGTCGGCCAACAAACAGACGAAAAGTATAGAAAAAGAAATTTATTGAACAATCCTGTGGGAAAGATTAACTATGGTAATTCTGAAGAGATTAAGGTATACCATGATCAAACATATAAAGGACAAACAGACAGTGTTCGGACCTAACAGATCATGCAATGACCAGATAGCCACACTACGCATGAAAATAAAGCAAATCATTGGATCTGTACCCTATTACATGCTGGTGCATTGGGGAACGAGCAGGCCGACAGATTGACGTGGATATGCCTTAGTTCATACCAGAATACGATCAGCGTTGCCAGTAGTGGGTTGTGCTCAATATTTAAATTTCAAATCCCGAAACAACCAAATAATAAATGTGATTATTGCTCACTGGATTTTAGGAGCCCCGGTGTTCCTTGCCAGTGAGAAGTCCTGATCGTTCGGGTCCACATCGATTGACGGACGTCAGTCGCGGCGATTGGGCAATCTTGAGCATAGTCTACGATGGGTGACGTTGTAATATTCTGTTATGAAAATTTGGCGTGTCCAGCGTGTGCCGCGTGGTTACACACCCGCTTCACACGCCAGTGATCCGGGGCTTGTTTCCGGATCCGGTCAGGGATATGCACTACTGACGAGCTCAAACGAGAGCGAAACTCGAGTATAGTGCTTCCATATTGACGTGGATATGCCTTAGGTTCATACCAGAATACGATGAGCGTTGCCAGTAGTGGGTTGTGCTCAATATTTAAATTTCAAATCCCGAAACAACCAAATAATCAAACATATTGGCTTTGTCTTCATAAACGTAAAGAAAATCATTGAATCTTTGCCTTATTATAAGCGGGTGTTTTGAAAAACGAGCAGGCGGACAGGTTGGTTGGGTCTGTACCGCTGCGTGAGGTATTGGTGGACGATAACGCCGATGTTGACAGAACCTTATGGAATCATGAGTACAGCGGGAAGAGAAAAAGAAAAATCATCATAGCCTGAAGAGAATAGCGCTGCTGGGAGTGATTAGATATTAATTTAATAATTTCATCATAAAAAGACATGTAATACAGAGTTCTTCGTGAGGCAGAACAAACCGACACATTTGAAATAACAAGAGCAGTGCGACAGGAATAAATTTATCACATGTGGTATTCGTAACGAATATAGACTGGGTTATGAAGACAACGATAACTAACAACATACTTGCAACTCACTGGATTCTGACAAAGCAGTTTGATCAACTTCACTTCGCTGATGATATTATCTTTTTTTTTCCACGCACGAAATTATATGCAAGATAAGCTAAATACACTTGATGGGTGGCCCCAACATTTAGTGCATAGAACAGAGACGAAGATAATGAGATTAATTAAGTAAATGATAATCCAACCTTCATTGGTGAAACGCCACTTCAAGCTGTGGAATCATATATTTATTTATGTGGAGATGTAGATAAATATGTAAGAACATATAGAGATGTGGAAATAATAATGTTATCTGTCTGTCTGTCTGTCAGTCGGTCAGTCAGTCAGTCAGTCAGTCAGTCAGTCAGTCAGTCAGTCAGTCTGTCTGTCTGTCTGTCTGTCTGTCTGCATATATGTAGGAAGGTAGGTAAGTGGGTAGTTAGGTATATTGGTGAGTAGAAAGTTAGATATATAGATAGGTATCCTGCTATCTGCGTCTGTCTCTGGTTCTTGTGTAGTTCGCCTGATTAACATATGAGTAAGTAGTCAGGTGGGTAGATATCTATATGGCTAGGCAAGCAGGTTGATAGGTAGGTAGATAAGTTTGTTGTTAGGCAAACAGGTAAGCCAATCGCCATATATGTAGGGAGGCAGGTCGGGAGACAGTCATGCTGGTAGGTAGGTAGGTAGTAGTAGTAGTAGGCCTCTTTCAGTCCTGAAGGACTATAGAGTTGTGCCGCTTGGGAGGTGCCTGGCAGCACCGCTGGTGACTGTATAGTCCAATTCGAGAATGACAATCTCTGTCACAGTTTCCGCATCTGTGAGACGAGGCAAGTCCCGCAGTAAGTGACTGCTCTTTGAGCCTGTGCCGTCTCTCCTCAGTTTTTTGGATCTGATTGTGCTCAAAGAGCACCAGTCCGTTTCGTACATCTCTTCTCCAGGAGCATCTGTCTGTTGCAACTCTCTCCCACGTGTCTGGATCTATTCCAATGGTTTTCATATCTTGTTTACACACATCCCTATATCGCATTTGGGGTCTTCCGGTTGGCCTCTTTCCTGTGGCTAGTTCTCCGTAAAGGAGATCTTTGGGAATACGTTCGTCCTCCATTCGAGATACGTGGCCCAACCACCGGAGGCGTCTCTGCTTGAGGAGGGTGTGCACTGTAGTAATATCTGCTCTTTCAAGCACCTGTTTGTTTGTTATGTGGTCTTTCCATGTTATGCCCAGGATACGTCTCAGACATCTTATGTGGAAGGAATTCAACTTCCTTTCCTGTCTTGAGTACAGGGTCCAGGATTCAGACCCGTAGAGTAGTGTGCTAACAACACAAGCTTTATATACTTGAGCTTTTGTACGCTCTGTTAGTCTATTATTCTCCCAAACTCTTTTAGCTAGCCTGGAAAATGTTGTGGCTGCCTTTCCAATGCGTCTGTCGATTTCTGTCTCTAATGAAAGATTATCTGATATTGTCGATCCCAGATACACAAAATCGTGGACGACTTTCAATTCATAATTAGAGATTTTGATTGACGGAGGCGCATCAGCATCTTGTTCCATCACCTGTGTTTTATTTAGGCTAATGGTGAGCCCAAAGTCTTTGCAGGCGGCTGCAAAACGATCTATGAGCCTTTGGAGATCTTCTGCTGTATGAGTAGTCAGTGCTGCATCATCTGCAAAAAGTAGTTCTCTTACGCATCTTGGTCTTATTTTGGTCTTTGCCTTGAGTCTTGATGGGTTAAAAAGTTTGCCATCAGATCTTGTGTGGAGGTATATGCCTTCAGTGGCAGTCCCAAATGCTTGCCTTAAGAGAACAGCAAAGAAGATACCAAAGAGTGTAGGAGCAAGCACGCATCCCTGCTTTACTCCGCTGCTGATGCTGAATGACTGGGATGTTGAGCCGGCAAATAAAATGGTCCCCTGCATGTTTTCGTGGAATGATTTCACGAGACTAAGAAGGGTGGGTGGACATCCAACCTTTTCAAGGACCTTAAAAAGGCCGCTTCTGCTCACGAGGTCAAATGCCTTTGTGAGGTCGATGAAGGCTATATATAATGGCTTCCTCTGTTCTCTGCACTTCTCTTGGAGCTGCCGGAGTGAGAAAATCATATCGATGGTGGACCTGTTGGGTCTAAATCCGCACTGCGATTCGGGGTAGATTCTTTCAGCAAGAATGTGTAATCTTTTAAGGATTACTCTGGCAAAAATCTTGCCTGTAATGCTGAGAAGGGAAATGCCGCGATAGTTGTTGCAGTCGCTTCTGTCGCCTTTGTTTTTATAAAGGGTAACGATGTTTGCGTCTTTCATATCTTGTGGTATTGATTTTTCTCTCCAGCAGAGCTGTAATATTGCATACAGTTCTGGGATGATTGTTTCTTTGCTACATTTTAAAATTTCAGGTGGAATACTATCTTTTCCAGGTGCCTTGCCGGATTTGAGAGAGTCTAGTGCTTCGCTGATTTCTGTGAGGCAAGGTTCGTTATCCAAGGCATGCATGGCGGACTGTTGATCGATGGCTTCCAGAGCTTCTTCGCTGACAGTGTTATCCACTGAGTATAGCTCTGAGTAGTGTTCTACCCAGCGATCCATTTGTTTCGCTCGATCTTTTATGATTACCCCCTCAGTTGATCGTAAAGGGGCCATCTTATTTTTTGATGGACCGACAGCTTGCTTGATGCCCTCATACATTCCTCTTATATTTCCAGTGTCTGCACAAGTTTGAATTTGAGCAGAGAGCTGTAGCCAGTACCTGTTCGCACATCTTCTTGCCATCTGTTGTACTCTATTTCTGGCCGTTCGCAATGCCTGCAGTGTTTTCTCTGAAGGTGATGTTTTATACATCGAGAATGCATGTCTCTTTATCTCCAGGACTGGGAGCATCTCTTCAGAGTGTGCTTCAAACCAGTCGGTTGACTTAGTTTGCTTCTTGCCAAATGTTGATAGTGCTGTATTGTAGATGGTGTCGCGAAAATGACTCCATCTCTCGGTGGAATCTCCGTCTGTGGGGCCGGGCAGAGTATCCGCTAGAGCCTGCATGAATTTGTTGACCTTCTCTTTATTTTGGGTGCCACTGGTGTCAATGCGTGGTCTTCCTTCTGTTCGGCTTCTGTAGATTCTCTTGGGCTTTATCTTCACCTTGCTGGAGACGAGTGAATGGTCGGTGTCACAGTCAGCACCATGATAGCTGCGAGTCATCCGTACATTGCGGAGGTTGCTGCGTTTAGTGAGCACCAGGTCGAGTTGGTGCCAGTTCTTTGATCTGGGGTGCCTCCATGACACCTTGTGTTGAGGTTTCGTGTCAAAGAAGGTGTTGGTCACGCACAGATTATGGTGGCTGCAGAATTCCAAGAGACGTTGTCCATTGTCATTGATCTTCCCAACGCCAAACTGTCCTAGACATGAAGGCCAAGATTCGTGGTCGGAGCCAACCCTGGCATTGAAATCCCCCAGGATAAAAAGATGTTGTTTCTCTGGTGTTTCACTGACTTCTTTGCTAAGGTCGTCATAGAACTTGTCTTTAGATTCTGATGCTGCAGTTAGTGTTGGGGCGTAAACGCTTATAATACTAACTGGGCCTGCCTCTGTCTGGAGTTGGAGCTTCAATATTCTTTCAGTGCCATCACTTGGTGGTATGATGGAATTGAGCAGCTTGTTTCTGATAGCGAAGCCAACTCCATGCTCCCTGGTCTCTCCGCACGGCTTGCCATGCCAGTAGAAAGTGAAGTCCCTCTCCTTGATGCTTCCAGATTCTTGGAGTCTGGTCTCTTGCAGGGCGACAATGTCTATCCCCAGTCTTAGCAGTTCGTTGTTTATCACTGCAGTTTTGCGGGCATCCACAATCTCATTTAGATCGTCTGAGATGCCAGGGGTCATGGTTCTTACGTTCCATGTTCCCAGCCTTAGGGCCGGTTGTTTTGTTTTTTTCTTGCTGTTAGGTGTATAGATTGCGGTCCATGTGTCAGGATTTCCCCCTAAGCTCCACACACCCTCAGGAGCAGATGAACCGTGGCGAGACAACACCTTATTGACTGGGGGCTGCCCAGCTTAGGCGGGCGGTAGCTGTCTAGTGAGATACGATGATCTCTCCCACCGTCGGAAGTAGCCCCTGGCGCCTTGCTCTACGCCAATCGAGCATTAAGACTTATAACCGGCAAATGCTACTTCCCGTGTTGTGTCACCGCTTTACGCGGTGCTGAAGTGACCTCTTCAGGGCACAAGCCTGGGCAATGGAAATCGGAGAACCAGCTGTTGCCCAGTAGCAGGTTCCCCCTCTCCACGTCGCCGATGTTGACCAAGGGAAAGGCAGTAGCCAATGCAACTTGGCATCGGTGCCGTCGCAGGAGTTGCCAGAACTATGTTGTTTACAACATGGAACTGCCTTAGGGACTCCATCTCCGGATTTGTCCTCAGGGTTTACTCCCGAAGCCTTTCCCATATGGGTATACCCGCAAGGCAGCGGAGGTTTGAGATTTAGAGTTCCCTCTCTTAGAAGAGATACCAACCAAGGCTGACGAGCCTCCTCTGCCCGGGAATCAATAAGGAGGGAAGTCTACCATTCTTCCTTCCTGGCAGTGACCATACTGATCGGATGACCGTAGCCATTGTCTCTACTGAGAGATCCTCTGCCCACCGTCACTGACTTGAAACCATAACCAACAACTATCTGTCGGCTGCTCCCAAGTCCAATCCACCACCTGCTCACATGGCTTCACGTTACCCTGTTGGGGGGGCTAAACGGGTACTCCACCTTGCCCAAGGGTGTCCCGTAGGCTAGCGGAGGGAAGGAGGCACCTTACTTCTCCTTTGATAGGGTATACCCCTACCCCGCTAAGGTAAGGTAGGTAGGTAGGTTGGTAGATATGTCGGTAGGTAATTAGGTAAGTAGATATGTAGATAGGTAGATAGGTAGGTAAGTAGGCAGGTAGGTAGGTAGTTAGGTAGATAGATAGACGATAGATACGTGTCAGGCAGTAAATGGCGAGACATGAAAACAAACATAAACACATAATGATAACTAAAACGAGAGCGAAACTCGAGCCTAGTGTTTCCTATCTGACGTGGACAAGGCCCAAGGTTCGAACCGGAATACGATCAGCGTTGTCAGTAGTGGGCTGTGCTCAATCTTCAAACCTTAAATCCCGAAACAACCAAATAAATAAATATAATGGTGAACTATATATACTCAAACATTCAACAAGAGGTTAAAATAGTCGAATTGATAACAGCGTTAGTTCTTCAACTTCCGGTGTGCTGATGCCGAGGTAGTGGGTCCAACCCCAAAACCAGTCAGTTGAGCTGAACTGTTGACTTCTCGTCCTTGACTTGGGGATGTGAATTACAAGTACCCCTGAAGTCACGGTGGGTTCACCTGATGGCAAGGGACACTGGCAACAGGGACAACTATTAACACATTTCTGAAACCAATCACACAAACATGCAGAACCAACAATACATTCACAATCACTCACGACTGCGAGTAAAGAGTAGTGTCGATTTATTCTCTAAAATAAACCAAACTTATAAGAAGATGAAATTGTTCCCGGCAAGAATTTAATCATACCTAGCAGGATTAAAATTACTATACAAGGAATGCATACATATTATTACACTTGGTAAAGGTCATTACACGGAACACATCTTTCTAGAAATTGCATTGAGAAGTGATTGAAACGTAGCCCACTGCACATCTACAATTTAGAGCGAGCAAGAATCGAATTTAAGAATGTATATCTGTTTTGAACATATTATTAATAAGTCTATATTAATGCATGCAAACTGAGCGAATGACGTAAAGTGTGGCGAATTACTTCCCCTGTTCTTGCAGAAAATGACGAAATGAACCAGGTGAATTTTTTAACTGATGTCAGCAGTTTGCAATAGTTTGGTGTTTTTCAATTGTTTTAAGTATAATACACACTACAGGAAAAGAACGGAGTGAACTTAAATTCAGTTTAATGTCGGCCAGACATTTGTCCGTTTTCTAGCCAGCGAGACAGGACTTGAAGCCTAGCTGGTGTGACGTGTGAGGGTAATTAAAAATTGAAAAACAAACAAAGGGCGGTAAATGACGTTAATGACGGATTAAGAGTAACCAAACAAATGCGGAAGCTTGGAGATGTGGACGTTTTAAGTGAGAGGACGTGGAAACATCCAACTTCTCCAGTTTGGTAAACACTCTTTAGGGATGGAAGAGGATGACACTCAGGTGCAAATCAAGTCTGGATAAGAAAGCAGCAAATATGTGGTTCGCCTATTTCATTGGGAAACGTACGATCCCAGCTTACAAAGCAAAGCAAGTAGGTTTAAAGCCACTTTAGTCAGAGGCGTAGACAAAATGTGGTTTTAGATTAAAGGAAATAGGGTAGCCATTGCAGTTATAATCTGTGGCCGCGCCTAAACTCACTTCAAAGAAAAGTGATTTGACTTCGTAAAATATCTGACATGACAGCATTAAGTGAAATGCCTTGTCCTGTTTCGTCAAGGCTACGGCTCAGCACATCCGACTACGTGAAGCATTATTTTCGGGTTTGCTTTTCCTAGCCTTTGACAGTGCCCAGTCTACCTACAAGGGAAGAAAAAAAAAACATTAGTGGAACTGTGATAAATCTGTGCAAATGTAAACAATATAAAATAAGATACAATAATGCAGCATTACATAACACAGATACCGAAAACATGACATCTGTTTATCTCTCCCACTCTCTCTCTCTCTCTCTCTCTCTCTCTCTCTCTCTCTCTCTCTCTCTCTCTCCTTCTATCTATCTGTTTCTCTCTTTCTTACTCTTTCTCTCTTTCTTACAGTCGCTCCCTACCTCTCTCTATCTTTCTCTCTCTCTCTCTCTCTCTCTCTATATATATATATATATATATATATATATATATATATATATATATATATATATATATATATATATATATATATATATATATCCCTATATCCATTGCTTTCTGAACGTGACGTCAACGTTTAAGTCCTGCTGCCGGCATGTGGAGTGAACCCGGTGCCCCGCCACCACCGGACAGGAAATTTCAATAATTATCACAAACTGTTCAGAAACAATTTCTCGCTATGGGTCTGTGATGTGATATGATCATCACATTTTGTAGGACTGGATGCTCGGAGAAATAGGTGGTCAGTATGTCCCTCGCTTTCGCAGGCTGTGGGATGTGGATTTTAATTCCTAAGAATATTTCGTTACAATGTCTAGGGGGTATTATTGATTCTCTGGTCACTGGTTAGAATGCAGGGTGATCAGGGATATTTACCACAAATCCCGGGAGAAAAGAGTTCAATCCTTGAAACAATGGCATCTGTGTGTAGGTTTCCCTTCCCACTTCATCACCCTTTTCATTGTCTATAGTGCTAGAAGGATATTGATTGCTCACAACATATAAACAACCACTTATGTGACACCACATTTACTTGATGTACACACCACTTTTGGACAAACAGTTCAGGTATTAACTCAAGATCTGCATTTACATATATATATATGTAATAAACACTATGTATTTTCAGACAGGCATGGGAATTCTTGCATTAATACAATATATTACCCAGTGACCCCAGAAAAAAACAAGGTTATTACAAACAACACAACAACCACAAATTGGTTCTGCTAACTTGACTCATTGTACCTAGATAAAATCACACTGGTCTAGGTGAAGAAACCCAACATATATATTTGTTTCTGACACCATGTACAATTATCATATTTAAAAATAATGAGTTGATGTCAAAATACTATTTACCTTAACCATCATTGGTTATACCTCAATAACACTCTTTGTATGTCATAGAAGAAAAAAACACACATATGAAAACAGTTGATACTAATAATTAAATTAATTAATTATAGTGTTCATTTAGGCCTTGCGGATGGGTATTCTTCTCCCGTGCAAAGCAGTTAATGTCCATAATTATCCGTGACAGCAATAAATACTCACAGTCATGTATTAATGTCCACTGAAGTTTGTTGCGGAACTTATAATCCTTATTATGAAATAAATTCACCACATATCTCCTCCGTGGAGCTGAATTCAAGAATCTTCTTTGCGAACGGCTCGGTGTCAGTGTGAAATTGAGGCCTGGGTTGGTCATACCTTCAGGAGATGCATCTTTGGTCTTGGACTAAGGTTCTTCCCTATATCACCATATCTGATGAAAAGGATGCCTACCTTTCAGCGTCTCGGCTTATAATATCCGAATCTCAATTTTGTTCCCACAGATTTTTCACCCACCTAGTCATCAGTCTATAACCTATTCCACCGTTATTTGCATTTAGGCTGACATGGGACCAGCACAGAGTTCTGATTCATTATTTACTTTCAGTGTAGACATACAATTCTGCTTGTTATTCATTTGGTTCATCTGGAATTAATTCCAGGATTCTGCTGCAGGCATGGAACTGAAGAATATTGATTCCACCACATATCCAGGGTTGCAAGCCATCAGGTGATTCCTGTGGTTGCAGGCGTAGAGGCATTTACTCCGCTAGCTGCTTTCATATGGTCTTTTTTTTTATGTGTTCAGGTTTGGGAACCTTGAGGTAATCTGGTGTATGTATGGTTTTCAGTTGGCACCTTGGTTGTATTGGTTCAATGTCTTCTTCCCATTTGTTTGAGTTGGTGTTCATAGCTAGAACTTGGTGTTGCATGGCTGGAACCTTATGTTTGACTTTTGCAGCTGCGAGATGTTCTTTCGAAGACTTATCCATTGTGGATATTAACTTGGTAATCCAACCAACAGTTGAAGGTTACTCACTGTTGTTAGTTTTAGTAACTTGCTAGAAGGATTGTCCCAGTTTCACTGACTTGGTTGAATGATGAGGCCATAGGTGATACTTCTCAGAAGTAAAGCAGACGATACACTGTTGTCAGTACTCTGTTGATCTTCATCTTTGTAGATTATTAGATCTTGAAGTCCATCCTGGATATTCCTACTAAAATAGGACTTAATCACTCACCCAGTCAGTTGTCTTCTAATTTATCTGTTGCTCGCTATGGAGCTATTGAGCGCCGCAGTAAACATTGAGGTATTGCTAGATCCAGACTATGGTTTGGACATTCACTTTATGGCTGTTGACCCAGGATCCAGTGTCAGTGATATAGTCCCACCAAATTCAACCACCACCTGCTTCTCTTCTATAGAAAAGGGATGACAAGAATACAACACTAGCATTAACCTACTGTGTTATGGTAAAAGGTTTACAACACAATTACAAACACAAATACAAAACAACAAGGGGAGAAGGGGAAAGGAGTGGGTGTCCATGTTCCACTGTCCCTCATTGCTGAGTAGAGCCATTCTGACTCTTCGTAGCGAGTAAGGTATTTTCTCACTTATATTTTGTTCTGTTGTTACTAGGACTATTGGATGGGTGAAGTCATTCTGTCCATCCAACATGTTGATATTGTCTCTCTCATTACTTGAAGAGAATAGCCTATACAGAATCCCTGTGGTTTCTAATGCTGCGTCTTCATTTCGGCACTATAATCATCACTAGGTCAAGACTATTCACCATTGGCTTTTTAAGTACTGACATACACATGAATTCTTCTATCAACATCCTCTAATCCCAAGGTGCAACATTAAAATGTATATTCCCACAGGAAAAAGTAACCATCAGAACAGAGAAAGTTCTCATACCAGGAAAAAAAAAACATACATGTACATTTTTCTGATATCAAGTACATGATAATCCTACATAATAATTAATCATAATGCTGATGCAGGGAGCCTTTGTTTTTGGATTTTCTCATGGGTTAATCCATAACTAAAACATACATTGTTTTCCCCCACTGCGTACAGCAGATGAGGATAGTAGTCGCTGTGATATATTTTGTCAAGGACTGCTATTATTCAAGCAATTTATTCACATCAATCTTCGCTTCTGTTCCTACTACAGTGAGGTGATGCGGAGTGAATCCTATCCGAACATGCATTTACATCACGCGTTTAATTGTTCGTGAATTTATATTCAAACATGGCCTGTCCCTAACACTATTTTATGAAATGATTATGTGTTCACCCTCATATGGAGTGGTTACTAATCTGTTAACAAAAGGATGGTACTAAAATTTAACACTATAGTTCCAAGTTACAGATTATGATGTGGCAAAATATTTTATCCCCTGACTAAGTAAGAGTCAGGAATATGCGTAATCATTTGTATGTCCCCGCATGGATAAAACAAGTTCAGAGACATCCTTACCAGTGCATTTACACTACATAGGATATTTGAAAGTGGCAGACACCAGTTCTCTACTTGTGCAGTATGAAATCACGAGTCTGCTCCTACATTGAGAAAATGTTTCTTTAAAGTCTAATCTCTACAGTACATAAATTATTTGCAGATTTCTAAGCATCGATAGGGATATATAGTTCCATTGCATAGAAGTTATTTTTCATAGGACTATGAAATTGGCAGAAACGAGTTTTCTTCTCTGAGTTATGAATCAGGAGTCTTTCCTAAATTGAAAAGAGTTTCTGACATGAGAGTTGATACTCTGTGTGTACTACAGTACACATACTATTCATAGGTTATAAACACTATTTAGTTAGATATAAGTTCATAATGCCTATAAAAGATATTAACATAGGGATTTGAAGACATAGGAAAAATTACAGCGTGGCGCCCACCTGTGTTTCCTTAGTAAACATCATCCAGCCTGGTTTAAGAGAATTGTAACTAATTCTTGTTTAAACATACTGGTCTATGTAATACATAAATATATCTTAATAATGTAGATAACATACCAATAGCTTGAATAGAATCATGTTTTTAAGGCAAACTACCTTCTCCCCGAAGGGAAAGGTCGACTTTCTTGTGTGTTCTCTTGACTAGAAATGCCCGCTTCAGTCTTTGTTTTCCCCCTCGCCAGGATTGGCCAGGTACGGGAGAGAAAACAAGCCAAAATAAATTTAGCTGTGCCACGGTCAGTCTATCACTGTTTTATTTTCTCCTACATTAAGTAAGTTACTTAAACCGTAATTGTAAGGGTTTGTTTATTTTTAAGGGAGTCCATAAATAGGAAAGGGTAAGGACGTTTTATTATACCACACAGGCCACGAGCCAAGGAATAGAACTCGTGTCACACAATGTTGTACGCTGTCAACTTTGATAGTGCGCTGGCATCTAAAGTTTACAGTTAAAAAAAAAAAAATAACAGTTATTACATATCGAATTGATTGCCTGGATTTCTGCATCTTAGTTATGGCAGTAGTCTCCTGTTGGTACTCTGACCGTGTCCTTAGTATTATTAGGGTATTCTATGTACACTGCCACTTTCACCTATTTCGTACAGCATTTCATGACAATTACCAACTTATGAATAGACCAGAGCAAGTTCTTCTGCCCCTCAGAACAGAACACAATAGATTGCGCAACAACATGTATACACAATTCAGGATTGACGAATCAGCCACGTGCATAAGTGGATGGAAGCCGCTGACAGCAGATGCATACTCCAAGACTGTCCAAAATACAACATATCAAGGCAAACCTTCAGGCGTAGAGAAACAACAGTGAAAGATAAATTATATAGACCACTGGGTGAACTGAAAAAGACAGTTAAATTCACACATGGAATAGATAACATTGCAGATATAGACACATTTTAAGTCAACGAAAGAAGAAGAAGAAGCTAACCTGACTGCTCCCCTACAAACAAAGTCAATCAATCAGTCCCCACACGCAGGGAGATGGTATCATACATGGATCGTAATTAGCTGACAACATTTGGGACATTTCCAGGTAGATAATTTGTCAGATCGAGAGATAGCTTAACTTCAGATCGCATTAGCTGACGCAGCCCAACTGTCAGGTTGACCTACTTTGATGATGGATCCGACCTGGCTCACCATGGTATCCAATCGTCATTAGCCGCTGCTTGTTTCATAAGACTGAATGTCTTCTGTTTACTTACAAACCGACCTACCTAGTTACCTATATGCCTGCCTGCTTACCTGCTTATCTACCGTTATACCTACCTATCTTTTTATCTTCCAACCTATCTAGTAACCAGCCTAATTACCTAACTACCAACCTGCCTGCCTACCCACTTACTTACATGCCGCCTGTCTCTCTGCTTATCTTCCTACCTAACTATCTGCATACAAATTAAACTAACTATCTACCTACGTACTTACTTCACTGTCTTTTTTTGTCTGCATGTCCGTCTCTCTGTTTGACTCATTACCTACCTACCTACCTACCTACCTACCTACCTACCTACTTACCTACCTACCGACCTTCCTACCGCAGTCTTTTATTCTGTCTGTTTATCTGTCTGCTTATCACTGTGTCTGTCTATCTATCTATCCGCCTATCACTCCACCTGTCTGTTTTGCTGTCTGCCCGCCTACAAGTCTGTCTGTTTGACTGACTGATTTAATTTGGCTGTCAATATGTCTTTCTGTTTGTTTGACAGTCGGGTGGTACATCTGTCCATTGACCGATTTGATCGACAAACCTGCCAGTCGATAGCTGTGCCTATCTGTTTCTTTATATGTCCGTCAATCTATCTTTGTGATTTCCCATCTGCCTGATGTTCGGTTGTTGTTGATGTTGTTGTTGTTGTTGTTGTTGTTGTCTTCCACTTATTCCGTTAAGCGCTGGGTAATTAACGTCCCAGCGCCTGTGACTAGCGCCTTTCCTTCAATTTCCTCCGTGATTCATGAGCAGTAGTACTGATTCAGTACCAACCAAAAAGTAGGTTTGAGAGAAAAAAACATGGTACACAAGCAAATGAACAAGTATTATGATGTACATTTCTAGCCACTGAGCATTGACACTGCGGAATATACCACGAAACAAAAACAAATGCCACGATGATTGCAGTATGGCGAGTTATTGTCTTTCTGTCGAAGTGGGAGGTCACATTAAGAGATACATTATCCTTCGGCACTGAATCATTTACTGAATAGAATTTGTGGTGGCGCAGTGGTTAGCGCGTGTACCTGCCAAGACAGGGGCTCGGGTTCAATCCCCCTGCATAGGCGGGATGGTGATTTTTCAACCAGTACGGGTTTATGTTTTCACTCCATTCATCATGTGTTATGCCAGTAAGCGTGGGGGTCATGTTTCGCCATCTCACGCGATCACCAGAGTCGTGGATCAGCTCCGTGTTCTTGTCTCGACCATGCCATGTGGTCACATCATCCAGGTACTTACTTCGCCGCCTTCCCTTTGTTCTCTTCCCCTAAATCTGGCCAGTTATCACCAAAGTTCTTTAGTTTATTTCTTCTCATAACGTGCCCGAAATAATTTGACTGCACTTCTAATTTTTCTAACGAGTTTGCGGTTTTCATTTGTCTCTTGTAGGACTTGCTCATTGTTATTTCTGTCTGTCCATGGTATTCTTTGCATTTTCCTCAGAAACTACATTTCCGCTGCCATTCGATGTTTTTCAGCTTGTCTGCTCGATGTCCACGTTTCACACCCTTACAAAAGTATAGCTTCTATGTAGCAATTCGACACTCTTTATCTTGTTGCAATTGACATCTTTAAATTAGTCAGCATGTTTTCCATTTTGCAAAATGCTACCTTTGCCATGGCGATTCTTTCGATTCATTTATCAATGCATAATTACTAGACCAGCCGCCATATTTTTTGTTTTGTTTTGTTATTTCTCTTTTCTGTTTGTTGCTACAGCGGCCAAATGAAATAAGGCAGGTGGGCGTTAGACGGGTGCTATTGTTTTTTGTAACTAGATTCAATCCGGGTGGTTACCTAGTACACGACCCATCTTTCATCTGACCTCAGACGTAACGGCAAATTTACATTGCCTGACAGGTAATTCTAATCACACACACCCAGTCATACTCCAGCCCTCTCGTTTCATACCTTGCTGGGTGTATGCATGAGGATATATGGGCGTGAGAGAGAGAGGGAGAGAGAGAGAGAGAGAGAGAACAGAGAGAGGAGAGAGAGAGAGAGAGAGAAGAGAGAGAGAGAGAGAGAGAGAGAGAGAGAGAGAGAGAGAGAGAGAGAGAGAGAATATGTATGTGTAAGTAAACTTTTGTTAGTGAGTTTGTGATTGTGAGTGATTATATGTGCATGCGAGGGAGTGTACATTTGTGTTGTTGAGTTGCTGCATAACTGTGAGAGTTTGTGTAACTGATGTAAGTTTGTATGCATGTGCGTGTGTACGTGTGTCTGCTTGCCTGTCTGTCTCATAACATAGTAATATGCATTGTTTATGATTACAATATTCATTTCCCAATGTTTTTTTTTTTTTCCATATGCAAACGTAGCATGCACAGTTGATTGAACGAAAGAATGAGTAATTGGAAGGGCCGAATGTAAGACAGGCTTGCGTGCCCAAATTGTGACCCTTGGAAAATAAAGTTCTTTCGTTCGTTCGTTCGTCCCTCCCCCCCCCCCCCCCACCCTAGCTCGCTTCCCGCTCAGTAGATATCTAGTTTGGATGTAGAGGTGGGACTGAGAGGTTGTAGCCTCGGGCTTCGAGGGGGCTGGGATCGAATCCCAGTATAGAGCTGAACATTTTTATGAGACTCATTGGGTTCTTGGGCTCGCGGTAGCGTGGTAGCTAAATGCTAGCCTGATACTGACCTCATCACCCACCGAGTGCCGATTGATCTACACAAATATGGGTTTGACACCATATGCCCCAAGCTTCATAGGCGCGTACACGTATCCTTAACATGTGTGTAACTTTACATTGGTATCTAATACAATTTCACAGTCCCGCACACTGCATTCGAAAACAGCTGCGGACGATTTGGAAGCATACCACCTTGCATTGGTTTTCATACAGTGGTATGAGTGCCGGTCTTTCAGACAGCAATGGCAAGCTACTAAACGTAAACTTGCCAAGAGATCATACCAGCAAAGTATTTTGGAGTTGACTGCGACGTCCTGTAAAGGCTATGCAACTAATAAAATGAATTGAAATGCTTCAAAGCTTTAGAAATACAGTGTGTAAATCTACATGAACTGAGGGGGCAATTCGTGGCTTTACAAGAACACGGTCTCAAAACACAACGTTTCTCCCCCAGCCTGGTAGTCTTTAAAGCCGAAATGGCATAGCAACAGACATATTATTTCTCTTACTTATTACCCCCACAATATTAATGTTAAGAGATTCAGCGGCGAAGTATAATATATCGTCAAATCTTACTTCCTATTTAGACAGACGGACGATATATCGCCATACTATGGCTATACTCTTATTGTGTTTGTTTCTTGGTATCTTCTGCAATTTTAATTCTCAGTGAATGGAAGTTTACATAATAATAATTGTAAATTATTTTGAACCATATTTTATCCCAACCTACTGTTTTTTGGTTTGCCATTCAATTAGTTAAAAATATCATTTCATTGCTTGTTTACAGCATCGATGCTGACTTCAGCACTCGCGTGGTATTCGCAGAGCACTCCGTACTGACATACTGGTGCAATAGTAATCTCAAGGACGTGATAGTCATGAGTATATTACAGCAGTATTCGAAGTCCGATTCGATAAATGAATCACGAACATTTGATTTTCTCTTCCCCTAAATCGTCCTTCTCTCATCACTATTTGTGTTCCATTCCCTGCTTGTGCTCTCTGCCAATCCCACTTCTGTCTTCCCTATAGAGATTGGCTTTTCTCTCCCACCTTCTGACCCAACATTTATTCTGCGTTAGCTTACATTCCGTTTGAGAAAGTGAACATCGGAACAACTGCTTATATCTAATGTTCTTCTTCGGGGCTAAACTATCGCCGGAGTAGTGAAACTTATATATAACAAAACTATCCTCGGAGTTGTTAAACATATATACAACAAAACTATCGTCGGAGTTGTTATACGTATGTACACCAAAACTATTGCCGGAGTTGTTGCATGTATGTACACCAAAACTCTCCTGAAATACAACCCGCTGGACTAGGGTGAAGTTCAAGTAGGGGTGACATGACCAGAGGTATACAAGGGTCATTGCAGAAGACGGTTGACTGGTAGTATGAATAGGCCTTTACTGGCACCTTGCCAGGTTGAAGGCCTATGTCCTCGTAGTGGAAGGTAAAGGGCACAGGAAGAAGATTGGTTGATTGATTGATTAAGGAACCGACATCACAGCATTCGGGGCATTCCCATAAGCGCTCCGTCCCCATCCTCAGCAGCCAGCGAAGAGTTCCAACACTAATAGTACCAGTAGCAATCTGATTATATGTTCGTCTTGCCTTTCCTCTGAGCGTCGAGCGTCGGCCAGATCCCCCCGTCATCCTTCGCTGTCGCATTCTTGCCAGACCATGGTGATCCAGGAAGAAGAAGAATAATAAGAAGAGGAAGAAGAAGAAGACCACATTATAATTGAATCCAAACGTGGTCTATGAGAGTCTTCATATAATCTATGTCATGTGGCGGTTGTGATCGTATTTGTAAAGCCTTTTGACTCGGCTACTGCCAGTCATTTCTTATAGTGATGTTCCTCCACGCCATGATGTTAAACTGTTGATCTTCCTTACCTCTCCTCTCTAGTAGCTTTCCAGTTGTCACATGTTCTAGCTTTCCCCTACTCTTGACATGCCCAAAGAACGTAGACAATCTACTTCTGATGCGAGTAATTAGATCTGTTTGTGAGTTAATTTATTTTTTCAAGTTATCTTCATTGCTAAATTTATCCATCCACTTTGTTATCGTCATGCTCATATAAAAACACATCTCCAAATCTTTTACACAATTCCCCAATTGTCAGCTAATTGGTCATTATTCGCGCCCGCACACCAGAATTGGCTCAATATTGTTCTGAAGTACTCTTTTCCTTATCTCGATTGACACAGATTAATCGCACCGAATGTTCTTCATCTTCTCAAATGCTGCTTTGCTTAGTCTATTCTACATTTAACTTCCTTGAGGGAGCCTTCCAGGCAGAATGGTTACATCGCTGTCGTCGCGCTCCCAAGATGATTGGTTCGATTCCTGGCTGCCAGTTCGGTTCACGAGTGCTATTTTCTTGAAGACTCCTGGGGGTCGTCGCTGCAGCTACTCTATGAGACGCTTTCGGCAGCCCGCCCTGCGGAAAGAGATCAAGCCATATGGGATTAAACCCAGTGCAATGAAGTTGATCATTCTGCATTTTAAACAATTGTAACCCTTTTTAAAACATCCTTAATACATCTTCCATTCGCGGTTATTCATTTATTCATTCATTCAGTATCATGTCCTTTGCAAAACATCGCTCCCATAACAACCTTCCGGGAAAACTTCTCGGTCATAAGCGTCCGATACACCCATCTGGAGATCATCAGCCACATCCTGCACACATCTTCTCTTTGGCCTTCCTCTTCCTCTCTTCCCTGGCATATACACCGCCATGACTGTTCTCTCCAAACTTTCATGACGTTTCAAGTGATCAAACTATTTCAATTTCATTTGTTTTATCGTCTTTAGTAGCCAACCATCTTCAATATTCAGATCTACTCGTATGGATGCATTTGTTCTTTTCTGTATTCAAGATATTCTTATAAACAGTCTAGAAAATTTATATTCAAAGACATTTATGCGCTGTTCAACTTGTTTAGTAAATGTCTAGGTCTCACAGGCATATGTTGAAATGGGAAAGCTGCACGCTCTTACCAGTCTAAATTGTATATGATAAATTTTATAGTTGTATCTGTTGTTATTAAAGCACTCAAATACGTAAGACATTGTCTTGTTGACCTGGCAGCACTCAAGACTAAGATGGCTACCCTCACGGTACACTCGCAACAAACGTTTATAAATAACCACACATTTTCTACCCAGCAGTCGTTAAAGAGTTAAATTAGATTGCACAAAATCAAAAGAGGTGGGCCAATCTTTCGTTTATGCACATTTTGCAAAATTCCGGAAGTCTGTCAAACATTGTAGCTATAATTAACTTGTAAACATGGTGGCCGTATCAACAGCTGGCTTTGTTTGTAGTTTCTTCTACCCCCAGGAGACTGATGGCTTGTGTTTGTGTACTGGAGTCATCAAGGAGGTATGAGCAGTGGCTGTGGGTGGGAGATTCGTTGATGGATTTATCCTTCTCACCTGTAACGGACAGGTGAGGGATGAAATATGCGGGCTGCGGAAATACGGACGGTGAGAAAGTATTCAACTTGATCAGTCAAACCCAGTGATTGAAGGTCATCATGGCGGAATGAATAAATGCGCTCGCTCTTAAACTTCCTGTGTGCTGATGCCGAGCTAGCGGGTTCAACCCCTACAACGGTCAATTAAACTAAAATGTTGACTTCTCGTTATTGACATGGGGACGTGAATTACAAGTACCTCTGAAGTGGGAGCGAGTTCGCCTGATGGCGAGGGACACTGCTAATTAGGAAAGCTAATCCACACGCAAAAGTATGTCCTGTGTTACTAGAAGTAGAGTGTATGGCCTTCGCTTGAGTTTAAAAACAAGCAAGCCAGCGCAAACAATTAAAAAAAAAACCACAACAATAAATAAATAACAGAACATAAAATATAAAGCCAAAAGATCAGTTATAAGCTAAAGTATACAACACTCAAATTCACACAGCAATTTTAATTATTTACCACGGTAATTTTAGACTGACTGTCATGTCGTTTTGTTTGCACAAAGTCGGCTTTTTATAAATGAATGACAGTTGCCTCGGCCAGCGACAATTTTGTGTGTTAAACAATTAAAATTACTGTGTGAATATGTGCGTTATATATTTCAACTTGAAGGGTATATCTTATTATTATAGATTACTCGGCCTGCCACGTGCACCGAAGTTTTTGGGGTTGATTTCGGTCTACGCTGTTCGATTCACGAGTGCAATTTTCTCTGAGACTCCTGGGGATCGTCGCTGGAGCTACGGAGTTCATGCTTTGTGCAACGCTTTCAGCAAGCTGCCTTGCGGAAAGGAACCGAACCATAAAGGTTGAAACCAGGTGTAACAAAGTCCATGTCTTTTAAACCTTTAAACCCTTGCTTTCTATGATCGCCTATCAAGACCTTTTGAATGTATTTCTGTCATTATTCGTTAAGTGATATGGAGAGAAAGCGAAGACATTCTAATACAACATATACGTGTTCTAATGTCAGGAAATGACGTCAACTCTTAGACATTAACCTGTTCATGGCAGTTTGAGGACAACATAATTACTTGCCCGAAGTGCTTTCTATAAATATGTATTCACTGACGATGTCAATGGACGGCTATACCCAGACCTTGACCCTGTGACACACACTTGTCGTCTGCTCCAGCCAATTGAAGGAATGAAGTAAACAATTATGAACAAGGGATGGCCATATGCACATGATATTGGTACTCATCAGCTCCTTGGTGTGGAGGCCAGCATGGCAGAATTGATAAGAGCGCGCGTTCTTAAGCATACGGTGCGCTGATGCCGAGGTAACGGGTTCAGCCCTTACATCGGTCGGTCAGTTGAAAATAAATGTTGACTTCTCATTCCTGACTTGGGGTCGTAAATTACTAGTATCTCTGAAGTCGAAGTGGGTTCGTCAAATGCAGAGAGACACGGGTAATAGGGAAAGGTAATCTACAAGCAAAAATCATTTCAGTGCACTGGAAGTAGTAGCACGTGTATGGACTATGCTTGATTTCAAAACAGGTGGGGGAAAACACCTCCCCCCCCCCCATACAGGGATCTATTATATCGTCTTCTTATAGTCAATGCCGTGTGGCTTTGATGGTCATGTCTGTTCACAACCTTCTGTCTCTCGCATTGCCAGTAATGTCATATCTTGATGTTCCTTCATACTATGATGTCAGACTGTCCAGCATGTTGTCTCTTGGTCTTTCTCTCTCTGCTTCTTCTCAGCCTCCAACTGTCCCGTTGTGGCAACCTACTCCAGCTTTCCCCATCTCATGACATGCTCGAAAGTGGACTATCCTCTTCTGATGCTAGTAACTAGTTCTTCTTGTGGGTTCACTTCTTTCAAGACATTTGCAGACATGATATGCAAGGCAACTGTTATGAAGATACTTTGTCATACATTCCTTCTTGGCAGTGACCATACTGGTCGGTGACTGTAATCATTGTCTCTATAAAGAGATCCTCTACCGACAGTCGCTAAACTTGAGTCAATAACCAACCACTATCTGTCAGCTGCTCCCCACCTTCATCCATTATCTGCTAGCATAGTTTTAATTTACACTGATCAGGTGGCTAAACTGTGCTACACTTTACCCAATGGTGTCCCATAGACTAGCGGAGGGGAGGAGACACCTCATTTTTCTTGTGATTCCCCCACTCTTGTCACCCCAACCGGGTATAAAATAAATTTCTTGTAAAAATAGGAATGTTGTGCTTCCTAACCGGGTTCGGCTGACTTCAAACGAATTATGATATTTCCTTCAATACCTCTAAGCCAGGGGTGGGCAAACTACGGCCCGCGGGCCGCATGCGGCCCGCCAAGCGATTTTATGCGGCCCGCGAGGGCATTTAGAAATAAAAAATTTTAATTAGTTTTTAAGTTATTTCGTTGAATTTTACAGAATTTCATGAACCGTTATGATGAGTGTCAATAACAAACGTAAAATTGAAGATAAATGCCATGTTTTTAATGATAAATGGATAACTAAGTTGGTAGCAAATCAGTTTGCTTGTTGTGTCGTGAGTCAATGACTGTCTTCAAGGAGTACAATTTAAAAAGACATTATCAAACAAAACATTCCGATTTCGGATACAATTTAACGACCGAAGTGAAGGAAAGGAAATGCCTTGAGTTGGTGAAAAATTTGTGTGCTGTCACACAGAATTGTAAAACAGAACAAGCCATTTTCTGATAGCGAGTTCATCAAGGAATGTTTGCTAGATGCAGCAAACATTATGTGTCCAGAACCAAAAAAAAAAAAAAAAAAAAGGAAAAAAGAAACAGATTTGACAACATTACTTTATCAAGGAGAACTGTGGTCAGACGTGTTGACAAGATCAGTTACAATTTGATGCATAAACTTTAAGATGCAAATAAATAATTTTTGTGGTACTCTCTTGCATTGGATTAGAGTATCGATGTACATGATACTGCCCAATTATTGATATTTATACGTGGAATAAACACTTCTTTCAAACTCACTGAAGAGTTACTGATTGTTGAGTCACTCAAATTCACAACCACAGGCCATGATATATTCAATGCTGTTACTAACTGTATTGAAAGAACTGGGTTGGTTTGGAACAAGATGGTAAGTGTTATAACTGGCGGAGCTCGTGCTTTGACTGGAAAAAAATGTAGGTCTGGTAAAGTTGACAAGTGATAAGATTAAAGCAGAATATCCTGACCACACATTATTACCACTTCACTGTGTGATTCATCAAGAAAGTCTGTGTAAAACTGTTTTGAATATCAAGCATGTTATTGACCCAGTTGTCAGTGTCATCAACCTCATCAGATCAAGAGGACTTAATCACAGACAGTTCAAGTCATAACTCGACGATTTGGAAACTGAACATTCCCATGTCCTGAACCACACCAATGTTCGATGGCTGAGTCTCGGCAAGGTGTTGAGGCGAGTGTGGGAACTCAGAGAAGAAATAGTGATGTTACCAGAGATGAAGGGCATTGCATGTGACTTTAATACTAACATTGTCAATAAAGAGTGGCAGCTAGACTTTATGTTTGCCATTGAAATTATGGAAAAGTTAAATGAACTGAATGTCAAACTTCAGGGCAATGGTGTGTTTGCACATGAATTGCATGCATATGTAAAATCATTTCAGGCATTTAAACTCTCACTGTTCTCCAGACAAGCAAGTGAAAAAAGATTTTGTTAATTTCCTTTGCTGAAACAAGAAACCAATGACTGAAAAATACAAAGCCCAATTAGATGCATTGATTGAAGAATTTGGATGGAGATTCCAAGATTTCAAGAAATTAGAGCCATAGTTCAATATTCTCAGTTCATTTTTTATTGCAGACACAGAGGACATACAGTTGGAGCTGCTTGACTTACAAGCAGATCATGACCTGAAAGAGCAATTCAAGACAGATGGTTTGCTGGATTTCTATGGATCTTTATCACAAGAATCATTTCCCAACTTGAAAAACTTTGCAGCTAAACTTGTATCATTATTTTGATCAACATACATTTGCGAACAAGAATTCTCTTGCTTGAAGATCAACAAATCTAAGAATAGGTCTTTATTGTCGGACTGCAACTTGCATGCTGTCATGCGAATTTCAACAAGTAAACTTGCTCTAGATTTCAAGAATATTGTCAAAAATTGCAAGCAGTTACAAACTTCTCATTAGAAATCAACAACTGTAGTGACAATGTAGTCGATGTGTGTCTGAATTAAAGCTATTGATAGATAATAAATAATATTTGTTATAATAACAAGTTGTAAAATCGTGTTAACAAATTAGTAAAAGTTTTTGTCCATATTGTCCAAAATAATGTATAAGTGTATAAGTAAAATAAAATTGCAATAGTTAGTTATTTATACTGCTTAATAACCTATATATAATTAATAATTACTTATTGTCATAGGTTGTTGTAAACAAAATGGATATATATATATATATATATATATATATATATATATATATATATATATATATATATATATATATATATATATATATATATATATATATATATACACACACTAGCTGACCCGGCCCGGCTTCGCCCAGTCCCTGGTGGGGAGCATCTCATTTAATTCATATAAGTAGTCATATAAGCTCCCGTTCCCGACTATCTATCTGTCTGTCTGTCTATCTGTCTGTCTGTCTGATCCGGCCCGGCTTCGCCCAGCCACTGATGGGGAGCATCTCATTTAATTCATATAAGTAGTCATATAAGTTCCCGTTCCCGACTGTCTGTCTGTCTGTCTGTCTCTCTGTCTGTCTGTCTGTCTGTCTGTCTGTCTGTCCCTCCCTCTCTGTCTCTGTCTGTCTGTCTGTCTGTCTATTCATTTATTGGTTGCAGTTAGAACAACCTTAGATAAACGAAGACCAACTTACAAAAAGCATTAGAAAGAGCACTTGAAAGTTCTTTACATCTTCCCCCAACAATTAACTTGGGTCAATGGAGCGGCGGCAGCAGCAGCAGAAGAAGAAAAAGGAGGAGTAGGAGCTGGGAGGAGGAAGAGGGAGGTGGAGGAGGGAGGAGGAGGGAGGAGGAAGAGATAGGCTGAGAGAGGAGTAGGAGGGAAGAGGAGGGAGGAGGAGGAGTAGGGAGGAATAGGAGGGAGGAGGAGGGATTAGGAGGAGGAGAGAGGAGGGAGGAGGAGGAGGTAGGAGGAGGAAAGAGGAGGAAGGAGGAGGGAGGAGGAGGAGGGATGAGGAGGAGGAGGGGAGGAGGAGTAGGGAGGAGGAGGAAGAGGGAGGAGGAGGCAGGAGGAAGAGGGAGGAGGAAGGAGAAGGAGGAGGAGAAGGAGGGAGGAGAAGAACGCAGGAGGAGGAGGGGGAGGAGGAGGAGGGAGGAGGAGAGGGAGGAGGAGGGAGATGGAGGAGGAGGGAGGAGGAAGAGGGAGAAGGAGGAGGGAGGAGGAGGGAGAAGAAGGAGGATGAGGAGGGAGGATGAGGAGGGATGTGGAGGGAGGAGGAGGGGGAGGAGGTAGAGGGAGGAGGGGAGGAGGTAGAGAGAGGAGGAGGAGGGAGGAGGAGGAGGAGGAGGGAGGAAGAGGGAGGAGAAGGAAGAGGAGAAGGAGGAATGAGGGGGAGGACGCAGGAGGAGGAGGGGGGAGGAGGAGAGAGAAGGAGAGAGGAGGAGAATGGAGGAGGAAGGAAGAGGAGTGATTAGGAGGAGGTAGGAGGAGGAAGAGGGAGGAGGAGGGTGGAGGAGGAGGAGGAGGAGGAGGAGGAAGAGGGAGGAGGAGAAAGAGGAAGGAGGAGGATGGAGGGGGAGAGGGAGGAGGGGAGGGGAAGAGGAAGAGGGTAGGAGGAGGAGGAGAAGGGGAGAGGAGGAGGAGGTGGATTATAACGCTGACCCGGCCCGGCTTCTCCCAGACCCTGATGGGGAGCATCTCATTTAATTCATATAAGTAGTCATATAAGCTCCCGTTCCCTTCCCCGACTATCTATCTGTCTGTCTGTCTGTCTATCTGTCTGTCTGTCTGTCTGACCCGGCCCGGCTTCGCAAAGACCCTGATGGGGAGCATCTCATTTAATTCATATAAGTAGTCATATAAGTTCCCGTTCCCGACTGTCTGTCTGTCTGTCTGTCTGACCCGGCCCGGCTTCGCCCAGTCCCTGGTGGGGAGCATCTCATTCAATTCATATAAGTAGTCATATAAGCTCCAGTTCCCGTTCCCGACTATCTATCTGTCTGTCTGTCTATCTGTCTGACCCGGCCCTGCTTCGCAAAGACCCTGATGGGGAGCATCTCATTTAATTCATATAAGTAGTCATATACGTTCCCGTTCCCGACTGTCTGTCTGTCTGTCTGTCTGTCTGACCCGGCCCGGCTTCGCCCAGCTCCTGGTGGGGAGCATCTCATTTAATTCATATAAGTAGTCATATAAGCTCCCGTTCCCGTTCCCGACTATCTACTGTCTGTCTGTCTGTCTATTATTAGAAAGAGCACTTGAAAGATCTTTACATCTTCCCCCAACAATTAACTTGGGTAAATGGAGCGTCTCATTTAATTCATATTCGGCCCCTGCTCCCATTCCCGTTTCCAAATAAGACGACCCGGCCCGGCTTCGCCCAGTCACTGGTGGGGAGCATATCATTTAATTCAGAGGGAGGAGGCGGAGGGAGGAGGAGGAGGGAGGAGTAGGAGGGAGGAGGAGGGATTAGGAGGAGGGAGGAGGTAGGGGAGGGAGGAGGAGGAGGTAGGAGGAGGAGGAGGGAGGAGGAGGGAGGAGGAGGAGGAAGAGGAGGAAGAGGGAGGAGGAGGAGGGAGAAGGAGGGAGGAGGAGAAGGGAGGAGGAGGAAGAAGGAGGGAGGAGGAGGAGGAGAGGGGAGTAGGAGGAGGAGAGAGGAGGAGGAGGGATGAGGAGGAGGAGGAGGGAGGAGGAGCGATGAGGCGGAGGGAGAAGGAGGAAGGAGGATGAGAAGGGAGGAGGAGAAGGGAGGAGGAGAAGGGAGGAGGAAGAGGGAGAAGGAGGAGGAAGAAGGAGGAGGGAGGAGGGAGGAGGAGGAGAAGGATGAGGAGGGAGGAGGAGGAAGAGGGAGGAGGAGGAGGAGGGAGGTGGAGGGAGGAGGCGGAGGGAGAAGGAGGAGGGAGGAGGAGGGTGGAGGGGAGGAGGAACGATGAGGAGGAAGAGGGAGGAGGGGGAGGAGGAAGAGGGAGGAGGAGAGGGAGGAGGATAACGCAGGAGGAGGAGGCGGAGGAGGAGCATGGAGGAGGAGGAAGAGGGAGGAGGGATGTGGAGGGAGGAGGAGAAGGGAGGAGGTAGAGGGAGGAGAAGAGAGGAGGAGGGAGGAGGAGAGGGAGGAGGAGGGAGGAAGAGGGAGGAGGTGGAGGGAGGAGGAGGGAAGAGGAGGATTGAGGAGGAGAGAGGAGGAGAAGGGAGGAGGAAGGAAGAGGAGTGATTATGAGGAGGGCGAGGAGGAGGAGGAAGAGGGAGGAGGAGGAGGGAGGAAGAGATAGGCAGAGAGAGGAGGAGGAGGGAAGAGGGGGGAGGAGGAGGAATAGGGAGGAATAGGAGGGAGGAGGATGGATTAGGAGGAGGAGAGAGGAGGAGGGAGGAGGAGGGAAGAGGAAGGAGGAGGAGGGAGGAAGAGGGGAGGAGGAGTAGGGAGGAGGAAGAGGGAAGATGAAGGAGAAGGAGGAAGGAGAAGAACGCAGGAGGAGGAAGGGGAGGAGGGGGGAGATGGAGGAGGAGGAGGGAGGAGGAGGAGAGAGGAGGCTGAGGGAGGAGGCGGAGGGAGAAGGAGGAGGGAGGAGGAGGGGGAGGAGGAGGAGGGATGATGAGGAGGGAGGAGGAGGAAGAGGGAGGAGGAGGGATGAGGAGGGAGGAGGTAGAGGGAGGAGGAAGAGGGAGGAGGAGAGAGTATGAGGAGGGAGGATGAGAAGGGAGGAGGAGGGATGAGGAGGAGGGAGGAGGAGGTAGGAGGAGGAGAGGGAGGAGGAGGGAGGAGGAGGGAGGAAGAGGGAGGAGAAGGAGGAGGAGGGAGGAGAAGATGAGGGGGAGGATGCAGGAGGAGGAGGAGGGAGGAGGAGGAGAGAGGAAGAGAAAGTAGGAGGAAGGAAGAGGAGTGATTAGGAGGAGGGCGAGGAGGTAGGAGGAGGAAGAGGGAGAAGGAGGAGGAAGAGGGAGGAGGAGTAGAAAGAGGGAGGAGGAGGATGGAGGAGGGAGAGGGAGGTGGGGGAGGGGAAGAGGAGGAGGGGAGAGGAGGAGGAGGATTATAACGCATGTGCCTGTAGATAACTGCAGTGAAAAGGTGGGTCTGTCTATCTATCTGACCCGGCGTGGCTTTGCCCAGCTCCTGGCAGGGAGGGTCTCATTAAATTCATACAACAAAAAAAAAAGTTACTTAAAAGAATGTCCTTCCACACATTATCCATTATTTTTAATGAGAACTGTTTTTAATCACCGACATGACTGTAGGTAACTCTTTAAGCATAAAAAGATGAGTTACAATGTTATGCATTGTGCATTATTTTTATGAAAACTTTGAAAATGCCTTAAAGATTATATCACTATTTATTATAACTCATATGCCGGTATATAACTATAGAAAAAGAGTTTACAAATCTTTGAAAACGATGCAACAATATGACTATAAGCTATACAGAAAAGTTATTAAAAGTTATGCCCCTTCAAATAACTTTTACAGAGTTAGGTCCCCTCGCTGTATATAAATTATAATGGAAAATGGAAAATTAAATAATATTGGGTAAGCAGCCGATTTCACACTAAAAAAATATCACTGTGGGCTGCACTGGAATGAAAGGAAGACGTGTAGAAAATTTCATCTCAATCGGATGGGCCGTTCGCGAGCGCATAAAGGACATACGGACATACAGACAGACGGAGATCGCCTTTTATATATAAGACTAGCTGACCCTGCCCGGCTTCGCCCAGACCCTGGTGGGAAGCATCTCATTTAATTCATATAAGTAGTCATATTAGTTCTCGTTCCCGTTACCGACTGACTGACTGTCTGTCTGTCTGTCTGTCTGTCTGTCTGTCTGTCTGTCTGTCTGTCTGTCTGACCCGGCCCGGCATCGCCCAGCTCCTGGTGTGAAGCATCTCATTTAATTTATATAAGTAGTCATATAAGTTCCTGTTCCCGACTATCTGTCTGTCTGTCTGTCTATCTGTCTGCCTGACCCTGTCCGGCTTCGCCCAGTCCCTGGTGGGGAGCATCTCATTTAATTCATATAAATAGTCATATAAGTTCTCATTAAATTCATACAACAAAAAAAGTAACTTAAAAGAATGTCCTTCCACATACCATCAATTATTTTTAATGAAAACTCTTTCTAATCACCTGCATGACTACAGTAACTTCTTAAGCAAAAAAAGATGAGTTACAATGTTATGCATTGTGCATTATTTTTATGAAAACTTTGAAAATGCCTTACAGATTGTTTCATTATTTATTATAACTCATATGCCGGTACATAACTATGGACAAAGAGTTTATAAATCTTTGAAAACGATGCCACAATATGACTATAAGTTATACAGAAAAGTTATGCCCCTTGAAATAACTTTTACAGAGTTAGGTCCCCTGAGATATATGAAATTATGATGAAAAATGAAATATGAAATAATACTGAGTAAGCAGGCGCTTTCACACTAACAAAATATCACAGTTGGCAGCTCTGGAATGAAAGGAAGGCGTGTAGAAAATTTCATCTCAATCGGATGGGCCGTTCGTGAACGTATAAAGGACATACATAGAACCTACATACAGACAGACAGACGATCCTAATTTATATATAAGATATATATATATATATATATATATATATATATATATATATATATATATATATATATATATATATATATATATATATATATATATATATTCTTCTTCTTCTTCTTCAGCTTTCCGAGCCATTGAGGTTCTTTGCTGCAAATACTATCCGTCTCCATTCGTCTCTCTGGTGGACCTTCTCTTGCATATATATATATGCGGCCCGCCACAGCTTTACATTTGTCAATGCGGCCCTCCGCACGAAAAGTTTGCCCACCCCTGCTCTAAGCCATTGGCGCCGACGTAAGAGGTAAACCTCATACGGCACTTTGCTACGCATGACATTGATTGACTGATTGATTTAGGAACCGACATCACAGCATTCGGGGCATTCCCATAAGCGCTCCGTCCCCATCCTCAGCAGCCAGCGAAGAGTTCCAACACTAATAGTACCAGTAGCAATCTGATTATATATCCGTCTCGCCTTCCCTCTGAGCGTCGAGCGTCGGCCAAATCCCCTCGTCACACCTCGCTGCCTCATTCTTACCAGACTATGTTGATCCATTTGCTCCTCCGAGGTGTACACGTGCTCCCACAAGGCCGCAACAACGTCTGCCTTGTCATGCATCAATACTCCACCAAGTTTTGCAGAGCCAGCCAATCTGTCCGTCTGTTCATTCCCCAGCGTACCGGCATGCCGGAGAAAAGATCCAGGTGATGCTTGCCACCCGTGACCTCCGAAGCGAAGCAAGCCACTCTGCACGATACCTACCTATCCTCACCCTCCTCAGCATGCTTTCTGAGTCAGTTACAATCACGATGTGTGTATGTATCGTATTCTCGATCCAGCGGAAAGCTGCAGTGACCGCCTCCACCTCCATTCTTAAGCTAGATGTTGTGATATCATTACGCATGACATTTTGACTTGTACAAATAAATAATAGCAAATCACCCTTGACGCTTTTATTGGTCTTTTAGTCCTGAAGGACTATAGAGTTGTGCCGCTTGGGAGGTACCTGGCAGCACCGCTGGTGACTGTATAGTCCAATGTGAGAGTGACAATCCCTGTCAAAGTTTCCGCATCTGTAAGACGAGGCAAGTCCCGCAGTAAGTGACTGCGCTTTGAGCCTGTGCCGCCTATCCTCAGTTTATTGGATCAGATTACGCTCAAAGAGCACCAGTCCGTTTCGTACATCTCTTCTCCAGGAGCATCTGTCTGTTGCAGCTCTTTCCCACGTGTCTGGATCTATTCCAAGGGTTTTCATATCTTGTTTACACACATCCCTATATCGCATTTGGGGTCTTCCGGTAGGCCTCTTTCCTGTGGCTAGTTCTCCGTAAAGGAGATCTTTGGGAATACGTTCATCCTCCATTCGAGATACGTGGCCCAGCCACCGGAGGCGTCTCTGCTTGAGGAGGGTGTGCACTGTGGTAATATCTGCTCTTTGAAGCACATGTTTGTTTGTTATATGGTCTTTCCATGATATGCCCAGGATACGTCTCAAACATATCTCATATGGAAGGAATTCAACTTTCTTTCCTGTCGTGAGTACAAGTCCAGGATTCAGACCCATAGAGTAGTGTACTTACATCACATGCTTTATATACTTTAACTTTTGTACGCTTTGTTAGTCTATTAATCTCCCAAACTCTTTTAAGTTAGCCTGGAAAGTGTTGTGGCTGCCTTCCCAATGCGTCTGTCGTTTTATGTATCTAAGGAAATATTATCTGATATTGTCGACCCCAAATTTGCAAACTCATGCACAACCTTCACTTCGTAATTAGAAATTTTGATTGATGGAGGCGCACCAGCATTTTGTTCCATCACATGTGTTTTATTTACTGATGAGCCGTTGGAGATCTTCTGCTGCATGAGTTGTCAGTGCTGCATCGTCTGCAAAAAGTAGTTCCTTATGCATCTTGATCTTATTTTGGTCTTTGCCTTGAGTCTTGATGGGTTAAAAAGTCTGCCATCAGATCTTATATGGAGGTATATGCTTTCAGTGGCAGTCCCCAAATGCCTGCCGTAAGAGACCGGCGAAGAAGATTCTCAAAAGTGTAGGAGTAAGCACGCAGCCCTGCTTTACTCCACTGCTGATGCTGAATGACTAGGATATTGAACCATCGAATAAAATGGTCCCCTGCATATTTTCTTGAAATGATTTAACAAGACTTAGCAGGATGGGTGAATATCTTCTCTTCTCACGGATCTTTAAATGGCCGTGTCTCTGCTCACGAGGTAAAATGCCTTTGTGCGGATGATGAAGACAATATATAATAGTTTCCTCTGTTCTCTGCACTTCTCTTGGAGCTGCCTGGGTAAGAAAATCATATCGATGGAGGACCTGTTGGGACAAAATCTGCACTGTGATTCCACCGATCCATCATGTGCCATGCCGATAAGCGTGGGTGGTAATGTACTGCCATGTCACTCGATCACCAGAGTCGTGGATCAGTTCTGTGTTCCTGTCTCGACTATGTCACACGTGGCCAAGCCATCCAGGTATTTATTTCTCGGTCTTCCCCTTGGTCTCTTCCCTTCGATCTTGCCAGTCGTCACCAAGTTCTCCAATTCATTTCTTCTCATAACATGCCCAAAAAATTTTGACTGTCTACGTCTAATGTCTCTAATCAGTTTACGATCTTCATTTGTTTCTTGAAGGACTTGTTCATTGGTTTTTCTGTCTGTCCATGGTATTCTTTGCATTTTCCTCAGAAACCACATTTCCACAGCCATCAGCTGTTTTTCAGCTTGACTGCTCATTGTCCACGCTTCATATCTATACAAAAGTATAGGTTCTATGTAGCACTTCAACACTCTTTTTCTCGTTTCAATTGATATCTTGTTATGTGTCAATATGTTTTTCATCTTGCAAAAGGCTACCTTCGCAATGGCAATTCTTGTTCTAATCTCTTCAAGGTATCTCCCATCAGATGTTATGACTGTGCCGAGATAACTGTATCGATTCACTTGCTTAAGAATATGCCCATTTACTCGTATATCACATTGTATTTCCTTCTTCCCAGTGATGGCCATAATCTGTGTCTTCTTACTATTCAGTTCTAACCCTAGTTGTTCACATTGTGCAACAACCGCATCTTCTAAATTTTGCAGGTCCTGTTCATTGTCTGCAATCAAGACGCTATCATCTGCATATCTAATGTTATTGATGTATCGTCCCCCAATGTTGATTCCTGTGATTCAGGGTAGATTTTTTCTGCAAGAATGTGTAGTATTTTTAGGATTCCCCCCCCCCCCCTATCCTATTACATCAGCATTTTACCGCTGTTGTTGATTTCTTGGCAAGATTACGCTCAGTAGTTTGCCATTGCTTTCTGAGCGACTGGCTCACATACCCCCGTAAGTAACCAACGCGACGCGATCCGCTACCGAATTTCACGCAGCTGCGTTATCCTACGTGGAAATACGGGATTACGGAGATTAGTCGTTAACTCCTTAGGATTACTTGAGCGAACATCTTGCCTGTAACGCTGAGTAGGGAAATGCCGCGATAGTTGTTGCAGTCGCTTCTGTCACCTTTGTTTTTATAAATGGTAACAATGTTTGCGTCCCTCATATCTTGTGGTGCTGATTTTTCTTTCCAACAGAGCTGAAATATTGCATACAGTTCTGGGGTGATTGTTTCTTTGCCACATTTTAAACTTTCATTTGATTGGTATACATACATAACAGCCATTCGTACAAGGTGCAGTGACTGATATAATTAAAGAATAGCCAATCACACTTGCGCTTTGAATGGTACACTTGAAGATTAACCAATCAAACATTCACGAAGAATAGCCACCAATCATACATGATGAAGAACAGCCAATCACACATAGCGCTTTGATTGTACATATGAAGAATAACCAATCACAAATGACGCTTTGGCTGGTAAGATACGCGTGAAGAATAACCATTCATACAATAACTTTGCACTTACCAATCCACTTATCAATATATCATGTACCATTTAAATAAACTGTATTGACTCCAGGGTTTCCCATTGTGACACAAAGTCATCTTGGCTGTCACGCTGTCAACACCGGAAGCACGTTCTGTGATTTAACCTGCCAATCCTTCATTGCCACCGCGTCACAAAACTTGTGGACATTCCTGCGTAGCCGAGCAACGATACAACGCCAACATGGCAACTATGTATCATCAAGCGTTGCTAGCGGCAACACAGACAATGCTGAGAGCTGTGCATAGCTTATATCAGTAAAACAGTAAGGGAACTCTTTTCATGACATTGAGTATATGGTGCTAACCCCAAATTTGAGACAATTGGGCACTCGATGGATAATGTAGTCAGTGTCATTATCCGTCCATCCACTTTCACCTTCAAGGGAATTTCCCGGTACTTATATTATGCTTAGATAGTGTAGAGGAATTTTATAATGACATAGAGTCTGCCTTAAAGAAATGTAAAAATTCAGAAATAAAAATTATAATAGGGGACTGCAATGCAAAAGTAGGAAATCAAGGGGATAGATACACAGTAGGAAACTATGGTTTAGGAGAGAGAAATGAAAGAGGATACAGACTAGTAGAGTGGGCAAAAGAACAGGAAATGATTGTAGGAAACACCTGGTTCAAGCAACACTCTAGAAGATTATGGACCTGGAGGAGTCCTGATAGCAGGATTAGAAACCAGATTGATTACATTCTCATTAGCAGAAGATTTAGAAACGCCCTAACAGTAGCAAAAACAGTTCCCAGTGCTGATTGTTATAGTGACCACGGATTACTCACAGGAACATTGAGGATAAAGTTGAAGAAAGTCAAGTATACAACAGGGAACACTAAATATGATTTGTGTACATTGAGTAATGACAAGGAAATACAAAACAAATTCAACATAGAAGTACAGAACAGATTTGAAATATTGTCTGATCTAGAGATCCTATTCCAGGATGTGGATGATCAATGGGAAATGTTAAAGAATTCAATCAATATTGCTGCAGAAACAACTATTCCAAAATTAAAGAAGGTGGGTCGTAAGAAATGGATGACTGAGGAAATTTTACACTTAATGGAAACAAGAAGACTCAACAAAAATAATCCTGCCAAATATGAAGAAATTCACAGACAAGTCAGAATATTATGTAGGAAGGCACAAGAATCATGGCTTGAGGAAAAGTGCTTAGAAATTGAAAAACAACACAACAGTCAAAATACCAAATTAGTGCACAAAAGGATTCAGGAACTTACTAATAAAAGAACAAGTACATCAACAGGCTGTCTAAGAACTAAAGATGGCAAAATCATAATAGAAAAAGATCAGATTCTACATGTATGGACAGATTATGTGAAAGACCTGTATAATGATAACAGAGAGGAACAGTATGCTATTAGATTTAATAATGAAGGACCAGCAATTTTAAAGATGGAGGTTCAAAATGTTCTTAAGCATATGAAAGCTGGCAAGGCCCCCGGTGCAGATAACATCACAACAGAAATGATTAAAGCTTTAGAAGAATTTGGACTAGAGCAAGTCACTAGACTGCTGAACACATTATATGATACTGGAGATATACCTTCTGAATTATGTAATTCTGTATTTATTGCAATCCCAAAGAAATCAGGAACCTTAGAATGTGATCAACATAGAACAATTAGTATAATGAGTCACATCACAAAGATTTTGTTACGAATTATCATGCAAAGAGTGAGGAAGAAAATACAACCTGAAATAGGGGAAGAACAATGTGGTTTTGTAGAAGGAAAGGGTACAGTAAATGCTGTGTATATGCTGCGAACAGTTATTGAACGTGCTTTAGAAGTAAACAAGGATATACATCTTTGCTTTATTGACTACACAAAGGCTTTTGATAGAGTAAGACATGTCAACATTGTGGATATGCTGGCAGATCTACAAATTGATGGGAAAGACATTAGACTTATAAAAAACATATATTGGAAACAACAAGCTGCCATAAGAATTGATAATGAAGTAGGACAATACCAACCTATTAAGAGAGGTGTTAGGCAGGGATGTGTAATGTCTCCAGATCTTTTTTCCTTATACAGTGAAAATATTTTCAGAAATGTAGAAGACCTAAATGGAATCAGCATTGGAGGACGAAACATAAATAACATTAGATATGCAGATGATACAGTATTGATTGCAGACAATGCACAGGATCTGCAACAATTAGTAGACGCTGTGGTTGTACACAGTGAGCAGCTGGGGTTGGAATTAAATTGTAGGAAGACACAGGTTATGGTCGTCACTAGGAAGAACGAAGTACCACAATGTAATATACAAGTAAATGGGAATATTCTTCAGCAAGTGAATCGGTTCAATTATCTCGGAACAGTCATAACATCTGATGGCAGATGCCTTGAAGAGATTAGAACAAGAATCGCCATTGCGAAGGTAGCCTTTAGCAAGATGAAAAACATTCTGACCAATAAATTGATGTCAATTGAAACGAGAAAAAGAGTGTTGAGGGGATACATAGAGCCTGTTCTTTTGTATGGATGTGAAACTTGGACAATGTGCAGTCAAGCTGAAAAACATCTGATGGCTGCAGAAATGTGGTTTCTGAGGAAAATGCAAAGAATACCATGGACAGATAGAAAAACCAATGACCAAGTACTACAAGAGACAAATGACAATCGTAGATTGATTAGAGAAATTAGACGTAGACAGTCAAAATTTTTTGGACATGTTATGAGAAGAAATGGACTGGAGAACTTGGTGACAGCTGGCAAGATCGAGGGGAACAGACCAAGAGGAAGACCGAGAGGAAAATACCTGGATGGCTTGGCCACATGGCATGGACGAGACAGGAACACTGAGCTGATCCACGACTCTGGTGATCGAGTGAAATGGCGAATCATGACCGCCCACGCTTTCCGGCATGGCACATGATTGATTGATTGATATATTATGCTGCGTCGACCAGGAAGCGTAGGTCAGTGGGGGATACAACCTTTGCCTCGAAGAGGGTTCGAGTGCACTACCACTGACCAGATAGGCAAGTGTGTTACCCGTGATGTTGGCATCATTCACCTGGACGTGCTTGTATAGTGACACATTATTCATTATATATCACACTTTAGTTGATTAGTTAGTTAGTCGACATATCATCCTCATTGCACATCGAACCACTCTTTCACAATTTCATACTTTATTTAACCTTAACAAGATGCAATGCTTTCAGACACGATTTATGTCTAACTGGCTGTTCAAGTTTATGAGTAATGAAGACAGAAACAAGATATTGCAAAGTTTCAATCAATCGATGAACCAGGTGCCGTCTCCACAATGAAGGCTGGCTGCAATGGATCTCCAACATTGTCTGTCTCTTGCCTTAACTGCATATTTTGTCAGATTGCTGTTCGTCCATCTCTTAATGTTATCTTCCCACTTGTATAGTTGTCTACCTCTTCCTCGCTTGCCTTCAACCTTACTCTCCTGTATAGTTTTTATAAGAGTGTTATGTCTTTTAAAGTGGCCGAAATATTTCACTTACCACTTGTTGTTGTTGTTGTTTTTTTTTTTTTTATCAACCCTCAGTATTTGATTGGTTTTGTTTCCATGAAATACGATTGCCTGACATATTTGGCTGTCTCTCGTCAGGTGCATCCTACAGAAGGAAGACAGAAGAAGTTCCAACAAGCTGACAGTAAGAGCATTGCTTTGCTAATCCGGTAGCTTCTGGTGCTTTTCGTGTGACCTTTCCTCTGGAGCAAACTAGCCAGGCCGAGAAAGGAATCATGCTGCATGGACAACACATGGTCTCTACAATTCATTCTACGTGGAAAGTCCGAATCGAAAGCTCACTGTGTGGATGTCATCTGCAGACTGCATTCTTCTGGTTTCCGGGGGAACAGCCTATGGTGAACGGAAGGCCCAATATACGGAAGTGAGGCTAAGCAGCCACGTGCACGACGTGACGATTCCTTGGGTGAGCCCAGTAACAGAGAGCTGTGTGTCGGCTCTGCAAGTATGGAAGCCCTCTTGGATGGCAGGGAATGCCCATGGTCTGCCCCTGCCTGCCCTTGAGGGCTGACCAGGATGTCTTTGGCTGTTCTATATGGGCCAGCTGGGATGGGGGATAACACCACAACAGTGAGAGTCAAACGTCCTAAGAAACCCCCGGGAAGGTTAACCCGGTCAACAAATGCCCGCAGAAGTCGGATGTGTCTGCCTAACGGCGCAAGAACGCAGCTCTGCTGTAAACAGGCACAACGCAATAACGTCCGGAAAAAGAAAAAAAAACTCCGGATGAACGCAGAAAAGAAGACAATTCATTCCAGGCTTTGTGCTATGGAAAGGTATAACTCCATCCCTGGTCGCCGCTATTGGTTGTAGTTGTTATGCCTTTTTTGAAACACAATGTAACACACTATGTTCTGTCAAGACGGCAAGGTGCCAGCGCAGTGCTGAATGATTTATGTGGCTAATGAAAACACTTCTTTTAGAGGTGTTTGGATGACACTGACAAAAATGGGTTTTCTACTACACTTAATCATTTTTATGCAGCAGGTTCTTTGTAGAACTGTTGTATTTCAAACCAGTCCGTTGTATTATCACACATTCTAACGTCTGGTCTGTGGTTACCATAAACTGTTGCCACGATCTGTATTCAGTGTAGGTGCTTTCTAGAAGAGGAAGCAAGTGTAGACCAGCAAGATGAAGGTCACAAGACATTGCAGACCCTTCGAGCAAGAATGTGCGAGAAGCACAAGAAATGAGAAGAGATCAAAACACCTTGTGACATTTTCGGTAGGCGGCACTGTGAAAAGACCGAGCCATTTGGGATAGATCGAGATTAATTGAAGTCAGTCATCTCGACTTAAATAGGGCTTAACTGATTCAGTCATGCCCCAGGATGTAAAACCAGGAGTTTATACTCAAGATCTGCGCGGGTGCTACGGAGTTCGTGCATCGAGCGAAGCCTTCCTTGAGTGAATTTTCAGCAGCGTGTGTGGTTCTCAGCAGTCTGTGTTTACGTTTTTTCAACATGGCGGAACAACGTGTGTTTTCCGAGGGTTCAGCAGTCAACATAACGAAGCGGCGTGGTAGCCGCGCAGGGAGGAAGAAACAAGGTAAGCGCGGTGGTTTGAGGCGTTTTAGACTCAAGTGTCACCGTCTAGGACTCAGGAACATCCGTATTCTATATTGGAACTGTGCCAGTGTAAAACAACGGGGCTCTATTTTAGAAACCCTAGTTTACAGGAACGACATTGTAGCACTCCAGGAGACGAGACTGGGCGATCAGCCACTCCGAATTGCCGGCTTCAAATGTTTCTACAACAGACGACATCTGGGAACGGCGATTCTCGTTCGCGACAGCATGGTGGCATCAGAGCTAGACATGTCCAGTTGGGACAGTGACGATATACAAATACAGGCGTTGAGAGTTCATTCCAGTGTACCATTCGTGTTGGTGAATGTTTATGCCCGCAATGGGAGTATGGACGCCCAGAAGTGGCAGTGCTTAAGTGGCATATTAGGCCACGAGAGGAATGTTATTTTCTGTGGTGACTTCAACGCTAAAGGCAGATCATGGGGAAACACTTCCTCCAATACACAAGGGGAGGAGCTCGAGACTGCACTGGAAACCATCGACCTGGTTTGTATCAACAGTGGCTGTGTCACTAGGACAGCAAGCCGTCCAGGCGATGAGGACAGTGCTATTGATCTGGCGCTAGTTTCACCTTTACTCACTACAGTGTGTAGATGGGGTGTCCTAGGACACCATGGCAGCGACCACCACCCTTGCAGCATATTGGTGGAGAAAGGCAGAACCAGGCAGCACAAGCTAAAGGTAAAGACGTTCCAGTATGACAGTACAGGGCAAGATGTGGTGAGTAAAATAAGACGTGACAAGCGCAGAACGTTTCAGGGCAGGAAAAAAAGCTGGGAGCAGCCACCGTGGTGGAGTTTCGAGGTGGATAAGGCGTGGGTGGATAAGCGTAGTGCTGTAAGGAGATGGCAAAATGCCAAGAAGAACAGAGCTGGTCATCCTAGTCCCTGCTTGCACTTAGAAAGAGAGATGCACACAAAAGTAAGCTATTTCAAAAAACTGGTCACGGTGGTTAAAAGGGAAAAATGGGCAGAGGTGTGTCAAAGGGTAAGCACAGACAAGTCACTGAAATTGTTCTGGCGACTACATAAAAGCATGAGTGGTGTAGTCAAGAATAAGAGCATTTCTGACTTCCAAGGTGCTGACCTCATCTGGCAGAGGACTGACGAAGACAAGGGCAAAGCCCTCTTTGAACGCTACCTTGAGCAGGGCAACCAGACAGACATGGGAGGTCGAAATCTGGCCAAGGAGGTCACCTCAGACAGATGCAAGGCCCAGAACACTCCGGATGAAGACACAGTGACAGTGAAAGAAATCAAGGCTGTGCTTCGACGATCAAAAAACAGTGCTCCAGGTCCTGATGGCATAAGATACGACGACATAAATAGGTGTACCGACAATGAGCTAGAGAAACTAGCAGACATGTACAACAACAGTATAGGGAGTGCTAGCATCAAGGAGGAATGGTTACACAGCTATCTGATTCCCTTGCCGAAGCCTGACAAAGACCACAAAAAAATTCAGGGATATCGAATTATAACCATGCAGAATACAATAGGCAAGCTGCTGGAGAAGGTAATTGCCAGGAAAATATCAAGCCAACTAGAGAGGCAAGGTGTTTTCCCACCTACCCTGGGTGGGTACCGTCCAAAAAGAGAAACCTGGACCAATGCAGCAGTCTTTGCCCAGGATGTCTATGAAGGTTTCCACTCAGGCACTGAAACCGTTGCTGCAGCGATTGATCTTGAGGACGCATACAACAGAGTACCACTGGATTTTTTAATGTTTCAGCTTCTTGAACTAAACGTAAGTCCATTCCTCCTTAGTTGGATCGCTGCAGCCCTCTTCCAACGGAAAGTAGTTTTTAGATGTGGCAGTTGGACTTCGGAACCAACAACAATATATCCTGGCCTACCACAGGGATCACCATTATCTCCGGTACTGTTCAACGCCTACACAGTGAGAATCACCAGTGAGCAGATCACTGGACCTGGCAGGACATTGTCATATGCCGATGATGTTTTAGTGTATCGTCAGGGTAAGGATAGAGAGGAGGTTGCTGGGGAACTACAAACCGAACTCAATCGCATAAGTACTTGGTGTGATGAAGCTGGGGCAATGGTTAACCCAACAAAGGCAACAGTGACTTGGTTCTCGTTGAATAATCATATTGTCAACAATCCAACACCAACAGTAATGCTGTGTTCAGAGACGGTGGAAAGAACGCAGGCAATGAATTACCTGGGGATACGGTTTGATCGAAGCCTTGCTTATAATGTGCACATAGACCAGGTGATAACAAAGGCCAAGCGGGGTTTGGCAGCGATGCGGGTGATGGCGGCAGCAAACTGTGAGCAGCGCCATCTATGTCTTCTATACGAGGGGCTGGTCATGTCTGTTTTGGAGTATGCAATGGCAATCTTGACTCTCAGCCATAAGCAGATAGAAAGGATGGAAAGGATACAGAATGAAGCTATGCGCATTATTCTTGGATGTACAAGAGATACAGCATGCAGGGCGATGCGCTACCTTCTTGATTTTCCAACCATTGAAGAGAGAATACAAGTTTGCAGGGCACGCGCCTACCTCAGAATTAACGCAAACACACAACATCCACTGCATAGTGAAATTAGGAAGGTGAAGGGCAGCAGGTTAAAAAGAGGACGGTCGTGGATGGGTCAAGCCGAAGACATTCTTCAACAGGTGTGTTCACTTGAGGACTTAGAACCTGGCGAGGAGTGGGTGCAAGTGCCAACAGACTTCTGCACATCCTTTTCAGTTTGCATCCAATTAGATAGAAAATGCAGACAAGAAAATCCGGCTGCTGTTGAGGCTGAAGTACAAGCGTTGATTTTCGAGAATTCGCTAGACGGTGACGCGGTCATCTACACAGATGGGTCGGTCGTCCGACATGTGAGAAGCTCATGGGCCTTTACAGCTCGGGCCGGAGGGAGAATTGTGAAGGAGGACTCTGGTGCTTTCACTGAAACCACAAGTAGCCTGACCATGGAAGTCATGGCAGTAAGTAAAGCAATAACATGGCTCGAGACACAGACATTCACCAGGGCTTGTTTCCTTAGCGACTCAATGAACATGATCAAGAGGATAGAGGAGGGGTCGATCCGAAGAGAATGGTTGCTGCCTCTGAAGCGGTCTCGGCTGGCAAAGATTAGTTTCATCTTCGTGCCAGGGCATGCGGGAGTACAAGGAAATGAGCGGGCTGACAAGCTCGCAGGTGAGGCTACTGTGGAGGGCGGACGCGCCATGGACCAGGCTGACATTCTGAATGCTCTACGTGATGTGAGACTTTTGCGAGAACCAAGTGATGACTGTGAATCTACAACAATGGCCAGACTGCTAGAGCATCAAATTAAAAGAGGTGTGGCCAAACAAGAACACTACGCAGGAAGCCAAAGAAGATTGATAAACCAACACAGAACTGGCGTCGTTAGCCGCTACACGCTGCGGGATTTGCTGAGGAGGGGATCCGAGCACTTATGGACTGAATGGTTCGATGTGCAGCGAGGATGATCTGTCGACTAACTAACTAACTAACTAACTGATTCAGTGCGAAACAAAAGGTAGGTGTGGCCCAAACATGGTACACAGTCACATGAACAAGTATTACAATGGGAATTTCCGTTCACTGAGCATTGAAATTGTGAAAGATATCGCGAAACGAAACAAATAATATGTATTACGGTATATCTTCCATCTGTCCAAATGGGAGTGAAATTTATCCACCAGCACTGAAACATTTAAGCACTTATATCACAGCGACTGACTGATATCCTTGAGTAAAATACTTTTTGTTTTTAAATGGAGTAAAATACTTTTTGTTTTTAAATGACTGTGCAGTGTTTGAAAATATTGCCGGTTCAAGTTTTGTATTTATCCTCTGTAAAGTTCATGCAACATAATAGGTAAATACAAAACTTGGACCGGCAATATTTTCAAACACTGCACGGTCATTAAAAATTCACCCTGACAACTGAACTACTAATGGAAGGACTGGGTAAATTGTGACGGAGCCTGAATGGTAAACGAAATTGTGTGAACAAATCAACAGCAAAGGGGAAGAAAAGGGGAATTAACATGAGGAAGTCTTTGATCACAAAGGCCATCAAGAAAGAGACAAAAACATCCAGGCCGAAGGAGGAAAAAGGGGGGACAGGTAATCACGAGAAAACGCACACGGGAAACAATGTGTGCTTGCGTGGCCGCACATGAAAGCTTCATCTGTTTGTCTGATTTAATTGTGTTCTTCCTGGTCTCTCCCCTCCAGGCCGACAGCAAATGTTTCGTTAGTCGCGAGAATTAAGCTGTTTGCTTCTTTATGTTTCTTTTTTTCCCCCGACTAGTACTACTACTATTACTACCACAACAACAACACCAAATGTGGTTTCTGAGGAAAATACAAAGAATACCATGGACAGACAGAAAAACCAATGAACAAGTCCTTCAAGAAACATATGAAGATCGTAAACTGATTAGAGATATTAGACGTAGATAGTCAAATTCTTTTGGACGTGTTATGAGAAGAAATTATTTGGAGAACTTGGTGACAACTGGCAAGATCGAGGGTAAGAGACCAAGGGGAAGACCGAGAAGTAAATACCTGGATGGCTTGGCCACGTGACATGGTCGAGACTGGAACAGGGAGCTGATACACGACTCTGGTGATCGAGTGAGATGGCATAACATGACCGCCCACGCTTATCGGCATGGCACATGATGGATGGATGGAACAACAACAACAACAACAAAAACACAACAACAACTATTGCTGCTGCGGCTGCTGCTACTACTACTACTACTACTACTACTACTACTACTACTACTACTACTACTACTACTACTACTACTACTACTACTACTACTACTACTACTAGTGCTTCCCAAGTATTGAGTGGTTGAAGTCGTAAAAGCAGGATCACAGTTACAACATCAGGACGGAAGGGTTCATGATTTCAAAGCACGACTCGAGCAGAGCAGGTAGGATTCTCAGTGCGGGCGGCATGGGTATTTTACAAAATAAGAAAATGATTACATACACTCACTTCCCGTGGTCCAGAGGTAGTAGATAGGACAACATGCCTCCTCATATAAGTACGAAAACAACTCGGAGACTCGTGTGCTTCTTGCGCATTTTAGCTGAGTGAATCGGCATCAACAGTCACAGTGATATTTGAAGAAGCTATCTGTGTGTTTTGGAAAGAGAAGCTCGTCTAGCGGACGCGGGAGTTGGGCACTCATATCATACTGGTACATTTAGTGTCTTGCACACCAATGGGTTGACAACGGAAGAAATCGGAGCACCTATGGGCGTGTCCGAAGTGCAAAGATAATAATGTGAACTGAAGTGATTGAACAGTAAAAAGGCGGTTCAGAAATGTGCAATGAACAAAACAGACATGATATTTGTAATCATCGCAATCTGGCAGAGAAACCTGGAGCATGATCAAAATTAATTTTCTTTCTGTCTAGTGCGTGCGTGTGTGTGTGTGTGTGTGCGTGCGCGCCTCCGTATGCGTGTATGCATTAGTGCGTAATGTTGCTAAAGCCAGAATCTTATGGTGCTTCTTGTTGGCGAAGGAAAGAAGACAAAAATGTTACCGCTCTGAGACCGGCGAAATAAAAGCGATAGATGGAGACGATATATAACAGAAAGACCCTTAGATGAGGGCACAAGAAAAAGATGTGACCATTAAAACTAGATTGCATGTTTTAGAAACTGCATTTTTATTTTCACAAATCTGGAATTCGTTTCTATTTTAGATCTATAATTTGGAATTATCGCTTGTATCTTTAATTAAGGTAGGGGTCTTTCATGTAAATCTCTCATACAAACACCCACACACGGGAGAGAGAGAGAGAGAGAGAGAGAGAGAGAGAGAGAGAGAGAGAGAGAGAGAGAGAGAGAGAGAGAGAGAGAGAGAGAGAGAGAACAGACAGACAGGGTGGCAGAACAAACGAATTTTATTTTCAAAGGGTCAAAAAATGGACACGCAGGCCAGTTTTACATTCGGCCCTTCACCATATTTCATCTTTTGCACATCATTTATCTATTGCGCATGTAAATTCACAAAGAAAAACAAAACAAAAGCACATTGTCAAATGAATGCTATGACAGACAGACCGATCAACTGTGCCAGTTGTCACTAAGCTCCATAGTTTATCACCTCATAACGCATCCCTGCAAAAAAAAACAAAAAACAATAAACTAATTAGTTAGTGAATTGCATATCCTGTTCAACAGGACGTTGCAGTCAACCCTAGCATCTTTTGGTTGTTCGTGATTTCTTGGCAAATAGCTATTCAACCTACTGAACGTAAATTTGCCAAGGGATCACGAACAGCCAATAAATGCTGCGGTTGACTGTGAAGGATATGCAACTAACTTTATAACAAGTTTGCCATTGTTTTCTGAACGACTGGCACTCATACCATTGTATGGAAACCAACGCAAGGCGGCCTGCAGTTAAATCAGCCGCTACTGTGTTTCAAACGTGGTATGTTAGATTACGAATGGCGTCCGTAAAATCATCGCCACAGAATCGGCTCGTACAATAAGCTAGTACAATAAGCTGGTACAATAAGCTAGTACAATAAGCTAGTACAATGAGCTAGTACAATAAGCTAGTACAATAAGCTAGTACAATAAGCTGGTACGATAAGCTAGTACTATAAGCTAGTACAATAAGCTGGTACAATAAGCTGGTACAATAAGCTAGTACAATAAGCTGGTACAATAAGCTAATACAATAAGCTATAGCTAGTACAATAAACCATTACAATAAGCTAGTACAATAAGCTAGTACAATAAGCTGGTACAATAAGCTAGTACAATAAGCTGGTACAATAAGCTGGTACAATAAGCTGGTACAATAAGCTAGTGCGATAAGCTGGTACAATAAGCCAGTACAATAAGATAGTACAATAAGCTAGTACAATAAGCTGGTACAATAAGCTGGTACAATAAGCTAGTACAATAAGCTGGTACAATAAGCCAGTACAATAAGCTAGTACAATAAGCTAGTACAATAAGCTAGTACAATAAGCTAGTGCAATAAGATAGTACAATAAGCCAGTACAATAAGCTGGCACAATAAGCTAATACAATAAACTGGTACAATAAGCCAGTACAATAAGCCAGTACAATAAGCTAGTACAATAAGCTAGTACAATAAGCAAGTACAATAAGCTAGTACAATTAGCTGGTACAATAAGCTGGTATAATAAGCTAGTAGAATAAGCTGGTACAATAAGCTAGTACAATAAGCTATAGCTAGTACAATAAGCTAGTACAATAAGCTAGTACAATAAGCTGGTACAATAAGCTAGTACAATAAGCTAGTACAATGTGTTAGTACAATAAGCTAGTACAATAAGCCAGTATAATAAGCTAGTACAATAAGCTAGTACAATAAGCTGGTACAATAAGCTAGTACAATAAGCTATAGCTAGTACAATAAGCTAGTACAATAAGCTGGTACAATAAGCTAGTACAATAAGCTGGTACAATAAGCTAGTACAATAAGCTGGTACAATAAGGTAGAACAATAAGCTAGTACAATAAGTTAGTACAATATGCTAGTACAATAAGCCAGTATAATAAGCTAGTACAATAAGCTAGTACAATAAGCTAGTACAATAAGCTAGTACAATAAGCTATAGCTAGTACAATAAGATAGTACAATAAGCTAGTACAATAAGCTAGTACAATAAGCTAGTACAATAAGCTATAGCTAGTACAATAAGCTAGTACAATAAGCTGGTACAATAAGCTAGTACAATAAGCTAGTACAATGAGTTAGTACAATAAGCTAGTACAATGAACTAGTACAATAAACTATTTCAATAAGTTAGTACGAAATGGCTATTTAATTTGCCGACAATTTAATTTATGATTTATTCGATTGTTTCGGGATTTGAGGTTTGAAGTTTGAACACAACCCATTTATAGCAACGGTGATCGTATTTCCGCACGAACCTTGGGCCTGGTCCATGTCGGACTGAAAACACCAGACCCGAATATCGTTCTCGTTTGAGCTCGTCAGTAGTACATATCATTCCTTGCTTTTGCTCAACTCCTCACTTGTTGAGGACTCCTGTCTGTATTTACCACCGCCATGAGTACCACGTCCCGCCCGATCTTCTGTTAGAACATGTCCCTAAGCAGCAGCTAGCTATGGGTCTGTGATGTGATAGGGACCTCGCGTTGTGTAGGAGGAATGTGCACGGAGGAATAAATGGTCAGTCTCCCTCTTACTTAGCCAGACGACGAAAGCAGGTGTCGAAACCTCCTCTGACCGCATTCTCAACGTAGCTCCCTATCAATTACGCTAACGAAGTCGTTCCGATCTTTTGATACACCAGAATAATATCAAAGAGGATGTATCTGACGTGGGAGCCGCGGCGGTGTACTGTTTAGATGCTCCCCCGCAGCCCCGGAGAGCAATGGTTCAAATCTGCATCGAGCCGGATGTTTAAAAATTTACATGGACTCCAAGGCCGACTCTAAAATTGGTACCATGAAATGTCTTGTGAGGTCAAGGCGGCAAGGTATATACTGATCACATTACCCACCGAGTCCCAATTGATTTAAAAAAAAAATTTTTCCCGCGTTTCCATCCTGTTTCAGGATATTGCGGTCAACACCAGCATCTTTCAGCTGTATGTTGATTCCTAGGCTAGATTACGCTCATCAGCACGCCACGACTTTCTGAGCGACCGGCTCCATACTCTCATAAGTCACTTTTGCGATTCGAACCACTGCTAATTCTCGTCGCGTCACGTGACGAGAGTATTCGGGGTTAGCGGAGAAAGCTGCTAACTCCTCGGCCACGGACCCGGCGATTTAAAAATAGGGATAATAAATAATAGTCAGAGATAATATACACTAAGTGTTTATTATATGTCACTTTTTCGCATTAGTAATACATACCTGCCGTTTTCCGTGGCTAAGGGCTTGCGGAATCGATTCGTAACCCAGTTTACCAGTGTTCGAAGCACAGCTCCGACCGATTTGGCAGCAGACAGCATCGCGCTGGGTCTTAACGTATTGGTATGGGAGCCGGTCGTTCAGAAAGCAATAGCAAACTACTGAACGTAAACTTGCCAATGACAGCAACATCAGCAGTAAAATGCTGGTGTTGACAGCGATGTCCTGTAAATAGGATATGCAAACACAAGAAAAAAAATACATGCCTGTTTTCATGTGCAGCCGTTGCTTCTCTTATCTACAACGGTGGAGCCAGCACCATATACCCAAGTCCCCCTTAAGGCGTGTAAATGGGTTCTATACTTACGTATCTTACGTGATCGTCTTGAGTCTCCGTGGGTTCAATTCCGGGCCACGTCGTTCTGTCCACGAACGCAATTTTTCTTGGAGACCCCTAGGGGTCGTCGCTGAAGTTACGGAGTTTGTGCTTTGTGCGACGCTTCCAGCACGCCGCTCTGTGGAAAGAGACCGAACCATATGGGACAAACCCGGTGCAATGAAGTCGATTGTCTCGCCTTTTAAACCCGTTAAACGCCGGAGGTACTGGCCTGGCTCAAACCCTACACCAACTGGCAGCGCATGTGGGCCAAGTACTTGCAGCAAGAAGTCAAGTACCCCAGGCATGATCCGACATGT
>OY992893.1:88241122-88281122 GCA_963921405.1 Cepaea hortensis
TATGGTTTATATGTGTGGTAACTATGTCAAATTGGAAAGTAGGTCGAGTTACTGCTTTGACATACTAAATTGGGAAAGGTTATAAAAAAAAACATTATATGTGTGTATGGTTTATATCTGTGGTAACTGTGTCACATTAGAAAGTAGGTCGTGTTATTGATTCGACACACTAAATGGGGAAAGGTTAAACATAGTATATGTGAGTATGGTTTATATCTGTGGTAACTGTGTCAAATTGGAAAGTAGGTCGAGTTATTGCTTCGACACACTAAGTGGGGAAAGTTTTTAAAAAAACATTATATGTGTGTATGGTTTATATCTGTGGTAACTGTGTCAAATTGGAAAGTAGGTCGAGTTATTGCTACGACACACTAAATGGGGAAAGGTTAAAAAAATATTATATGTGTGTATGGTTTATATCTGTGGTAACTGTGTCACATTAGAAAGTAGGTCGTGTTATTGCTACGACACACTAAGTGGGCAAAGGTTAAAAAAAACATTATATGTGTGTATGGTTTATATCTGTGGTAACTGTGTCAAATTGAGAAAGTAGGTCGTGTTATTGCTTCGACACACTTAGTGGGGAAAGGTTAAAAATATTATATGTGTGTATGGTTTATATGTGTGGTAACTATGTCAAATTTAGAAAGTAGGTCGTGTTATTGCTTCGACACACTAAGTGGGGAAAGGTTAAAAATATTATATGTGTGTATGGTTTATATGTGTGGTAACTATGTCAAATTTAGAAAGTAGGTCGTGTTATTGCTTCGACACACTAAGTGGGGAACGGTTAAAAATAGTATATGTGAGTATGGTTTATATGTGTGGTAACTATGTGAAATTAAAAAGTAGGTCGAGTTATTGCTTTGACACACTAAATGGGGAAAGGTTAAAAAAAATCCCCGCATAACCTTTACATGACATTGCAGTCAACACCAGCATTTTTCAGCTGCTGTTGATGTCTTGGTAAGTTTAACGTTTAGTAGTTTGCATTGCTTTCGGAACGACCGGCTCACATACCTTTCCGTAAGTAACCAACGCGATACAATGCCGAATCTCTCGCGGCTGTGTTTCGTACGAACAACATCCTTAACATCTACGCCAGGGAGACGGCATATGTGTGTTATTGTGTCAAATGAGAAAGTGGGTCGTGTTATTGCTTCGAAACACTAAACGGAGAAAATTTAAAACACAAGTGCGTGTCTTCTGCAGAACGTTGCTATCAAGTCAAGACTGATTTTATAGACAATTTTACTTTCAGTAGTTTGCCATTGCTTTCTGAAAATAATGTATTTCCTTAGTGAATGTTAACACAGAAGTCGCAAACATATTGTTCTGTGTTCAAATTGCTTTCCGAACCAAAAGTCAAGGTCCAAGTCCAGCTTAATACCGGTGTAGGGTTTGAACCCCAACCAGCCATCAGGTTACAGGGCGTTATGAGAGAGGGCTCTTATCCTTTCGCGGACTTCTGAAGACAGGTTAACTAATTCAGTTAAACAATAGTACCAAACATGGTACACGGTCTAGTAAACAAGTATTATAATGTAAATTTCCGTTCTCTGAGCATTAAAATTACGGAAGATACCACGAAACAAAACAAATAGCACGATGACCACAGTATGACGATATATCGTCCTTCTGTGCAAAAATGGGAGGTCACATGTAGTGATATATTATCCTTCGGCAATTAATCAGTTAAGAGAGAATATATTCGTGGCAGAAGAAAATGGGTTCTAGAAGTACTTCGACACACCAAGTGGTAAACGGTGAGATGAGTACATGTTTGGGTGTCAGAATAAAGTCGATTGTGGGATTGTTTCGACACACCTAGTGGCGACAGGTGAGTATATGTTAGAATAGTGATGCAAGATGTGAAGAAAACACCCTGAAACCTGATAGGTATAATTGTGGAAGCCTGAGAAGAGTATAACTAGACAGGCCTTTGTCTGCGATTTAAACTTGACAGGCCTTTGTCTGCAATCTAAACTAGACAGGCCTTTGTCTGCAATCTAAACTAGACAGGCCTTTGTCTGCAATCTAAACTAGACAGGCCTTTGTCTGCAATCTAAACTAGACAGGCCTTTGTCTGCAATCTAAACTAGACAGGCCTTTGTCTGCAATCTAAAGGTAAAAGAAATAGTTGCGCTTCTTTTAGAGGCTATTACAATCAATCCCAGCAGTTTTTTGCTTAAATTTTTTTTTTTTTTTTTTTTTTTTTTTTTACTTTCGCTGCTTTGAACTCAAGCGTAGTCCACACCCATGCTACTACATTTAGTGCACTAAACTGATTTGTGTGTGTAGATTAGCTTCCCATATTACCAATGCCCCTCGCCATCAGACGAACCCACTCCGACTTCAGAATGGCTAGATAATATTCAGTAGTTAGTCCAATGTTTTCTGAGAGACTGACGCCCATAACATAGAAATCAACGTAACGAGGAACTGTTGACATGATTTTCGCTGCAAGGCAGCTGCAAGAGAAATGTCAGGAACAGAACTCTGAAATGTTCTCCACACTCACTGTCCTGACCAAGGCTTTTGATACAGTCAGCAGAGAAGGACTGTGGAAGATTATGGCAAAATATGGCTGTCCACGAAAGTTGGTCCAAATAGTGCGGCTATTTCATGGTGGCATGCAGGCAAGAGTACAGGAAAATTGTGAACTGTCTGAGCCCTTTCCTGTCATCAGTGGAGTGAAGCAAGGATGTGTCCTGGTACAATACTGTTCAGCCGCATGTTTTCAGCTATGCTGACGAATGCCTTCGAGAACAATGACATTGGAATAGACATCAACAACCGCATGGATGGAAAGTTGTTCAATCTTAGAAGACTAAAAGCCAAAACCAAAACTAACAGCGATACCGTCAGAGAGCTCATGTTTGCTGATGATTGCGCTCTATACGTCAACTCAGAGGCGGACATGCGACACAATTTTTCAGCTTTCTCATATGCATGTACCAACTTTGGGCTCAATATCAACTTGGAGAAGACTGTAGTTATGTACCAGCCAGCTCCAGGGAATAATCACACTGTGCCGAATATCAAAGTGAATGGTCAAAGTCTAAGTGTTGTGGACAAATTCACCTATCTTGGCAGCACTGTGTCCCAAGCTGCCACAATTGATGACGAAGTGAATGCAAGAATCTCCAAGGCCAGCGTGGCCTTTGGTAGACTGTACAGGAATGTATGGGACAGAACTGGAATAAGCTTGCAAACAAAGCTGAAAGTCTACAAAGCAGTTGTATTACCCACAGTGCTATATGCTTGTGAAACCTGGACTGTTTATCAGCGACACGTTAGGAAATTACACCATTTCCACACAGTCTGCCTTAGGAAGCTATTGAAGATTAAATGGCAAGACAAGATCCCAGACTAAAGTTCTAGAAAGAGCGTCCATGCCCAGCATCCACACTCTACTAATGAAGAATCAGATTCGCTGGGCTGGCCACTTAAGTTGCATGCCAGATCACAGGCTCCCTAAACGAATTTTATTACAGCGAGCTGCGTTGTGGTAAACGGTCCCAAGGCGGCCAGAGGAAACGCTTTAAAGACACTCTGAAAAGAATCTCACTGAAAGTTTATGGAATTCATCTTGACACCTGGGAGACTGCTACCAAAGACCGAAATTCGTGGCGTACATCATTACGCAAGGGTGCAGTCACTTGTGAAGCAACCAGGATTGCAAGAGCTGCGAAGAAAAGGCTGGACAGAAAAACCACAGCAGGAGATCCCCCTCCTGTAACGTCAAACATTCTTTGCCCACATTGTCAAAGAACATTTCGAGCCCAAATAAGCCTTATCAGCCATCTTAGAAATCACGGCTCCATACTTTCAACCCCACTGGATGAAATGAATGGTCATCACCATTCTTGATGAACAATCAACAGAAATCAACGCACGACAGTCTGCTCCCAATTTGACTGTTGCTGATTTCTATTCAGTATGTCGGCCAGTTGGTTGTGTCAGATTTGCTCTCTTTAGAGAGACTCCACCCAACGTGACGGGCCCTGTCTACCCGTGGGTAGATTTTCTTTCCTAATAATTTTGCCAAAGCAGCAGCCTAAAGGCCTGCCCTGTGCTATTTATAATTGTGAAACGTGTTCACTGTACAGCGTCGACTAAAAATAGAGGAATACCTTAATACATATGGCGAAGCGACCAGAGACAGAAGTGAATAAAATGAGCCGGGTGTGAACGGGGCTGCATTCGATAACTTAGGATTTCCGGTCCAATATGGCGGATAGGTTGTTGAGCTGTTAACTGATTCACTGCCATGGATAATATATCGCCAAATAAGACCTCCCATTTTAACAGAAGGACGATATATCGCCATAATAAGGTAATCAAGTTATTCGTTTTTTTTTTTTTTTGGTGGCATCTTCCGCAATCGCAGTGATCAGTGAATGGAAATTTACATTAGAACACTTGTTCGTTTGATTGTGTACCATGTCTGGTCCAAACTTATGTTTTGTTTGCCACCGAATCAGCCGAAACAGCCCAACACTATTTTGATAGCAATGACCTGCAAAGAGCGCGCAATACTTTTGTATTTCTCAAATTGATTAAACCGACTCGAGGGGCATGCCGACACGATCTTTTCATATAGCAAGGCGGCTTTGGGGCCTGACCTTCGTCACAGGTGATTAACGAGACAACAGGTAGGTCTAAGGCCTAGACCTGGATGTCATGTAGTGTCGTAGACAGAGAGAGAGAGAGAGAGAGAGAGAGAGAGAGAGAGACAGACAGACAGACAGACAGACAGACAGACAGAGACAGAGAGACAGAGACAGAGACAGGGCGACAGAGACAGAGAGACAGAGACAGAGACAGGGCGACAGAGACAGAGAGACAGAGAGAGAGAGAGAGACAAACATACAGACAGACAGACAGACAGAGACAGAGAGACAGAGACAGAGACAGGGCGACAGAGACAGAGAGACATAGAGAGAGAAGGAGAGAGTGAGAGATAGAGAGTGAGTGAGAAGGAGGGAGAAATAGACAGATGGGAATAGAGAGAGACAGAGTTAGAGATAAAGAGATTCAGTGAGAGAGAGAGAGAGAGATATAGATGGGGATAGAGAGAAAGTGAGAGAGAGAAAGAGTAAGTGAGAGAGTGACAGACGGAGAGAGTATGTTAGAGTGAGTGAAAAAGAGTGTAGGAGATGAAAATAGAGAGGGTGGGAGAGAGAGAGAGAGAGACAGAGAGAGAGAGAGAGAGAGAGAGAGAGAGAGAGAAAGAGAGAGAAAGTGAGTAAGAATGAGAGATACAGTAGGAGAAGGCGAGAAAGTGAGAGAGGGAGGAGGAGAAATGAGGTGAAGGTGAGATATATATATGACAGAGTAAGTAAAAAGGAGAGTGGGAGCGATAAGGCATAGTAAGTGAGAAGAGGGAGAGAGGGTGAGAGAGAGAGGGGGGAGGAGGAGAGAGTGAGATTAAGAAACATGAAGCAGAGCAAGTGTGTGGGAGAGAGAAGGAGATGGATGGATATATCTTCTTCTTCTTCTGCGTTCATCCGGATTTTTTTTTTGGGATGTGACTGCGTTGTGCCTGTTTACAGCAGAGCTGCGTTCTTGCGCCGTTAGGCCGACACATCCGACTTCTGCGGGCATTTGTTGACCGGGTTAACCTTCCCGGGGGGATGGAGATATAAGTTAGAGAAAGTTTATAAGAGAGACAGGCTGGAAATATTGGGAAGTAAAAGAGGGCGTCATTGTATTGACCACATCGCCCCTCGAGTGAAGAGTGGTCTATAAATATTTGGGAGTACGACCACTATCCAAAAACGTCTCGTGGTCATCTGCTAACTGTCACGTACAGGTGATGTCTCTATTCTTCTGGACCCGGTCGAAATCGTGCTTCTCGCACTCGGCAACTGCAGGGGTCGACCGTGAACACTAGTCACGGATAAGTGGTCCATGAAAGATGGAAAATAGAGATTGTATTAGGATATGGGTCTCCCTGGCCGGGGGGGGGGGGGGGGGGGGGGGTTCGCAGCTTTCTCCGTGATCCCGAATACTCTCATGGTTGACGTGAGCGCAGGAGACTTGGAAGCGGTTCGAGTCGTGCCTGTGACTTATGAGAGTATGGAGCCGGTCGCCCAGAAAGCAATGGCAAACTACTGAGCGTAATCTTGCCAAGAAATCAACAATCAGCTGAAAAATGCTGATGTTGACAGCGTTGTCCTGTAAAGGATATGCAAAACATGCAAACATTAGGATATGGCAAGCAAAATGTGTATTTCAGAAAATGAAAAGTATCTTATGCAATAAGTCACTAGGATTGAATGTAAGAAATAGAGTACTGAAATGCTATATAGAACCTGTTTTTGCTGTGTGGCAGTAAATCTTGGAATGTAAATAAAAAAATTGGGATGAACTTGGAAGAAACAGAGATGCAGTTCCTAAGATGAATGTTGCGAATTCCTTGGGCTGCCAGAGTAAATAGCAATGACTGCCTGAAAGAAGATGATGAAAAAAGAACAATACATACAATAGTAAGAAAGAGATAAACAGCTTTCTTCGGTTATGTAATGAGGAAAAAAAAAACAGACTGGAGAACATCGTGACAACTGAAAGATCAATGAGTAAAGAGACAGAGGCAGACCAAGAGAAATGATGTTTGATATGCTGAGACGGTGGCATGGAGGAATATCACCAACATAGTTGATCCAGAACACCATAGACCGCGATCTCTGGAGATACATAAACGCCTACGCCAGCTGGCAAGGCACATAATGATGATGGATTTATATTTCTTGTTTCTCTTCAGGATTCTAAGATACCTCTTTTGTCTCAATAAAAATATCCCGAGTGGATTGGTAGTAAATGGGTTAACATGGCATCCAATTGGTTAACCATATGTGTGTCTGATGTGACGCCCCGCTGATAAAACTGTTAATCCACTTATTTACACACTGCCAAAAGGGACAGCAACGCACGTAATTACATTCCCGATAACATATTTTTAAACATTGCTTCACCAGAATTAGCGGCTTTGTTGCCAATAACAACCCCGAAAGCGAGGCTTCTGCTAACTCTCACGTCAGGTGTCTGCTGTATCTTAGGTGTGGAGTGTCTGACCTGGTTCTATTACATTAGCTTACTCAGGTATCAAGACCTATTTACTCGAAAATGGGGCACAGATATTAATGTGTTGTTCTTACAAGTCTAAAGTACATAGACAAATAACATCGAAATCCAAAGTTGAACAAAAGTGAATGATTTTCTTTTATCCAGCATTATTTATTATGGTTTTTGTATTCCTTAGTTGCAGGAGGACAAAGAAAACATTTATATTTTGGTGTGTTTTCGCTTGCTTTAATCTCAGACGGAGTCTATACACGTGCATCTATAGTGCACTGGGCTGATTTTTGCGTGTGGATTAGCTTTCCCTATTACCAGTGTCCTTCGCTTGCAGGCGAACCCACTCCGACTTCAGAGGTACTTGTAATTAACGTCCCCAAGTCAAGGGCGAACCCACTCCGACTTCAGAGGTACTTGTAATTAACGTCCCCAAGTCAAGGACGAGTAGTCAACATTTTAGTCCAATTGACCGGCGTAGGGGTTGAAACCGCTACCTCTGCATCAGCACACAGGATGTTTAAGAACGGGCACTCTGATCCGTTCGGCCATGATGCCCCCCAACAAAGGAAACCTGAGTCAGGATGCCTGGCGACGTCATGAGAAATAAAATATGCCACAGAGCATAATCCTGATATGGCACTGTTATGTATTAGGACCGTTACATTGTGTTGGCCTGAGTGCAGAGAGGAAGAGGCCATCAGTCTCTCCCTCTGTTAGAGAGTGACGAGTCCAGGTATCGAACCATCGTCCGACAGCGCTGATGTCACTGTCAGCACAGTTTCCTAACTGCACGGCCAACGTGTTATTGTTATTATGATCGGAATGGACAAATATCGGTCTCTTTGTTCCTTTGAGTGTCATTCTGCGTATTGTTTCTCTTGTGTTTATATAAGGCGAACTGAGTCAAGAACCGACATTACAGCACTCGCGCCATTCCAATACAGGCTCCTCCTCCCACAGGCTCCATCTTCAACAAAAAGCGAAGAGTCCCAGCACCAGTAGTACCCGTTGGAGATTATGTGCCCGTCTGGCCTTTCATTTGAGTAATGAGCATCGGCCATTTCTTGTAGTTCCTCCATGTCCCACCATTCTCTCTAGGTCACGGTGATGCATCTGTTTTCCTCACCATTCATGAGGTCATAAAGGACCTTGACCACATCTGACTTATTTCATTTGTTAAATCGGCAAAAGATCCCATTTCGATGACATGATGGCTTGTACAGAATATGACCATATTGTATTGACCAAACGGCACAGATTGCCTGATAATACCTATCTGGACAGCCAACACACCTCACCTTTGGTCTTATATTTTAGCTGTTTGTGCCGACTAAAAGGTTATGTAGTAAGGAAACAATCGGACCATTATTGGATATGACGCCTAGACTGTCTGATCGTCACTGGGCCACTGATAAGGCTTTCCTCAATTAAGGCTCATGCTTTTCGATTCAGCCTCATTGGTTATATTAAGGCTGTTTATGTTCAGCCTCGCGGAACGTGGTATATTCCGTGTTAGGTGGTTCTCATTCCTCGAAAAGACGAAGATCAAGAGCATATAGAGTTTCTAACGATGATTGCAGGAATGTCGTGAAATGAACAGACTGGTAGACTGACTGCTGCCGTTCCTGTAAGCGGCGAGCTAGATTATAGCAAACGGGATGAGGTGAAGGCTCCATGGGATCGCATTGAAAGTGCAGTAAAACAAATAGAAGATCCATTTTCTGAGAGGCTGAATCAGCGATGGTTGAGCAAAGTCACGGGCAACACTCAATACGTAGAGGAAAACGTAGGCACACATTCAAGCTGCCGGTCGCACCAACAGTATGAGTGCTCTTGTGGGTCGAACGGAGCAAGCCGAAAAGGAGGAGGAGATGGAAGAGGAGGAACGGGAACGTAAAGGAGAGGAGTATGATGACAATGATAGGAAGAAGAAAGGGGTGGAGTTAAATAGATATGGGGAAGGGGCTACAGGCAAGGGATCGACTTCATTGCACCGGGTTTTACCCCATATAGTTCGATCTTCTTTCCGAAGAGACGTCTGCCGGAAGTGTTGAAATGAGCACGAATCCTGCTGCAACAGCGCCGACCCCCAGGAATCTCCAAGAAAACAGAGTGTAAACCGAATGACAAAGACCACAAACAAATCTACAGCCTCCTAGGCGCGAGGCAGGCGGCTTAAAGACATATAAAAGTAGAAGACAAAAATGAAGCAGTAGTAGCTGCTATAGAATAGTCAGAAAAGAGGAAGAAGAAGAAAATGATGATTATGATGAGTGTATGATGACGACGACGACGACGACGACGATGTTGACGCAGAAGAAGAGGCAGAAAAAGAAGATGAAGAAGGAAGAGATGTAGTAGAACTAGAAAAGGAAGAAGGAGGACAATACAACAATAGATAACGCACTAACCGTGTAAATGCATGTTATCTTACACATAAATTATAATGTTGGATGTCCTTTGCACGTTGTTGCCATCAACCACAGATATATTTTCTCGGCAATTGTACGTTGAGCAGTTTGCCATTGCTTTCTGAAAGAGAAATCAACGTTGAATTCCATCTTAATGCCGGTGTAGGGGTTGAACGCCTACCTAGCCATCAGCGCACTGGCATTTTAAGAACGATCGCTCTTATCTTTTGGATCAGGTAACAATCGTACATATGCAGCAGTAAATCAAGGGTTTCCCAGCTGCGAGGCAAAATCACGTTGGCCCACGGCTCAGAGCAAAGTACACTGGTTTCATTTTGGACGTTCCGTGTGAATGTGAATCAATATATACGAGTTGAAGAAACAAGTCAAGGCACTGCTGACGACGACTCCGACCAGCGATAATGAGAAGCTGCTGGCCGACATGAAAGAAATCCAGCTCAACATCAAACAAGAGATTCAGCGCATGGCTGAGATGAAGAAGGAGAACGAAGAAATCCTACAAATGATCAAGACCGAAAGAGAACTGCATAGAGCTGAAATGGAACTCTTTCAAAACAAACCAACAGAAGCCACACAAGAACTCGCAGAAAAACCGCAAGAAGAAACCCAAGAGACCGAGTCTGAACAGCAAGCTAAAGCCAGCAGCGCAACCACAACGCCCAAGAGGGAACTACTATACCGTCGGATCTCTGAAGGAGGCACAGAATACCCAGTCGACAAGGAGGAACTCAAGCGCGAGGATTTCAGAAGGCGCTGGGAAGAAAAAGAAAAGAAGAAGCCTAAAAAACTCCGGGGGAAACCGATGGTATACCCAGTAGTACACTACAACTGTGAGGCCGACTTCGAGTACTATATCGAGGACGGTGAAATCGTTCCATGGTTGACCACGGAGGAAGAAAACGCTAGGCAGCAGATACGCAAACGCAACAGTGAAAACAGGCGTTAGGAGGAAAATGAAAACGTCGAAAATGTCCTACAGAAACTACACAAGAAAAGAGACAAAAAGACCAAATAAAAAGTCCTTTTAAGGACTGCAACCAATCAAGCCAGGAGCCTGCACCAACAAAGAAAACAAGTGGAAACATGCACAAAGGACAGCCGCCGACCGATCCCCCAGCTGGAGTGGGATAATGAAAAGTCCTTATAAGGACTGCAGCCAGACGAGCCAGGAGCCTACACCAACAAAGAAAACCACAACAATAGAAGAGCACAAAGGATAGCCGCCGACCACTGCTGACGTCACAGACACAAACGCTACATAACCAGTCCGAGATAGGACTCACAAGACAAGAATTAGGGCTAATAAACCCACAAAAACCACGTACCTCAACAATAACCACAGCAGTAGTGTATTAGGGAACCCAGACACACAAAAACACATCCAAGATGGCGCCGTATAGGGCTTATGAAGGAAATATTTGGGAAAATTGCCGACTGGGTGAAATTTTTTGGCGGCGTGTGGGAACGAAAAATCTGTGGCGGGTGTCTGTGAAAGTAATTAAGGTAAAAGTATTTTATGTTGGTGGAAATAGAAAGAGAGGGTGTGAGTACGGATGAGGGAGGGGTGTAAGTTATATATTTTGGTTACGTATGAATGTGTTAGTATGCATGGTGTAGTGATGTATAAACTACCAAGGGTGTGATGGGTCGTGGTTTCTACTCATGGGTTGTATATATGGTGGTGGCGTAGACATCTCATAATGTGTCTGTTCACTATGCGTGGTGAGTAATGTATAAACTGCCAAGGGTGTGATGGGTCGTGGTTATACTCGACGAAGTAAGAGGTGTAGATGGTTACTGAACAAAAGTAAAAAGGGTGTGATAGTAGTGTCTAAGTGAAAGTAAAGGGTGGTATGTAGCTTATTCACTATCATCATTACAAAGGAAATCTTATAAAGTTGTAATGGGTGTCATTTGATGGTAAGGGGTGGGTATTAGTGGTCAAGTAGGAGTGGTCGATGTAGGGGTGGTCATAAACTTAATAAGATAAGAGGTGTAGAGGGTCACTATCAACGGACCAAAAGTAAAGACTCGATATAGGGGTGGTCATAATGTAATAAGAGGTGTTATGTTCGCAGTTACACACTGGTCAACCAGTGGTCAAGCAGTGGTCAAGCAATGGTCAAGTGAGGAAATTTTAGGGAAAAGTGATTGTAATGATATGGTGAAGATTAAAGGGTGGTAAATTAGTGGTCAAGCAGTGGTCAAGCAATGGTCAAGTGGTCAAGTGAGGAAATTTTAGGGAAGAGTGATTGTAATGATATGGTGGTGATTAAAGAGTGGTAAATTAGTGGTCAACCAGTGGTCAAGCAATGGTCAAGAAAGGGTCAAGTAGTCAAGTAAGGAAATTTTAGGGAAAAGTGATTGTAATGATATGGTGGTGGTAAATTAGTGGTCAAGCAGTGGTCAAGGAGGGGTCAAGCAGTGGTCAAGTGGTCAAGTGAATAAATTTTAGCGGAAAGTAGTTGTAATGCTATGGTGACGAATAAAGGGTGATAAATTAGTGGTCAAGTAGTGGTCAAGTAGTGGTCAAGTAGTGGTCAAGTGGTCGAGTGACCACTTAAATTGTAGAGGACGATGTGCCTAAGATTATGGTAGTGATTAAAGTGATCGATGACGTGGTCAAGCAGTGGTCAAGTAGTGGTCAAGTGATCGAGTGACCACTTAAATTGTAGGGGAAAGTACGTATAGTGCAATGGTGGTGGGTAAAGTGAGGAAGAATCAATAGTAGTGATAATAGTACTACCAATATCAGCTATACACAAGTACAGACACACTCACCCATAAACAAATACACAAAGACAACCACACACAGACACAACTGCACGTACACACAGACATCAACTACACAAATACACACAAGAACACTCAAAGACACACACCCATACCATTACTACTGTCATCACAACTATACACAGACACACCCATACACACTTGATACACTTGTACATACAGACCTACAAGCACAAAGTAAACCACACACAGCCATAAACAACCACTCAAGTACAGACACAAGAAAACAAAGAAGCAAACAAGGACAGACACACACTACAAACTCAAAGACACACACCCATACCATTACTACTGTCATCACAAGTACACACAGACACACCCATAAACAAATACACAAGAACACTCAAAGACAAATACAAAGACAACCAAACAAACACACGTACGGATTCAGAAGTACAGACAAACCATACCATTACTACTGTCACTATCAACAGATATACACACGTGCAGAGACAGCACAGACACACTCATACTATTACTACTGTCATCACAACTATACACAAGTACAGACACACTTACCCATAATCAATTATACAAATACACACCTACAACCACAAAGACACCCAAGTACACACATGTACACACTTGATACACACAAATACAAAGACAACCAAACACACACACACACACACACACATACACACATACAGATACAGAAGTACAGACAAACCATACCATTACTACTGTCACAACAACAGCTATACACAAGTACACACCCACTATATATATATATATATATATATATATATATATATATATATATATATATATATATATATATATATATATATATATATATATATATATATAAAGAGAGAGAGAAGAATAAACTATACAATCGAACAAAAACATATGTATGTCATTGATGTTTTCTTATATCACTAAATTATTTTGATGAATAACACATTCTTTGGAGATAAAAAATTGAAACCAAGATTTTTGTTGATTTTCTTTAGTGGCTTTCTTCTTACTTCTTGTTCCGAGAGACATCAACACTGACAGACAATGAAATAAAGACACATACTGAGATGTATTATGTATTTATTCAACTGATGCTTGCAACCAAATATAGAAATTACACCATCCACCTCGCAGTATCCAATGATGTAGTTTATCAGTCATATACGTACCGACAGATGTAGCGAAGCTTTCCTCCAGGTCCTGGACATTCACGTCTGTATTGTAAGAATTATTAACCAGATGCATACCCAGACGCATACCAAGTGTAAAAACCATCATTATTCTCCCATAGTTGATGACGTTATCGGCAAAGACTTCGTCAGCAATTGAAACAAAGACCGGGAAAACCTGTTCGGGGTTGATACAGACTTCTAGTCTCGTGAATAACACATCGTGTTGGTTGGCTATCTGACGTACTAAGCGACACAACCTCGAGTTATTGGTCTTTGTGGGCTTGTAGGAACTAATAATAGTCAACGCCATACTCACCACCTCGGTGTGAACTTGTGTCAAGTCGACTATTGGGTCCATCATTATTATACCAATAGCTACCAGAGACCCACTGGCGTGCAGTTGGTGGTCAAATAGTCTAATATCATCATGTTTATAAACACCAATGCGAGTAGGTAGCTGATTATTAATACTCATGGATCCTAGGTGGAAACATCCTTTTACGGCTTTGATTGCGGGCCCAACGGGGAGTGGTAAAACCGTCTTTGTCCAACGGTTCTTGGCCCATCTACCAGCCATGGTAGACCCCCTTCCAGAGGAAATTATATGGTGCTATGGGGAATGGCAACCCATCTACGAAACTATGAAGGGTGTTCAATTTAATGAAGGTCTGCCAGATGTGGTAAAATGGACAGGTGATAGACGTCGGTTAGTAGTCATAGATGATCTCATGTCTGAGACAGATGACAGAGTGACTAAATTATTTACTAAAGGCAGTCATCATCGCAACCTCAGTGTTATGTATATAGTACAGAACCTATTTGGTAAGAATAAAGAACAAAGAACTATCAGTCTGAATTCGCACTACCTAGTGGTGTTTAAGAATCCTCGAGACGGGTCTCAGATTACCAATCTTGCCAAACAGATGTATCCAGGCCGTGTATCATATGTCCAAGAGAGTTTTAAAGACGCGACATCGGCTCCACACGGGTATTTGTTATTTGACCTGCGACAGGAAACACCGGATCAGCTCCGCTTACGAAGTCATATATTTCCCGACCAGCAGCAAGTCGTCTACGTCCCCAAATAACATGTCTAACCGACTTAAACGTAACGAGGGTATGTTACGTTTCTTGGGTCAGACCAACCCAGCCACTGTGAAGGCAGTAATGAAATCAGCTTCCCCGGATCTCGTCCAATCAATTTGCGAGTGCTGTCACAACGTTTTAAAACGTAATGTTCCCCTGACACCAGCTCAGAAGAAACGTCTGCAACGACACACAGACAGTCTGAGAGCACTCACTCATAAGAAATTATCGCTCAAGAAAAGGAAAGAGATTCTACAACAAGGTGGTTTCATAGGCGCCTTACTAGGCCCCATACTAAATGTGTTGAAAAGCGTGGTGGGATTGTAATGGCCAAGAAGATGATCTTGATCGATCCCCGGTTGCTAGAAAAACCCTATGTACCACCCGACACACTAAATGATAGTCTACAGGATTTGGATCGTCAGATGCAACAAGTCCTGGAAACAGAAGATCTACCACCGCGTGACAAGGCCAGAGCGTATCAGCAAACACTACACAGGTATCTGAATCGACTCGAACAGTACAGACACAAGCCTCTGGGACTAGTAGATATCAAGGAACAAAAACCTGAAGTCACCAGTGTACCGACACCAGTAGCCGAGACACCTCTTCAACCAACACCTCTTCAACCAACACCTATTCAACCGGCTCAAGTAGTCGAACCCAAAACAGTCGAGACCACACCACATTATAAACTCAGGCGAAGCAAGAAGAAGACTAGGATACCTACCCCCAAGTGGCAAAAATGGCCGCCCAATTAAGAAAGTATTACTATGACCCTAAGAAACCCGGAGCCTATGGTGGAGCAGCCGCCTTAAAAAGAAATACTAAACTGAAGAAAATAGATAAATGGTTACGTCATCAGGATACCTAAACGTTACATAAACCGATCCGTCGCCGATTTCAGAGACGCCAGACCATAACCGGTGGTATAAATCAACAATTTCAAGCCGACTTGATAGATATGAGACTATTACAACGGTACAACGATGGGATGTCGTACCTAGTGACTTGTATCGATGTGTTTAGTAAATATGCTTGGGCTATCCCGATCCAGAAGAAAACGGGGAAAGCGATGGTGGTGGCTATGAGTAAAATCTTTGGTGATAGCCAACCGATAAATTTTCAGAGCGATAAAGGTTCGGAATTCGTTAATCGGACCTTCTTAAAATTTCTGAAAGATCGAGGTGTGCACTTCTTTACCACCGAGAATGAAGATGAGAAGGCAGCGATAGTGGAAAGATTCAATCGTACCCTGAAAGAAAAAATGTGGCGTTATTTCACCAAGACCAATACACTGCGCTACGTCAACGTGATAGATAAATTAATCCAGAACTACAATGGTTCGTATCACAGAAGTATTCGCATGGCCCCTGTACAAGTCAACTATAGTAATCAAGAAGAGGTGTGGGATAACTTGTATAAGCCGACATACGTATCGAAAAAAGTGTATTTTACACCTGGGGATCGAGTCAGACTGGCTGAACCCAAACAACCTTTTAAAAAAGGGTATATGCCCTCGTGGACAGAAGAATTGTTTACCGTCAGTCGCATAAACCAGACCAGTCCAGTGACCTATGTGGTAAAAGATGATTCGGGAGAGGAACTACAGGGCTCGTTCTACAGAGAAGAAATACAACTAGTTGGAGACAAGCAAGTGTATCGTATCGAAACAATCTTACAAGAAAGACCCAGGAGAGGTGGTGGGAAAGAGTATTTAGTGAAGTGGTTTGGTTATCCCCATTTATTCAATAGTTGGATAGCTGACACGCAACTAGCTAGTTATGGAGACTAGTGGTGTGACTGAAGACAGGGTGGAAACTATGGGGGTGCGCCCACAACCGACAGAGGGGGAAAGAACATCGATCTGGTCATTCTTTGGACAACGTGTACCGAGGCCAGAGATTGTATTTCTGTGTCAAATGGTGGTTATATATGCCGTAATTGCCGTGTCTTTGTTCAATCTGACTCAAGGCAGCGCAGACGCACCAAACGACAAGTTGTGGGTAGCTCTAATGAGTAGTTGTTTGGGGTATATGCTACCTAATCCTAAATTAGAAAAACGATGAGTTTCTATATAACTTTACCGAGTAATTCTGGACCAAAGGTATTTCCCAACAACCAACCCGGTCACTTTTTTGTCAAGTTGCCGCAGACCATTGATGTAACGACCCAATACGAAGTGGGCCTGGTCGAGATTCAGTTCCCCAGTTCGTATTTTAATGGTTTGCCTGGTGAAATTTGGTTCCAATACTTTCCACCAAAAGGTAGTGGTATGGAACCCATAACCCTTGTATGTCCATCGGGTCCGTTCAGCACCCCTGAAACTTTCATCGAGGAATTGAATAAGTTGTGTGTAGAAACCCAACTAGACGAGAAAGTAAACATCAAATTCGTGCTAGGTACACCTTGGAAAAAAGTCGCGATGAAAATATTTGAAAAAGGCGCCCAGGCTAAAGTTAGTGACAGTTTGAAGAATATATTGGGTTTGCCCAGCTCGACTCTATCAGACGATAATGTCTTATTATACGGTAATACAGAATTAGAGATGGATAACGAAGTTAAAAATATCTACGTCTATTCCGATCTCGTAGCCGCGAGACCAGTTGGAGACGTCATGGTTCCTTTACTAAGGACTGTTTCTATATTGGACCGACTGTCACCTTCAGTGTTTCGTCTTTATGATAAGCCACATTATGTACCATTAAGTCGATTCTCCTTCGACACGGTGGAAATACTTTTAACTGACGATACGGGTAAAACACTCTCATTCAACGATGGGACTTCAGTACTAACTTTACATTTTCGAATCAGGAAGCACTCAGACCTCGAATAGACTAATATGAGTTTCTACGTGACACTGACGAGTAATGCATCGTTACAAATATACCCCCAAAATAACGCCGGACATTTCTTTGTCAAACTACCACAAACTATTGAGCTCACCTCCCAGTACGAAGTTGGTTTGGTTGATATTCAGTTTCCCAACACCTATTTTAATATTTTGAAAGATGAGGTGTGGATAAAGTACTTCCCACCTCCAGACCTAGACGAACCACCGATGACGATTACGCTGACGCCTGGTCTGTACAAATCAATAGAAAAATTCATTGGTGAATTGAATAGATTGCTTTTCGAAGCTGAGAGATTTATCAATGAACTGCAATGGCTGCGTCTCGATGATGCCTTACAAGAACATAACCGAATGATGTTCTCTTATAACGATATTTCGAATAAGGCTCGTTTCCAATTATATGAACAGGGGGCTGAAGTTAGACTTAGTGACAAGTTGGCAGAAATATTACAGTTTCCCTCGACACATGTCACCGAGACTGAACCCAGTCTGTCTGGTGTGGGTGAAGTGGATTTAGACCAGGGCACAAAAAATGTCTTCGTCTATTCCGATATTGTCACCTCGCGGGTGGTTGGTGATGTGATGGTACCATTACTGAGGACACTACCTGTTCTAGACAGATCTACCACCTCGGTATTTAGGATGTATGACAAGCCACATTACGTACCCCTCAGTCGATTTTCATTTGACACGATTGGACTTCTTATAACCGACGAGCAAGGGAAACCTATCCCATTTACAGGTGGAACTTCAGTAGTGACGTTACATTTTCGAACAACCAAACGGTTTGATCTGGGCTAACCATGGTTAGGCACGTGCCAATCCAACGCAACCCCAAACTATACGAGGACTATTTCTGCAATCAAGCTGGAAGTGGTCTCCCTGTTTTTGTAGGTGGTCGAAGTCAGCGAGGTCATGGAATTGGTAGTTTCTTTAGTGGTCTTGGTCGCACAATTCTTCCTTGGTTGAAGACTGGTGGCAAAGCCCTAGAGAGAAGGACTGGGGACGGGTCTGCAAGTGGCTCAAGATGCCTTAGCTGGTAGAAATGTTGGTGAGTCCTTCAAAGAACACGCCAGAGATGCTGGTCAACGACTACTCCAAGGCGCAGCTCAACACATCAGCCAATCAGGTAGTGGTGTTAGGAAACGAAAACAAGCCGCCCCGCCAGGTCAGCCCAGTAAAAGAATAAAACCAACAGTCAGAAAGTCGTCGAGTCATAAGACACATCACCACCAAGCGGGACATTCTGATATTTTCTCATAATGGCGTTAATTCATCCCAAGTCGTGTGAGTGTCTGCATTCTGGTCTGGATCTGTTTAGTGTGCCTCCCACCCAGACAGCCGTGGAAGAGGGACAGTTTGTGGAGATTCATCCATTGGCCACTTTAGCTTATGGGGCACCCATCGAATTCACCATTTCTGGTGTCGGTGAAGATTACATTGATTTGTTTAATACTTTTCTGCACGTGAGAGCCAAAGTTACACTGCCCAATGGCGACGACCTACCAAACACAGCCGAAGTCGGTCCTATAAATTATTATTTGCATAGTTTGTTTTCTCAAGTAGACGTGTCCCTGAACGACACTCTTATTTCACCGAGTGAAAATTCGTATCCGTACCGGGCCTACTTGGAAGCTCTTCTGAATTATGGTGAAGAGGCCAAAAAGAGTCATCTGACGTCAGCTCTATACTATCAAGATACTCCTTTGCACATGGCAGACACAAACGGTGATCACAATACAGGTCTAGCCAAAAGAAGATCTTTAGCCAGCTATAGTGTGCCTCTGGATATGATGGGGCGCCTACATTCCGACATTTTCAATCAGGACCGGTACATGTTGAATGGTGTCGATATTAAAATCAAACTAACCCCATCAAAATCCGTCTTTAATTTGATTGCCACGGATGTAAATGGTGGGTACAAAAGTGTCATTAGTTACGCCGCCCTCTTGGTGAGGAAAGCTAAGTTAAATCCAGCTATCTCTCTGGCCCATGAAAAAGCCTTATTGAGATCCAATGCCAAGTATCCTTTTAAAAGGGTCGTGGTAAAGACCTTTTCTATCCCTAAAGGTATGTTTTCCCACACACAAGATAACCTTTTCCTCAGCCAGACACCGACCCGGGTGGTGACGGATTAGTGAATGCTTCCTGCTTCAATGGCGAACTGAATACGAACCCCTTCATATTCAATCATTATCAGTTAAACTATTTGAGTCTGATGGTAGATGGGCGTAGTGTTACAGGCAAACCCTTAACCATGAATTATACCACAGGTCAGTACATGCGAGCTTTCCATAGTACCAACTTGGCCCTTGGTCTGACCGGTAAGGATGTCGGGAATGGTATAAATTATGAAAGTTATAGTCAAGGGAATTGTCTCTATAGTTTTGATCTGACTCCCAGTATATTAGATGGGGAACAGTTTGAAATTGCGAAATCTGGCCCATTGTCAGTAGAACTAAAGTTTGACGTTATAACGACTGTACCTCTACAAGTCATCGTATACCCGAACTCGACTCGGTCCTAGAAGTTTCCAAGACGAGACAAGTGCTAACAGATTACATAGCATAATGGATACCCAACAACTAAGACAATTACTCATGTCTGATCTGTTTGTTCGTCGCCTTCCACTAGTCAACGTATGCGCTAGAGATAATTTGCCTAGACACATTGATAGAACACAGCCAGCTGCTTTGATCGTCAATACTAACACCAGTGCTTACTCTGGTTCACATTGGATCGCCCTATATTTTAATGGTCTAGGTCAGTTTGAATATTTCGATTCGTTTGGCTTGCCACCATTACACGCCGACATTATCCATTTTATACAACGAAACTCGGACAGATCACCCGTGTACAATACCCGTATGCTACAAGACATTAATAACAGTACTTGTGGTCTGTATGCGTTGTATTTCTTATTGATGAAATTTTGCGGTTCGAGCATGTCACGTATCCTGCAACCCTATGGACATAGACAACACGTGAACGATCGTCTCGTGTTTCGATTGGTTACTCCGTGGTTAAAAAAGACAAGTCCAGAACTGTTTAAAACTAGATAAATTCGTCGTTATAAAATGAGACGACCACTCGTATTTTTGTGTCTACAACGATCAAGATTTCTACACCCAAGTGGTTATTCATGGCAAAACCTGTTGATATGCCCAGACAACTAGACAACAGTTTGAAAGCGGTGACAGTTTCGCAAGACACAGGAACAACGACACTACATCTATATCAATCTACCGACAGTCAAGACATCTTTCTACTTCTACAATAATCAAGTCCGCCTCTGCTCCCTTTGGAACATAAAACAAAACCCAGTTTTAATTGTTGTATATCAATAAAAGCCATTTGAAAATGTTATTATTTGTTTCTCTATTTTATTATGTTTTTGTTCGATTGTATAGTTTATTCTTCTCTCTCTCTCTTTATATATATATATATATATATATATATATATATATATATATATATATATATATATATATAGTGGGTGTGTACTTGTGTATAGCTGTTGTTGTGACAGTAGTAATAGTATGGATTGTCTGTACTTCTGTGTCTGTATGTACAAGTGTGTCTGTGTCTTTGTGTGTTTTTGTTTGTAGGTGTGTATTTGTATAATTGATTATGGGTGTGTACTTGTGTATAGTTGTGATGACAGTAGTAATAGTATGAGTGTGTCTGTGCTGTCTCTGCACGTGTGTTTGTTTGGTTGTCTTTGTATTTGTCTTTGAGTGTTCTTGTGTATTTGTTTATGGGTATGTACTTGAGTGTACTTGTGCTGACAGTAGTAATCCTAGGCGATGGGTGTGTGTACTTGGCTGTCTTTGTATGTGTGTACACGTGTCTGTATGTGTGTATAGTTGTGATGACAGTAGTAATGGTAGGAGATGGGTGTGTGTCTTTGAGTTTGTAGTAGGTGTGTATTTGTGTAATTGATTATGGGTGAGTGTGTCTGTACTTCTGAATCTGTACGTGTGTTTGTTTGGTTGACTTTGTATTTGTCTTTGAGTGATCTTGTGTATGGGTGAGTGTGTGTGTACTTGTGTATAGTTGTGATGACAGTAGTAATGGTATGGGTGTGTCTTTGTGCTTGTCTGTCTTTATGTATATGTCTGTATGTACAAATGTATCAAGTATGTACATGTGTGTACTTGGCTGTCTTTGTGTTTGTATGACCCTCTTTGTATGATTTTTACACACCCCACAAAAAAGAGACTTGTATCTCTAACAACGCACCAGCTAATATTCTTGTCGCTAATATTGGTAGTACTATTATCACTACTATTGATTCTTCCTCACTTTACCCACCACCATTGCACTATACGTACTTTCCCCTACAATTTAAGTGGTCACTCGACTACTTGACCACTGCTTGACCACTGCTTGACCACGTCATCGATCACTTTAATCACTACCATAATCTTAGGCACATCGTCCTCTACAATTTAAGTGGTCACTCGACCACTTGACCACTACTTGACCACTACTTGACCACTACTTGACCACTAATTTACCACTCTTTAAGCATCACCATATCATTACAAACACTTTTCCCTAAAATTTATTCACTTGACCACTTGACCACTGCTTGACCACTGATTGACCACTAATTTACCACGCTTTAATCACCACCATATCATTACAATCACTTTTCCCTAATATTTCCCTAAAATTTTCCTCACTTAACCACCGCTTGACCACTGCTTGACCACTACTTGACCACTAATTTACCACTAATTTAATCATTACCATATCATTACAAACACTTTTCCCTAAAATGTCCTCACTTGACCATTGCTTGACCACTGCTTGACCACTAATTTACCACCCTTTAATCATCACCATATCATTACAATCACTTTTCCCTAAAATTTCCTCACTTGACCACTTGACCATTGCTTGATCACTGATTGACCACTAATTTACCACTCTTTAATCACCACCATATCATTACAATCACTTTACCCAAAAATTTCCTTACTTGACTACTTGACCCTTACTTGACCATTGCTTGACCACCGGTTGACCACTAATTTACCACTCTTTAATCACCACCATATCATTACAATCACTTTTCCCTAAACTTTCCTTACTTGACTACTTGACCCTTACTTGACCATTGCTTGACCACTACTTGACCAGTGTGTAACTGTGAACATAACACCTCTTATTACATTTATGACCACCCCTATATCGACCACTCCTACTTGACCACTAATACCCACCCCTTACCATCAAATGACACCCATTATAACTTTATAAGATTTCCTTTGTAATGATGGTAGTGAATAAGCTACTATGAACATACCACCCTTTACTTTCACTTAGACAGTACTATCACACTGTTCAGATGATAGGAACCATCTACACCTCTACCCATGAGTCGTCGAGTATAACCACGACCCATCACACCCCGCCCTTGGCAGTTTATACATCACTACACTCACCACGCATAGTTGTATAACAGCTCATATACCCTACGTAACCACGTCCAACCAAAATATATAACTTACAGCCCTCCCTCATCCGTACTCACACCCTCTCTTTCTATTTCCACCAACATAAAATACTTTTACCTTAATTACTTTCACAGACACCCGCCACAGATTTTTCGTTCCCACACGCCGCCATAAAATTTCACCCAGTCGGCAATTTTCCCAAATATTTCCTTCATAAACCCTATACGGCGCCATCTTGGATGTGCTTTTGTGTGTCTGGGTTCCCTAATACACTACTCACAGCTGATGAAACAGGTTAGACGAGGCCACATTTGGAATTTTTGTTTTTGAAATGGAATTGGAATTGGAATTGGAAATGTGAATCAATGATTTGTCTTTGAAAGGGGATTAGTAGGAAGCCACCAAACACCTATTTGATACGACTACCACCTTATGGACAGACCAGAACAAGTCACTAATCTGACCCTCAGAACAGGACATAATAGATTATGCAACCACATGTATACACAATTCAAGATTGACAATTCAGCCATGTGCACGTGTGAATTGGCGCCGCCGACGGCAGATCGCTTACTCCAAGACTGCCCAAAGTACGACATATCCAGGCAAACCTTCTAGAGTGGAAGATAAACTCTATGGACCACTGAGTGAACTAAAAAGACAGTTGAATTAATACAACAGACAACATTGCAGTTATAGATACATTTCAAATGAACGAATGAAGAAGAGGTGACCGGGTGTGACTAAAGGTAGCCTTGTGCAAGATGGAAAACTTACTGACTAATAGTAAGATGCATTTGCAACAAGAAAAAGAGTGTTGAAGTGCTACATAGAACCTGCACTTTTGTATGGATGTGAATTGTGAGCAATGAGCAGACAAGCTGAAAAACATCTAACAGCAGTGGAAATATAGTTTCTGAGGAAGATGCAAAGAATACCATGGACCCAAAGAAAAACCAATGAGCAAGTGCTACAATAAGCATTTGAAAACCGTAAACTAATTTTTTATTTCCTTTTTATGTTGTATATCCCTTACAGGACGTTGCAGTCAACGCCAGCATTTGCAGCTGCTGTTGATGTACTAGGCAAGATTTTCGATTGGTAGTTTGCCATTTCTTTCTGAAGAAATCAAATGCAGACAGTAAATATTCTTAGGGCACGTTATGAGAAGAAATAAACTGGAAAACTTAGCGACAACTGACATGATTGCGGAGAAAAAATAAGGGGATGGCAGAGACTTAAATATCTGGATGGCTTGGCCACATGGCATAATGGAGACAAAAACACAGAGCTGATCCACGACTCTGGTGATCGTGTGAGATGGCGAAACATGCCCGCCTATGCTTATCGGCATAGCACATTATGATGATGCCTAAAGAAATTGAAACTGGTTTCATTTACTTTAATGTTGAAATTTGGTATACAATTTCTCTTCGTTATAATTATTTCTATTTCCTTTGATTGATCTTCTGTTGCAATTATATATACAATTGTTTTGTTTTGTGCAGCTAAATTGGGTGTAAAATCAACGCTAGATCTGATTAAAAAAACGGCAAGTGAAATGGTTCGGCCACATAACTAGGCTACCAACTGACAGTATACCACAACAAGTAATGATGTGCAGACCACATGGAAGCAGGAGAAGAGGCCGACCATGTAAACGACTGACAGAGGGAATAGCAAAGTCCATAGCAATCTCGATATATGAAGCTCGTAAACAGGCACTCTGCGATTGTTTATGCTTCACCTCGATACCGCAAGGTACAAGAGGAACAAGATGAGATGAGATGAGATGATGAGATGATGAGATGAGGTGATGTGAGATGAGATGAAATGAGATGAGATGATGAGATGGAATGATGCGATGATGAGATGATGAAATGAGATAAGGTGAGATGAGATGAGATGAGATGAGATGATGAGATGAGATGAGATGATGAGGTGAGGTGATGTGAGATGAGATGAAATGAGATGAGATGATGAGATGAGGTGGTGAGATGATGAGATGAGACTTCTTGTAACCAGAATAGAAAGGGGTAAATAAACACATCTCCGTGAGACAGAAAGAGTTAATAACTCTTAATTCACAGAATCACAAGACACCCCCCCCCCCTTTCCCCCACCTCCCTCTCCCTTCCCATGCAACGGCTGGCTAGGTATTACACGAGATATATTGCCACTTAAATCAAACACGGATCACAGCTTTAATTCTCCTGTAACCACATTTTGCTATGGCAGTCTTCCCAGACAAAGTACAAAGACGCCACTTAATAAAACATATCACTCAGTTAATACGGGAACAGACTTGCAGATGGGCGTGTTATGAAACGAAATGTATCTTGTTGTAACTTGTTGAAAACTTATAATGGCAGAGTTATGTCAGGGAGATAGCCGGTCTTAAAGTGCGCGCCGCAGGTTTTATATGTTGCTAATGTCATAACAGGAAGGAATCTATGTGCCAGGTTTAGTGTGACCTTGACCGTTGATAGAGTTTGCCAGGGGGTGGGGGAGGGGGGGGGGGGGGTAGCCCTGCTGAGTAGGTAAATCTGAGAAAATTTCGTGAAGCAGCGAAAATTTTCTGTCCTCGCTTTTTTATTTCTGTCGACTTCTGTATCCTACAGCTCTTTCGCTACCAAACAAAAATTGGGTCCTGACCAAACAGAAATTCATGGCAGAAAATTGGAAGTAGGGGTGTGTTACAATAATGCTTTTAAAAATGGTTAAAATCGTAGCAGATATATTGTATTATATATGAAATTAAAGAGGATTGCACAAGGAACATGACAGTGTTCATAATTATTTGATAGGTTACAAATATTATGACAATAATGAGAGGTTTAATAATAACAACTGAAATTAAAGAGGTAAAAATTATTTTTAAAATTGCATTTATAAGGTGTTTTCTATACTCCTCTACTGCTAACCATGTTTAATTTACTGAATAATCAAACAAACACCACTTGTCTTCAAGAATATAAACATTATTGTTCATTAAAATTACCCAAAAGGAAGTTTTGCTGCATATTCTGAACCATGTCTTCTTCACAAAAAATGAAAAAAAATAATGGCAGAAAACTGGAAGTAGGGGTGTGTCACAATAATGTTATAAAATGCAAATGTTTTACCACACAATGGTGATAAAGATATGTTCAGGCCATGTAAATTTTCAGTTTACTGTAACTTAAAATTCCGGAATGGAGCAGAAATGTATCAAATACACCACAGATCATTATGTGTCGATAGAATAACCAATTGCCACCAGAGTCGGTCAATTGTGGCGATGTATAGGCCCTTGGTAGCGAAAGAGAGGGGTTGTGAACGTATTTTCATAATTCTGACACATCAGGTTCGAAGGCGATTTGGAAGCAGGCCGCTTTGCGTTGATTTCGTAGTAGTAAGAGCTTCGGCCGGTAAGAAAGCAATGGCAATCTTCTTCCTTGTCTTCTTTTTCCGTTTATCTCCAATTGAGGACTGGATCCTCGACCAACTCACTCCGTGTTGTCATATCCGTAGCTATCCCATGCAGCCCAGGTCATGTCCTCCTTACATTATTTATTTGTCTCTTCTCCGTATGTTTTTCGATGTCCCATTATTTCTTTGGTCTTGTGGATTCCAGACGAATGCCTATATGTGGGCACGTCTACGAAATCTGAGGCAATCGATGAAAACCGAGACAAATTTTTCGCGAAAAAAAATCGACGAAAACAGAAATCGACGAAAACCGAAGGCAACGAAAACCGAGGTTTGACTGTACATGAAACACACTATATGAAAATATAAATATAAAAGTGACGCATCTGTATCCTTGTGGTGGACTGGACACGTCTTTTATGAAATCCGCGTTTAGAATTCCAACAAAGCGACTGAACCGGAAATGGTAATGAACCGGAAATAAGTGATTCATTGAGCATGATTTGGAAAGTTAAGGCAGATGTCGTGCACGGGCATTGAATTGAATTCCCGCAGAGGTCCACAATTCGCCAAGTCAGGTTTATCCTCACACCAGGACGCACAGTTGCTGAGGGCAATGAAAGGGTAGACAGACAGACCAGCATTGTCGGTTCATCAGTCTTGCAATGGATCTATCCGCAAGCAGCAACGCCATGAGATAGGTCTTTCGAAACGACGACTTTCAAATGAATGAATCGATATCGATAGTCAAAATACAAGATTTGGGTTTGCGGATATGTGTTGCCAGGATAGAGCAACACATCAATTATGCTAAGAGGTTTGTCAATCGATATCCTTCGGGAACGGTTAGTAACTGTTCGCTATTGGATTTACTACGGAGGAGAGTGGAGCACTGATGGACGTGCCCGGAGTAGTCATCATCATCATCATGCGCCGTGCCGATAAGTATAAGCTGTCGTGGTAAGCTTTCTCACACGACCATCAGAGCTTTGACTCCGATTTGTGTTGTGCCAATTATGTTATTTGGACAAGTCATTCAGGTATGCATCACTGCAATCTCCTCGCTCTTTTTCCCATAAATTTTGCCATTTGTCACTAAGATTTTAAGTTTCTTTCTCTACACCTGTCAACTGGATTTAAACCGTGTCTTCTCGTTCAGAAATCAAAGGCAAATTACTGAAGTTTTCTATTAAATCAAGCCGGGGTTGATCGCAACGTCCCGCAAAGGCCATGCAATTTGTTTTAAACGTACCCCAAACATCCTAACTGTCTTCTGCTAATTTTTCTGATAAATTTCCGATTTGCATGTTTCTTGTGGACCCGAATCATTGAGTTTCTGCCCGCCCATTATTTTTCGTTGCATTTTCTCTGTCAGGCAATGATATTCTTTGTATTGTCTCTGTCCGTCCATTGTATTCTTTGTATTGTATCTGTCTGTCCATGGTATTCCCTGTATTTCTCTGTCCGCCCATGCTATTCTCTGTATTTTCACTGTCCGTCCATGGTATTCATTGTATTGTCTCCAGAAACCACATTTCCCACTGTATTTAAAAGATACTCACCTTGTCTTTAATTGTCAATGTTTCACACCCGTTTTTTGCATATCCTGTACATCGCTGTCAGCCCCAGCATGCTACTGCTGTAGTTGATGTTGGCAAGTTTACGTTCAGTAGTTTGCCATTGCTTTCTGAAAGACCGGCTCTCATGCCAACTCGTTTAAATCCAGCGCAACGCGGTCTGCTGCCAAATTGGTCACCGATGTGTTTCAAACGCGGGTAAGCGGTTTTACGAATCGCGTCCGTAAGGCCTTTGTCGCGGAGACCGGCAGCCTTACCCTAGTACGAGGAAACACAACTTCACGACTAAATGTCAAAGCAGGGCAAGCAAGGCCCCAAGCCTTGGTCGGCAATTCGTCTAGGATTAAAGCTCCGACAGGCGGACAGTTAGAGCTTTGTTTTGCTGATCCGGCAGCTTCTACAGCTGGGCAATACATGGTCTATAAATTCAGCACAGACTGTGAGGTATGGAAAGATATAACTCCATTTTACACACTATCGTCTGTCAAGAAGGCAGGGTGCCAGTTATGTTTTCCATCCTGCAAAAGGCTTCCTGTGCCTTGGCGATTCTAAAGTCTCCTCAGAACCATTGTCCATATCGTCTCACAAAGCACTATCCCTGTAGCTCTAGCGATGACCCCCAGAAGGACTCCGGTAAAGCTTTACACGAGGTTTAAACAATGTAGTCATATGTTCTACGAAACAATCCAGAAAAGTTAACTCCGTCAATAAATGATGTTAAGAAATCAAATGAGTCGACCGAAAAAGCGCAAATATTGCAGCTCTGCTGCAAACAACCACAATGTTATTACGCCCCCCCCCCCCCCCCCCAAAAAAAAAAATATAAATAAATAAGTAAATAAATAAATAAATGCAAATAAAAAATAAAATAAAATAAAATAAAATATCAGATGAACGAAGAAGAAGAATATGTAGCGGAACTGACGTCGAAGTTATGGGTTCAACCCCTACACCGGTCAGTTGGAGTAAAATGTTGACTTCTTATACTTGACTTGGGGACGTAAATTACCATTACCTCTGCAGATGAAGTAATAGGGAAAGCTAAGACATATGTAAAAATGATTGCAGTGCACTAAAAGCAGGAGCACGTAAATGGACTGCTCTTGAGTTCAACGGCAGCGGACACAACAACAATAAATAGTATCGAACGTAGAAGAGGAGGAGGAAGAGGATGGAAAAAAAAAAAAAAAAAGAAGAGGCGGAAGTAGTAGAAGACCACTTTCTAGTTTAGAACAAAGCTAGACTGATCACCCATAGATACAAACGAAGTCCTTAAATGACAGAGCTATTCCAGAATAAATCACATTAAAAAAAATAACTCACTCAAATGTTTCGCTCCAGGAGTCCTAAACGAACGTCCTGAAAGAAAACAACCCAATTAAAATGAGATCAGAACACGATCTGTCCCGACAGATTCTATTAGGCATAGTTAGCAGACCTGGCTGACCTACTTTCCTGACGTAATGTATTCCCACTGCCTGACAGCCGTCTGTGAATGTTTGTGGGGAGAGGGGGTGTCTGTCTGATGTCTGTTAGGCAGTCTTCTTCTTCTTCTTCTTCTTCTTCTTCTTCTTCTTCTTCTTCTTCTTCTTCTTCTTCTTCTTCTTCTTCTTCTTCTTCTTCTTCTTCTTCTTCTTTTTCTTCTCAACTTCCAGCTATTACTACTACTACTGCCACCACGACTGCTGCTGCTGCTGCTACTACTACTACTACTACTACTACTACTAGTACTACTACTACTACTACTACTACTACTACTACTACTACTACTACTACTACTACTACTACTCTTTTCTCTACCATCACCATTAACGCTGCTACTTGTACTCTTGTTGGTGCTACCAATACCACTACCGCTATAACAACAATGACAACAACAACAACAACAACAAAAACTACTACTACTACTACTACTACTACTACTACTACTACTACTACTACTACTACTACTACTACTACTACTACTACTACTGCTGCTGCTGCTAATGTTGCTGATACTGCTATTACTACTCCACCACTACTCCCACTACTACATGTTACCACACCTGATCTGAACACCTCATCTTCTTCTCCTGCAGCTCCTCCTCTTCCACCTCCTCCTTCCTCTTCTATCCAGTCTATAAATCACATGGAACCTTTCAGATTAACCAAAGTGAACTTAAAAACTGTGCCGTCCTGCGACCTACTGACATAAATTTCAGACTGTGAGAAAACCCAGGGGAGATAATCCGTCAGCGCCCAACATCGCGGCTGAGCCTGGTAGTTGTTCAAGGCTGACAACACAGGTCGTCGTTAAGCAATAGATTCCCCAAACAAAACCCCTGTTTGGTGGTATCACTTAAGTGCTAGCCAGTTCACTTGGGTCAGGTGCAAATTAAGTATGACCTGAATAGAACAGTCCTACCTTCTCATCATCATCATCATGAACAAGTGCCTTGCCGTCTGACATGGAAGCTCACGCTTTTCCCCATGTTGCGATCTCCAACAGTATGGATCGATTCATGTATTGACTCCCTTCCGTTTCATGACACAAGGAAGTCAAGAATTTTATCTTGCTGTTTTCTTTTATCCTTCTTACCACACATCTGTCCAGATGTCACATGTTCCAGTTTTTGTCTTCTTTTAATGTGGTCAGAAAATAATGACAGCCTCTTTCTGATGTTTGTGGTAAGTTCTCTTTGCGACTAAGGTTCCCTCAAAATGTCCACCATATTACTCATTTGTCCAAAGAATTTTCAGCATCCACCCATAAAACCACATCACGAAAATTCCCCATGGGTTTTGTCCCTTATTTACTAATTGCCCCTCAGGTCAACAAGGCCGAATGGATAAGATCAATTTTTCTTAACCATCTGGTGCGCTGATGTCGATGTAGAGGATTCAAGCCACACGCAGTTCAGATGTACTTAAATGTTGGACGTCGAAGTCAAACCCAGCATGTTTTGTCTGTCTGTGATTTACTAGGCTAGTTTAAGTTCAGTAGTTTGCCTTTTCATTGTGAGCGACCGACGCTCACACCATTGTATGAAAATCTACGTAAGGCGGTCTCCTGTCAAATCACTTGCAGCTGTTTTTCGAACGCGGTATACGGGATTCCGATTCGCGTTCGTGACCTCTACGCCACGACGCCGGTCTAGGTATCATTGCAAAATGTGAACATGAACTCACAAGATGGTTGTCACTTTATAGCGCAGAGGCTAGAGCTGTTGTCTACCGGCCAGGTTTGTGTTTGAAACCTCTTGGGGGCTGGAATTGTTTCACACATGACCTGGGATTGCAAGTCATAGCAGCCTAAATAGATAGAGACAATGAGGGAGACATATAAACAGCGAGAGACAGAGAGACAGAGAGAGACAGAGAGACAGGTAGAGACAGAGAGACAGATAGAGACAGAGAGACAGAGGGAGACAATGAGGGAGACATATAAACAGCGAGAGACAGAGAGACAGATAGAGACAGAGAGACAGAGAGACAGATAGAGACAGAGACAGATAGAGACAGAGAGACAGATAGAGACAGAGAGACAGATAGAGACAATGAGGGAGACATATAAACAGCGAGAGACATAGAGACAGAGAGACAGATAAAGACAGAGAGACAGATAGAGACAGAGAGACATATAGAGACAATGAGGGAGACATATAAACAGCGAGAGACAGAGAGACAGAGAGACATATAGAGAGAGAGACAGACAGAGACAGAGAGAGAGACAGAGAGACAGATAGAGCCAGAGAGAGACAGAGAGAGACAGAGAGACAGATAGAGACAGATAGAGACAGAGAGAAACAGAGAGAGACAGATAGAGACAGAGAGAGAGACAGAGAGAGAGACAGAGAGACAGATAGAGACAGAGAGACAGAGAGAGAAAGATAGAGACAGAGAGAGATAGAGACAGAGAGATAGAGAGACAGAGAGAGACAGAGAGACAGAGAGAGACAGAGAGACAGAGAGAGACAGAGAGACAGAGAGACAGATAGAGACAGAGAAAGACAGAGAAAGACAGAGAGAGAGACAGAGAGACACAGAGACACAGAGAGACAGAGAGAGACAGAGAGGCAGAGAGGCAGAGAGAGACAGGGAGACAGAGAGACAGATAGAGACAGAGAGACAGAGAGAGACAGACAGAGACAGAGAGAGACAGAGCGACAGATAGACAGATAGAGACAGAGAGACAGAGAGACAGAGAGACAGAGAGGCAGACAGATAGAGACAGAGAGACAGACAGAGACAGAGAGACAGACAGAGACAGAGAGAGACAGAGCGACACAGAGACAGAGACAGAGAGACAGAGAGAGAGACAGAGATAGACAGAGAGACAGAGAGACAGAGATACAGAGAGACAGAGAGATAGAGAGAGAGACAGATAGAGACAGAAAGACAGAGAGACAGAGAAACAGAGACAGAGAAACAGAGACAGAGAGAGACATAGACACAGAGACAGAGACAGATAGAGACAGAGATCCAGCGAGACAGAGAGACAGAGAGAGAGACAGAGAGACAGAGAGACAGAGAGAGACAGAGAGACAGAGAGACAGAGAGAGATAGAGACAGACAGAGAGACAGAGAGACAGAGAGACAGAGAGAGACAGATAGAGACAGAGAGACAGAGAGATAGAGAGAGACAGATAGAGACAGAGAGACAGAGAGAGACAGAGAGACACAGAGACACAGAGAGACAGAGAGTCAGAGACACAAAGAGAGCGATAGAGAGACAGAGAGACAGGGAGAGATGGAGAGACAGAGAGAGACAGATAGAGACAGAGAGACAGAGAGAGACAAAGAGACAGAGGGAGACAGAGAGAGACAGATAGAGAGAGAGAGACAGATAGAGACTGAGAGACAGAGAGAGACAGAGAGACAGAGAGAGAGACAGAGAGACAGAAAGAGACAGCGAGAGACATAGAGAGACAGAGAGAGACAGCGAGACAGAGAGAGACAGAGAGACAGATAGAGACACAGAGAGAGACAGCGAGAGACAGAGAGACAGCGAGAGACAGAGAGAGGGATACAGAGAGACAAAGAGAGATAGAGAGACAGACAGAGACAGAGAGACAGAGAGAGACAGGGAGACAGATAGAGACAGAGAGACAGATAGACAGATAGAGACAGAGAGACAAATAGAGACAGAGAGACAAATATAGACAGAGAGACAGATAGAGACAGAGAGAGACAGAGAGACCGATAGAGACAGAGAGATAGATAGAGACAGAGAGAGACATAGATAGACAGCGAGAGACACAGAGAGAGAAAGAGAGAGACAGCCCGAGACAGATAGAGACAGAGAGACAGAGAGAGACAGCGAGAGACAGAGAGAGACAGAGAGAGACAGATAGAGACAGAGAAACAGCGAGAGACAGAGAGACAAAGAGAAGGAGAGACAGAGAGAGACAGAGAAACAGAAAGACAGAGAGAGAGAAACAGTGAGACAGAGAGACAGAGAGGCAGAGAGACAGCGAGAGACATGAAATCTTTCTCCCCTTTTACCCATTTATTTCATGAAATCTTTACCCTCTTTTACCGCATTATTTCTTGAAATCTTTATCCCCCTTTAACCTATAACCCCATTATATTACTGTATTTTAACCCATTCTAAGCAGTCATGACGTTAGATTACTTTAACGGAAGATTTTTTTTCTTTTGTTCGCTGACTTTGATCTCGAGCGTAGTCCACGGTGGACTTATTTGTGTGTGTGTGTGTGTGTGCGTGCTTATTTTCCCTGTTACCAGTGTCCCTCGCCATCAGGCAAACCCACTCCGACTTCAGAGATACTCGCAATTTACCCCCAATTCAAGGACGAGAAGTCAACATTTTAGCCCAACTACCTGTTTAAGGATTGAACCCGTTACCTCGCCGTAACCTTACCGGAATTTTAAGAGCGAGCTCTTTTACCTATTCGGCCACGCTGACACCCACTGAGCAGATAGCGATAACCTTTTTGGGCCAGACACTTTCACATAAAATCTGCTTCGAAAGTAAAGAGTTAACATTCTCGATCTCAGTAATTCCCCCAAGCGTGTATCTTGGCGCCTTTGATAAAATGTCCCAAATGTCTAGCAGTGTGATTGCTGCACAGCCCAGCAATTCATGGGTTTCTCTGTGGCTGTAAGTTTCCCGGGCGCTGCCACTATGCGCTTGTCACAGGCATAAAATATATGTGCTGCGAAATCAGCACAAGATTTAAATTATTATGTCTTTTTGTGTGTCTGGTTTCTTCACGAACGTGAGAATATCAATTCCCCAGGCTCCACAGAAGCTCTTAGCAAAGCTTCTCAAAGGTGTGGCTGTAGTCGGATAAGGACTAACACTATTAACACAGCTCTATGTTTAATGTTCAAGTGAAGAAATATCTAGCAACTGTGGTGGTTGAGCTGAGTTGAGTTGAGCTAAGAAACGAAATTACTGCACTCAGGGCATTCCCATATGCGCTCCGTCCCCTCTTCCAACAGCTAGCGAAGAGTCATACTACTAATCGTTCCCATATATATCTGATTGAAAGTTCTCATAGTCTTCCCTCCCGGGATTGAGATTCTTCTAGAACCCCTGCCGATCCCACGCAATATCATGCTTTCTACATACGGGTTCTCACACTGTTTACCCGCCTTCTCCACCTGGTCCAATAGGCGTACAAACACCGCTCCCTTGTCCGTAGGTAATCTACCACCAAAAGGTGCATTCCCTGCCAGCTTAACAGCCTGTTCATTCTCCCCCCCCCCCCCCCCTCCCCCGCAATTCCTCGTGGCCAGGGTAAAAAAATACATACAATTCTCAAAATCTGTCACCCCTGAAGCGAGTATAGCGGCGATGTGGTTTCATTTAGGAATGATGAAAACACTGTGAACAGATAGAAAGATTATTGAAGATATCTTCAAAGAAGTTAACTCACAAAGAGAACGGGTTACTCGCATCAGAAGAAGAAGCCTACATTCTTGGGGCATGTCACGAGAAGAGGAAAGCTGGAGTATGTCGACACAACGGGAAAATTGGAGGGTACGAGAGCTGGAAGGAGACCAATAGGGCAGATGCTAGGCAGTTTGGCATCATGGCACGGGGGAATGTCGGTATAAGAATTTATTCGCAGCACAAGAGACAGGAGGCTGTGGGCAGACATGACAACCAACACTACACGGCATGGGCTATAAGATGGAGATAGGGAAAAGAGAGAGAAAAGAAGGAGGGGGAACAATGTCTCCTAAAATGGAGCCGTGGTATGTACTCCGTAGCCTTGCGCTCGAATCCCTGTCTTATTTCTTCCATCTGCCTAAAATAATTACCAGAAAGTTTTCTGGGGTGCGAAGGCAACTAAGATCACCTACGGTAGACAGAGCCCATTGGCTTTGGATGGCAAACGCCAGCCTTTCACATTTGCTTGCGGAAGCCGGACAAACCGACCTGTGAGGTGAGTAACTTGGTGTCATGCACTGTCCTCAAAAGTGGAACGAAGGAGCAGAAGAACGAATGAACAAACGAACGAACATTATTTTCAAAGGGTGACAAATTGTATACAGAGGCCCGTCTTACATTCGGCCCTTCCAATCACCCATCTTTCATACATCAATTATCTGTTGTGCATGTTACATTCACATATAAAATAACATTGTGAAATTAATTATGTGAATATAAACAAGGTATATTACCATGTTATGAGACAAGCAGGCAGGCACATTTATACATCCACTCAATAACTCACGAATATACACTCCCTCGCATGCACAAATACCCACTCCCAATCAAATACACACTAACAAACATTTGCGCGTACAAACTTTGAAGAAGAAGAAGAAGAAGAATAAGAAGAAGAAGAAGAAGAAGAAGAAGAAGAATAAGAAGAAGAAGAAGAAGAAGAAGTTAGTTAGTTAGTTAGTTAGTTAGTCGACAGATCATCCTCGTTGCACATCGGACCATTCAGTCCATAAGTGCTCGGATCCCCTCCTCAGCAAATCCCGCAGCGTGTAGCGGCTAACGACGCCAGTTCTGTGTTGGTTTATCAATCTTCTTTGGCTTCCTGCGTAGTGTTCTTGTTTGGCCACCCCTCTTTTAATTTGCTGCTCTCGCAGTCTGGCCATTGTTGTAGATTCACAGTCATCACTTGGTTCTTGCAAAAGTCTCACTTCTCGTAGAGCATTCAGAATGTCAGCCTGGTCCATGGCGCGTCCGCCCTCAACAGTAGCCTCACCTGCGAGCTTGTCAGCCCGCTCATTTCCTTGTACTCCCGCATGCCCTGGCACGAAGATGAAACTAATCTTTGCCAGCCGAGACCGCTTCAGGGGCAGCAACCATTCTCTTCGGATCGACCCCTCCTCTATCCTCTTGATCATGTTCATTGAGTCGCTAAGGAAACAAGCCCTAGTGAATGTCTCGAGCCATGTTATTGCTTTACTTACTGCCATGACTTCCATGGTCAGGCTACTTGTGGTTTCAGTGGAAGCACCAGAGTCCTCCTTCACAATTCTCCCTCCGGCCTGCGCCGTAAAAGCCCATGAGCTTCTCACATGTCGGATGACCGACCCATCTGTGTAGATGACCGCGTCACCGTCTAGCGAATTCTCGAAAATCAACGCTTGTACTTCAGCCTCAACAGCAGCCGGATTTTCTTGTCTGCATTTTCTATCTAGTTGGATGCAAACTGAAAAGGATGTGCAGAAGTCTGTTGGCACTTGCACCCACTCCTCGCCAGGTTCTAAGTCCTCAAGTGAACACACCTGTTGAAGAATGTCCTCGGCTTGACCCATCCACGACCGTCCTCTTTTTAACCTGCTGCCCTTCACCTTTCTAATTTCACTATGCAGTGGATGCTGTGTGTTTGCGTTAATTCTGAGGTAGGCGCGTGCCCTGCAAACTTGCATTCTCTCTTCAATGGTTGGAAAATCAAGAAGGTAGCGCATCGCCCTGCATGCTGTATCTCTTGTACATCCAAGAATAATGCGCATAGCGAGATAGGGAGGGAGACAGAGTGACACAGCGAGAGAGAGATAAGGGAGATAAGAGAGAGAGAGAGAGAGAGAGAGGATCTTGATAGATAGAGACATGGAAGGAGAACGAGAAACAACGAGAGACAGAGACAGAGGGACACAGAGAGAGAGAGAGAGAGAGAGAGAGAGAGAGAGAGAGAGAGAGAGAGAGAGAATTAGAGAGAATCTAGATAGATATAGACAAGGAGGAAGACCGATAGAAGAAGAAGAAGAAGAAGAAGAAGAAGAAGGAGGAGGAGGAGGAGGAGGGGGAGGAGGAGATCTCGTGGACAGTCGCACAGATGACCTCCAGCCTCCTCCTTTACTCTCAGGCTACAACAGTAGCAACACAGATAGTTCCCGTGGCAACAATGTTTCTATGTTGATGTGGCTGTTACTATCATTTATCTTCTTTATGGTTCAGGAGTGGGCACGTGTGAAGATCATAAGTTTGCAAATTATTTTTATGAACCTATGTTATATTTCTGGCTGCGCAGTGAGTTGTGTGTAGTGCATTCATACCAGCAACGCAGAAAGGAAATCGTTGTTGGTTGCGGGGAATTGCCGCTACTACACAGGAACGGCGTTAAGTAGGAAATGTGACACATAATCAGCTGATAACCTGAGAGAGGTCAGCCTGGGGAGTAGCGGGATTTCCCAGACTTTTACTGAGCCGGGTTGGCGAAACTGGTTTAATATGTCGACACAGTTCGCTGCGTAGGGGCTAGGGGAGGGAAGGAGAGAGAGGAGAGGAGAGAGAGAGAGAGAGAGAGAGAGAGAGAGAGAGAGAAAGAGAGAATCTAGATAGAGACATGGAGGGAGACAAAGAAATGGCGAGAGAGAGAGAGAGAGAGAGAGAGAGAGAGAGAGAGAGAGAGAGAGAGAGGATCTAGATATATAGAGAAAGGGAGGGAGACAAAGAGAAACGGTGCAGAGAGAGAGACAGAGAGACAGAGAGAGACAGAGATGATCTATATAGATAGAGACATGTATGGAGGCAGAGAAACAGCGAGAGACAGAGAGAGAGAGAGAAAGAAAGGGGGAGAGGATCTAGATTATAGAGATAGGGAGGGAGACAGAGTGACACAGCGAGAGAGAGATAAGGGAGATAAGAGAGAGAGAGAGAGAGAGGATCTTGATAGATAGAGACATGGAAGGAGAACGAGAAACAACGAGAGACAGAGACAGAGGGACAGAGAGAGAGAGAGAGAGAGAGAGAGAGAGAGAGAGAGAGAATTAGAGAGAATCTAGATAGATATAGACAAGGAGGAAGACCGAGAGAAACCGAGAGAGAGAAACCGAGAGAAACCGAGAGAGAGAGAGAGAGAGAGAGAGAGAGAGAGAGAGAGGCAGAGAGAGAGAATCTACATCAGAAACATACTCGGAGAGAAACAGAGAGTAGATCTAGCTGCATTGAGAGATATATGAAGAGAGATGGAGATATATAGGAAGAAAGGTAGATAAAGCGAGAACAAGATATATAGAGAGATAGATGACAAGAGAAAGAGATACAGACAGACACTCATAACGAACGAACAAACAAACTTTATTTTCAAAAAATAAACATTCCTGCATTACTTATAAGTCTAACAGAGAACAACAACGATATCAACATTTGCGCCATAAAGGCTTGGAAATGTGCAAAAATCATTACTCAATGATTCATTATTATTCATCATTGATGTGGCAGTTGTTATTAACTATGGGAGGCATACTGTACTACCAATAGGAGCCTGAATGTTACTGGGGTTTTTATTATTATTACTATTATTATTATTATTATTATTATTATTATCATCATCATTAGCATTATCATAATTAAGGGGGAGGTAGTCTGTACTGATATTGTGATTATATGTATAGGGATTGGTGATGTTTTTTGGTATCTCTTTGACAGATAAACAGACAGACAGACAGATCAACTTTGTTCGATGTCACTAAAATGGGTAGGCTCAAACTATATATGTATAATTTTTGGGGCACAAAATGAGAATACAGAAGTAAACTAGAGAACTTGGTGACAACTGGCAACATTGAGGGGTAAAGAACACGAGGAAGGCAGAGAAGTAAACATCTGAATGGTTTGGTTACATGGCATGGTCGAGACAAGACAGCTTATCCACGATTGTGGTGATCGCGTAAGATGACGAGACATGACGCTTATCGCGTGGCACATGATGATGTGGATGCTTTGTATATGAGAATTCACAATGCGTTCTCCGGATGGCGAGGGACACTGGTAATAGGGAAAGCTTATCCACACGCAAATATCAGTCCAGTGGACCAGAAGAAGTAGCATGTGTGTGAGCAGAACTGGCTGGGAAAGAAAATGACGTGAAAACTGGAACCAGCCACTCCTCATGAATATTCTCTGCGCAGAATTTGTATACGCATAAAACCTCCCTTTCGGCGTCTATGAGCAAGGGTTAGTGAACGCAGTTTCATAAAAACTATTATACCGGGTTCAATATCAGCCGCAAGCGATTTGGGAGCTGATCAATATGTGTTGATATTCACAATTATATGAGTGTCGGCTGTTAAGAAAGCAATCTCACACTACTGCACATTGGTCGTGTTTTTCGCCCTCATCCCAGAAGGCATGATATCTGGTCTTACTACCCAAGAGATCAAGATGTCGTATAATATCATTAAGCACAAGTGGCTCTCGGAAAAATTTCCACCTCTTTCTTGGGATCGACTCGATACCTTCTGTAATCTCTCAACTTTGGCTATCTCGAGAATTGTAAATAACATCCACATCACGAACTGTACTCGAACGCATGACCACAAGACAGGTAGGCAAGCGAGAGACAGATTCTGTCAGACATGGCAACTATCTAGCAGCAGTACCAGTAGCAGCGGTAGTAGTAGCAGTATTTGTAGCGGTAGAAATAGTAGTAGAGGAAGAAGCATTAGTAGTAGTTGTAATAGTAGTAATTGTAGCAGCAGCAGTAGTAGTAGTAGTAGTAGTAGTAGTAGTAGTAGCAGTAGTAGTAGTAGTAGTAGTAGTAGTAGTAGTAGTAGTAGTAGTAGTAGTAGTAGTAGTAGTTGTAGCAGCAGCAGTAGCAGCGGTAGCAGTAGCAGTATTTGTAGTGGTAGAAGTATTTGTAGTAGTAGCAGTATTTGTAGTGGTAGAAAAGTGGTAGAATTAGTAGTTGCCGATGAAGAAGCATTAGTAGTAATAGTAGTAGTAGTAGTAGTAGTAGTAGTAGTAGTA
>OY992893.1:88286122-88454547 GCA_963921405.1 Cepaea hortensis
AAGAGACAAATAGCTTTCTTTGGTCATGTGATGAGAAGAGAGGTATTGGAGAACATCGTGACGACTGGAAAGACTCTGGGTGCTGTTGAATAGGCACTGTTGCTGCACGACAACGCCCACCCTCATACGGCTGCGCAAACAGTGGATACACTATGTTTTCTGAAATGTGACGTCTTGAAACATCCAGCAGACTTTATGCCATAGGAGATTCAATTATGTGTACCCTTAAAAGAACAATTGCATAGTCGGAATTTTGCAGATGACAGCTAACGAAGTCACGAACAATAGATTGCACGATTTATTGCCTGGCATATTTAGCTGCATCTCATCAGGTGCATACTTCAGAATTCACACAACATACAGTAAAGTAACTAGATAAATCCTTCAAGCTGAAATATACACATATTCACACAATTGATTGATTGAGACAATGCGTTTCGCATGTTGTTTAACACACAAAATAGTCGCTTGTTAATGATCGCAGAAGCCATGATGATTAATCTTTTAGTTGCATGTCTTACACAGGACGTAGCAGTCAACCCTAGCATTTTGGCTGTTCATGATTTCTGGATTAATCTACACTAGCCAATTTTGTGCAAACAGAAAGACATGATTGTCACTTTAAAATTACCGTAGTAGACAATTGAAATTACCGTGCGAATATGTGTATATTTCAGCTTGAAGGATTTATCTAGTTACTTTATTTTATGTCCCGCTCCGCAGTTCGTAATGCCGCATACTAGCGTTCGAAACACAGCTGTGGGCGATTTGGTAGCAGACCGCCTTACGTTGGTTTATTCATGAAATGGTATGGGTGCCGGTCGTTCAGAAAGCAACGGCAAAATACTGAACGTAAACTTGCCCAGAAATCACGAACAGCCAAAAAGAGTGCTGATGTTGACTGCTACGTCATATAAAGGATATGCAACTAACTTTTTTTTTTAAACGTTATGTTGTGTGATTTATGAAGTATGTACCTGACGAGATGCAGCGAAATATGCCAGGCAATAAATTGTGCAATCTATTGTTCGTGTCTTCGTTATTCAGATGACAATTAAGTAATGGAGACGCGGAAATATTGATTCAAGGCCACGCACATAAACCCTTTTTTAGAAGGCATCCACACGTCAGTGGACAGTGGGGGGTGGGAGGGGGGGACGTGTTGTCAGGCAGATGGGGTGGGGGAGGCGGGGAGGGGGGGGGGCAGTGTTGAGAAATAACACAAACAACATTTTTAGTTCTCACTATTGTAAAAAAAAATTATTCGTAAAATGCCTGTTATTTCATGATTTCTACTCGCATTATTTCTACTCGCATATGTGTGTATGTGTATGTGTTTATACACACACACACACTCAAGTGTGTGTGTGTGTGTGTGTGTGTGTGTTACTAGCTCAATTTATGGGTTCAAAGGAACCGCTGCAGTGGACCTGCGATGTCATGAGACTGGCACAGGGCTGCTAATGAAGATAACTCAGCGCCACTGGCATCAACAACAGCAACACAAACAACAAGAACAAGAACAAGAACAACAACAACAACAACACCTCATGATATCAGTGTCAACTACTGGCACCCATAGAAGCACGTAGGTTGGCAGATTATGCTGCAGTCTGCCGCTCCAGTAGTTAGTAACACGTGCTTATTCTGTGTTTGTTGTTACATCCGGTCAAAGATATGACTTCTCTTGATGTCTCTGAATTATTATTATTATTATTAGTATTGTTATTATTATTAGTATTACTTGTTGCTTGCTTGTGTTTGTTGGCTTGAGCTCCAGCGCAAGGTCCTGTATGTAGGATGAAGACATCCTGTTGTCCAACATCAGTGTGATGTCATACAGGACCTGAGGTTTGCGTGAGTATCCGTTGTCCAATATCTGGCTTATTGGTATGCAGACTGGTGGTTCCTCGCCGTGCAGGCAGACACTCTCCGACTTCGGAGGAAATATTACTTGTAATGCCCTCCTTCTTCTCCCCCTTCTCCTCCTCCTCCTCTTCCGTCTTCTTTTTCTTCTTCTTCTTCTTCTTCTTCTTCTTCTTCTTCTTCTTCTTCTTCTTCTTCTTCTTCTTCTTCTTCTTCTTCTTCTTCTTCTTCTTCTTCTTCTTCTTCTTCTTCTTCTTCTTCTTCTTCTTCTTCTTCCTCACGTTTTTTCTCCTTCTTCCTTCCTTCATCGTATCCTTCCTACTCCTCCTTTTATCTTCTCATCCTTCAACCTCTTCCTTCTTCCTCCACCACATTCTTCCTCCTCCTCCCTCCTCCTCCTTTTACATCCTCATCCTTCTTCCACCCCCACTCCTTCCCCTCTCTTTTTCCACTTTCTTCATGTTTCTGTCACTTCAGGTCCATGGTCTAGAGAAGACTTGACAGCGTGACACTCTAATGTCCTCTGGCGTCTGATATGTTGATTAACCTGGATTTGCTTATATCGTTATCCCCCCTTCCCTCTCCCCCCTCCCCCAGCTATTTAAGCCGTCTACATACATCGTTAACCGTTTTCCTAAGCCTCTCTTCCCCAACTGGACTAAATAACTTCAAATACAACACCTGTGCTTGTCTACACCTGTCCCATCCAATCATTACTTAACCCACTCAATCAATCACAGTCACTACCTGCAAAGGCCAGTAAAAATATTAAACCTTGGCAGTTAAACGAAACAATCCACATATCTCGTCACGCGCCAACACTAAATATAATTCAAAAGCATCTATCATGACATCATAGCAAATTAAAATAAGTTATTTCCGCCAATACTTAAACATTAATAAGAAGTGTTGAGGTTACCTCGTGCAACAGCACGTGAAGCAATGTCGATTAAACGAAGTCCTTTGTAGAAATCAAGTATGTTGTTTACAAACTGTTGTGTATACTATATATAGAAAGTCGGCCCAACCAAATATCTCCGAGCGATACGCCCCTGCAAGCACCCCTGTGTCTGCACTACGCGACCGATCCAAGGTTCATTAGATGAAGCTACTTGTGTCTGGCCGACAAGGTACTTCACATCTGGAGCGGAGGTCCAGTAGTTTCTCTCTCTCTCTCTTTCTCCCTCTCTCTCTCTCTCTCTCTCTCTCTCTCTCTCTCTCTCTCTCTCTCTCTCTCTCTTTCTCTCTCTCTCTCTCTCTCTCTCTTTCTCTGTGTGTGCGTGTGTGTGTGTGACACGGTGTGTTGATTATCATCGTCGGAAGGGTCTCTCTTTGTTTGTTTGTTTATTTGTTTGTTTGTTTGTTTGTTTGTTTGTTTCTTTCTTTCTTTCTTTGTGTATGTCTGTCTCTGTGTCTTTCTTTCGCTACATCGTATTTGTCTATTTCGCTCTTTTTTTATTTTCTTTCGTGCTTTCTTCCTTTCCTGTTGTAAACTTCTGTCACCATATCTTTCATCCACTTTGACCTGTTCTTTCAGCTGTTATCCCCCCCCCCTCCCTTTTTCCCCTTTCCTATCCTCTCCTTCTCCCGCTCTGCGGCGAAGGTGTAATGAATGCAATTCGTATTAACGCATAATGTGTTTCTTCTTCTTCTTCTTCGTTCATCCGGAGTTTTTTTTCGGAAGTGATTGCGTTGTGCCTGTTTACAGCAGAGCTGCGTTCTTGCGCCGTTAGGCCGACACATCCGACTTCTGCGGGCATTTGTTGACCGGGTTAACCTTCCCGGGGGCATAATGTGTTTCAAACACAGCGGCCGCGATGTGGAAGCAGACAGCCTTGCGTTGGTTTCCATACAATGGTTTGAGTGCATGTTGTTTAGAAAGCAATGGTCAACTACTGAACGTAAACTTGCCCAGGAATCATAAACAGTCAAGACATGGGCAGCCAGTATTTATGAAAACATAAAAACTTCGACCTCGTTCAACCTGCTTCTATAGCGCCGAGATCCGTCACTGTCAAACTGTCATTTACTGCCAATATAATACCTCTATAGTACAATTTTTTGGGCATGTTATGAGAAGAAATGATTTGGAGAACTTGGTGACAACTGGTAAGATCGAGGGGAACAGACCAAGGGGAAGACCTAGAAGCAAGTACCTGGATGGCTTGGCCACATGGCATAGTCGAGACAGAAACACGGAGCTGATCCACGACTCTGGTGATCGAGTGAGATGGCAGAACATGACCGCCCACGCTTACCGGCATGGCACATGATGGATGATGGATGGATAGTACCTTGCGGTGTATGGCAAGGGGGGGGGGGGGAGGGGGTCTTGAGCCTGAGGAATTAAGGCCGCCTGGCTAGTGCAGTCGCCGCGAACTGTGGAGGTTGTGATATTCTTTTTGCCTCCGCCAGAAAAAAATCCCACACTTTATTGAGGGATCGAACCCGGGTCTCCCGAAGGAGAATCCGGCGTTGTAGCCACTCGGCCAGCCGCTCCTCATTGAGGTCCGTGTTTGTGTGGATTTTTGAATATCTTTCCTTTCTTTATGCCTGCTCCGTGGCGAAGAGGCTACGGGCGCAGATCGGAATCTCGCATACTCGCGTTCGAAACACAGTTGCGGGCGATTTGGTAGCAGATCGCATAGCATTGGTTGTTTACGAAACGGTATGGGTGATGGTTGTTCAGAATTTAAACTTGCCAAGAGATCATAACAGCAAAAAATGCTGGTGTTGACTGCAACGTCCTGTAAAGGATATGCAGCTAACTTTTTCCGGTCTTTGCTCTCTTTGGAATTAGTCCTAAACAGGACTGGTTATATTTTCTCATCTCTACTCTTCAAGTTCGGTTGAGTCTTATGGGGCACACGCTGTCTGGCATTTTCTTTATTGTGTTGAGTTGGTCCTGGTGAGGACTGGTCCTAAGGAGAACCTGCTAGATTCAGTAGCCTCCCAGTTGTTCGTCGCTTTCTCTAAAAGGACTGGCCTTGAATTTATTTAGTCCTCAGAAGGACTGATCTTGAATTCACCTAGTCCTCAGAAGGATTGATCTTGAATACACTTAGTTCTTGATCTTGAATTCATCATGTCGCTACGATCTTAAAGTATCAGTTGTGTGAGACACAACACTATACAGACACCTGGCCATCTAGACAGACGATAGTTTGTTACATTGTGCTCCGCAAAAGGCATGATATCCTATCCACACCAAAAAGCCTGGGCTGAAGTGTAGATATCATGTGTTGCTCACGCAGCATGATCCCTCTCTGGGCCTGCCTAGTTTATTCCAGAGGGGATAAAAATGTTTGCATATCCTTTACAGGACATCGCTGTCAACATCAGCATCTTTCAGCTGATTGTTGATTTCTTGGCAACATTACGCTCAGTAGTTTGCCATTGATTTCTGAGCGGCCGGCTCACACACCCCGTAAGTTACCGACGCGATTCGAACCACTGCTGATTCTCAACGTCGTCACGTTACTTACGAGAGTATACGAGATTACGGAGAAAAGTCGCTAACCTCTAGGCCAGGAAGCAGGCATTCCAGAGGAAAGGTAACACTAATACACTTGGAACAAAACCAGCAGCAGAAGCTGCCGGATCAACAAAGCAATGCTCTAACTGTCCACCTGTCGGAGTTCCAGTCCTAGACCAGTTGCCGACCAAGGCTTAAGGCATGGTCTGCCCTGCCATGACATTTCCATGACATTTAGTCTTTAGGTTGCATTTCCGTGCACCAGGATAAGACTTGTTCCCTCCAAAATGCTCTCCCGCGCCTGAAGCCATTAGCACAATGTGGGGTGTCGGGTTTGGTAAGCGTCGACCAACATTCGGCGCTAACAGAAAGCAGGTAGTACCATCTACTGTCACACAGTAGTTCAGTCATATCTGACTAAGACCTGACTAGTGCAACACCAGATTAAATACCATCCCTAGGGAGTCACTAAATGCTGATGCTATCAAGAGGAAAGAAACTTGAACCTAACAACTTTGATGGCTTTCCTTGGCTCTTAAGCCCAAGGCACTGTTTCGTCTGTCAAAGGCCACCGTTGCTGAACAAAGATTGCCCGTGTCAGTGGTTGCGCTGTGTCAGCCTATTCATTACAGCGATCCGCGTGTTGATATTAACTCCTTCATGCCCAATCCCTACACAATTGTTACTTTAACTCATGGTGTCCTAGGTAATTATTACTTTATCTCACGGTGTCCTAGGCAATTGTTACTTTAACTTATTGTCTCCTTGACAATTGTTACTTTAACTCCTTGCCTCATAGACAATCGTTGCTTCAACTCACTGTGTCCAAGGCAATTGTTACCTTAACTCATTGACTCCTAGACAATTGTTACTTTAACTTAATGTGTCCTAGGCAATTGTTACTTTAACTCATTGACCCCTAGACAATTGTTACTTTAACTCACTATGTCCTAGGCAATTAATACTTTAACTCATTGTGTCCTTGGCAATTGTTACTTTAACTTATGTGTTCTACGAAATTAATGCTTTAACTCATTGTGCCCTAGACTGTTAATGCTTTACCTTACTGTGTCATAGACAGTTAATACTTTAACCTATTGTGTCATAGATAGTTAATACTTTAACTCCTTGTTCCCTAGTCAGTTATTACTTTAACTTTTTGTATCCTAGACAGCTAATACTTCAACTTTTAGTGTCATACACGGTTACTACTATAACTTATTGCCTCATAGACAGTCAATAATTTAACTTACTGTGTCATAGACAGTTAATTTTTTTTTTTTTTTTTTTTTTAGCATATCCTTTACAGGACTTAGCTGTCAACACCAGCATCTTTCAGCTGTATGTTGATCTCTTGGCAAGATTACGCTCAGTAGTTTGCCATTGCTTTCTGAGCGGCCGGCTCACATACCCCGTAAGATACCGATGCGATTCGAACCACCGCAGACAGTTAATACTTTAACATATTGTGTCATAGACAGTTAATACATCAACTTATTGTGTCATAGACAGTTAATACTTTAACTTATTGTGTAATAGAAAGTTAATACTTTAACTTATTGTGTCACAGACAGTCAATACTTAACTTATTGTCTCATAGACAGTCAATACTATAACATATTGTGTCATAGACAGTCAATACTTTAACTTATCGTGTCATAGACAGTCAATACTTTAACTTATTGTCTCATAGACAGTCAATACTTTAACTTATTGTGTCCTAGACTGTCAATACTTTAACTTATTGTCTCATAGACAGTTAATACTTCAACTTATTGTGCCATAGACAGTTAATACTTTAACTTATTGTCTCATAGACAGTCAATACTTTAACTTATTGTATCATAGACAGTTAGTACATTAACTTATTGTGTCCTAGACTGTCAATGCTTTAACTTATTGTCTCATAGACAGTCAATACTTTAACTTATTGTGCCATAGACAGTTAATACTTTAACTTATTGTCTCATAGACAGTTAATACTTTAACTTATTGTCTCATAGACAGTCAATACTGTAACTTATTGTGTGCCATAGACAGTCAATACTTTAACATGTGTGTGTGTCCTATATATTACTATTTATTCAAGAATATACATCAAGCTTAATCTACAGCCATAATAAGTCGTTTCTAGCAGATGCTACATTAGAACTTGTAAGTTATATTAAATGTATATACAACCTTTTACATTCATTCAAGCGGAACGTTGAATTGTTAATTCAGTTGTTTACTAACCATTTTCCATCTATTGATAAAATTCCCCACCAGTCACGCATTCAAAAAATGTTTGACATTATTTCTGCATGCACACGCACACACATTTGCTACATAAGTCGTAGTTAATTATGGAATTTCCCACAAAATACACCGCTCCTCGCCACTCGGGGCCCGTTCAAACGCTCAAAATTGGATTAATGGATAATATGTGGATGACACATTTCTCGCGGGACACGCTCCCAAACAAGTTTGTGTATAAACACGGAGGAGCGTCCGAGTAATTTGAGAAGCAGATTTGTGAGTGGTGATTTGCGCTTGTGGAGGATATGAGAACATAAATAGATATTCAAGGACGCATTAGTAGGGTGGTATGAAAGGCTGGTTGTGGAACCTCAGGAAGACTGAGTTTTAACTCTTAAGTCCGGTGTGGTTACGTGTAGGTTGCTGAGCTCTGACAAGGGCTTGCGTCTGTCAAGAGTGAGGCTGATGTAGGGGCTTTGCTACCGACCCCGGTACTAATGCAAAGGGACTAATATCCGCAGGGAATGTGATGCTGATCTCACCACCCCCTCTCCAAGCCCAGAAGCCAGTGGGGTGTACAAGACAGGTACTGAAACTTTACATCTGCGGAGAGGCATATTAGGATGTTAAGCGGGTCACGATTTAGCACAAAACAAGGAGACTGGCTCGAATTGGGCCTATTGTATGTTTTATGTCCTTGGCAGGACGTTAGATCACGCCCAGGTTGATTTTTCTAAGCAATTTTACTTTCAGTATTTTGCCATTGCTTTCTGACCCAGAAGTCAACATTGAAGTCTAAATGACCAGTGGATGGGGCTATTACTCCATCAGCGCATGGGAAGTGAAAGGGCGAGCGCTCTGATCCTTGTGGTGTTTCTTCCCACGGGTTTTGAGTGCTTCACTGTCAACAGACTTCTACCGAGTGCCCAGAGAGGAAGTACAATTATGGCATACAATTATGGAATCTAAGAGGAAGTCAAAAAGTGTAGGATACGAAGTTAGTTGACAACAATCAACTTTTCATTAATAGGAAAAACGTGACATAATTACAGAAATTAGACGTCGACAGTCGTAATTTGTTTGGCGCGTTATAAGAATAAATAAACTAGACATCTTGTTGAAAACTGACAGGATTGAGGGACACAGAACAAGGGGAAGGCAGAAAAATAAATATCTTGGTCAAATAGCAAAATACAAGCTACTAAAATGATTTAAAATTTGTTATCATAAGCTAATCCACACGCAAAATTCAACTCAGAGTTCTAGTAGTAACAGCATGCATACACACATCTACATCGATCCGGCCGTTGTACTGAGCCTAGTGTGTAGCCAGAGCACTGTTGAGCATGCCTGTATGAGCATCGTGTGCACACAAATGCCCTTATCGAATCTCGGAATTAACCAGTTCGTCATCGGAGGCCATGGGAAAACCGCAACTATGTTCGTCCGAATCTGAACTGCCAGTAAACAGGAAAATGGCACCGCATCAATGACGCAGAGAAGCCCCAGAGTTGGTCAGCGATGTGCGCATTGCTCTAACCTCATCGACCAGGGATGGGTGTACAGATGTTTACTGTATCATTTGGTACAAGGATTGTTAAGTCATGCTTAGTTGACGTTTTCACGTCAGAGATAGGCCCAAAGGGATCTTCCATAATGTGTGTCTCATGTAATGATCGTGCAGTCATTCAGCTTCTTTTCCCTTCATCTTTTGAAGTTGACCTCATTTGAAAACCACGAAGCGTAGAGAAGCTTTACAGAATCACAAATCGGGAAATGATGGCGTTGCGGTTAACAAACCTTCATCAGAATACAACAACAAGAACAAACACAACAGCACGCGCGCGATTACACACACACACACACACACACACACACACACACACACACTGAAGTGACTACATGAAATCACTCCATTACGAAGCCACGTGAAATACAAATAAAAAACGCAAGCAGAATTAAATGAAATATGTAGTACTTATCTTAGAGACATTACGTATGAAATCCATACAGAATCCATACGGAAATCAATCAATCATGTGCCATGCCGGAAAGCGTGGGCGGTCATGATTCGCCATTTCACTCGATCACCAGAGTCGTGGATCAGCTCAGTGTTCCTGTCTCGTCCATGCCATGTGGCCAAGCCATCCAGGTATTTTCCTCTCGGTCTTCCTCTTGGTCTGTTCCCCTCGATCTTGCCAGCTGTCACCAAGTTCTCCAGTCCATTTCTTCTCATAACATGTCCAAAAAATTTTGACTGTCTACGTCTAATTTCTCTAATCAATCTACGGAAAGCGCAATATATAATGATGTTGCACTCCACCATCGCAGGCGGATGGGCTACATCAAGAAATTGACTGGGAGACAACAGAAAGAAATGGACTGGGACACAACATCAAGAAATGAACTGGGCGACAATATCGAGAAATGGATTTGGGGCCAATATAAAGAAACATCAAGATATGGACAGGGGAACAACATTAAGCAATGGACAGGGAGACAACATTAAGAATCGAATGAGAGGCAACATCAAGAAATGGACTGGGAGACAGCATCAAGAAATTACTGAGAGAAGCTTAAGTGAATGGATCATGAAGACACAGTCGCTTGACTGATTGATTCTATATTACGCAGGCTGTGTCTAGTGCTTCACATTTTGCACCTAGATCTCCACACAGGAGGAGCAGTGTGTGAGAGATTGCGGTGCTGCATTAGGCTCAGAAGCTAGCAGGTTCTATCTTAGCATGGGCTGAGAATGTTTCCAAGAGGCTTTGGTATTTCGCCTCATGATCTCCTAGATAAGACACATATCCTTCTAGTATAAGGTTGGAAAACCAGTCTCGTATGCAAATTGTTCAGGTTAAAATGCCAATCCCTCCCCCGATGTGTCTCCACCTTGACGTGGTGGGGGAGCTTGCGTGTCCCATAGACCCCATTTGCTTGCCGATGGGTGAAAAATTACATATCGGACAGCTTATGGGATAGGGACCAGACTAAGAGAAACACAACCTGCTGCTCTGCAGGCATAGACTGAGGATAGCAGTCAAAATTTAAATGAGGTGCACAATGGCAGAATTTCTTGGTCCGGACAAAACTCTTAAGGCTCCCTGTCGAGGGCTGTGGCTGAACGCCTCTAAGCCACAAACCCTCGGATCTTAGAGCCAGGCTGATACCCGTCTACCGGAAAATAGAAACATGATACTGAGCAAGCTACATGCTCAGGTCTGATACATGTTCGAAGGCTCCCAGCTGGGGGATATGAGAGTTTCCCGGATGAAGGGGCCTGGCCGTTTCCCGTTCACTGCTGCACGAAGGTAAGGTGCTGAGCCGGCAGCACATGTAGCCTACCTCGTGAGCGAGTACAAAAAAGTCAGAAAAGTGCCCCAGTCGAAGGGTTACGGAAACTGTCTGTATCTAACTCATAGAGAGTGTAGACAAAAGTGGAATAATGTCTCATCAACGCAAAATGGAACGCACGGCGAGCGAACATATTGCGTGGTCTGAAGTCACAAGCAAAAGCTTACCGAGTGGATGTCACTCGCAGTCTGACCGCTCCTGGTGTGTGATTGAGCGATCAGTGGCAAGTGGGATGCCCAACACATGGAAGTGAGGAACTAAAGCAGCCATGAGCAGGACGTGGAAACTCCTTGGGTGAGCCCAGTCTCAGAGCAATATGTGCCGGCTCTGCAATTATGGAAGCCTCCTTGGATAGCGAGATAATGCCCATGGTCTGCCCCTGCCTTCCCTTGAGGGCAGACCACGATATCGTTGATCGTTCTATCTTGACCAGCTGAGATGTGGGTGACATTACAACAGTCTAACGTGTCTCGAAACCAGAGGAAGGCTAACCTCACTAAAAAATGCCCGCCGGAAGTCGGAAGTGTCGTCCTACGGGTGGCAAACTAAAAATTGACACTACGCATTTACGTCCGAGTGAAATGTCTCGTCCGAATGTCTCCCGTGCTAGGAACAGCTCTGACTACCTAGTTTCCGAATGCCGCTCTTGTTCGGAACAGCTCTGACTAGGTAGTTTTCCGAATGTCCGCCGTGCCTGGAACAGCTCTGATAGGTACAGGGACAAGCACATGTCCGAAAACTCGCTTAGTGGAAACCAACCGCAGAGCTGACTGGTTTGTGCAGGAACGGCCCAGGGCGAGCGAAATGCCCAATATATTGAAGTGAGGATTTAAAACAGCCATGAGCAGGACGTGACGATTCCCTCGGTAAACCCAGCACCAGAGCGTTATGTGCCGGCTCTGCAATTATGGAAGCCACCCAGGATGGCTGAAAATGCTATGGACTGTCCCTGCCTTCACTTGAGGGATGACCGTGTAGTCTTCGACTGTTCCAACTAGACCAGCTGAGATGTGGACGGTACCACAAAAGTGAGAGTCTTCCAGGATTGCTAACCTGGTCAAAAATGCACGCTAAAAGTCGGATGTGTTGGCCTGAGGGTTTCGACCCGAGGGTGCCTAACCAGACACACCGCAATCACATCTGAAAAAATCACTCCGGGTGAACGCAAAGAAGAAGAAGAAAATGCCAATCCAGTTAGAAATAGCGAAGAGTAGGCCGTAATTCTCCCTGCCAAATTGCTGGGAAAGAAAATCTCAATCAATTAATCAGGTGCCGTCTCCACAATAAAGGTTGACTACAATGGATCTCCAAAACTGGATATTTTGTCAGATTGATATTTGTCCATATCTTGTTGTTATCTTCCTACTTGTATCGTTGTCTACCTCTTGCTCGCTTGCCTTCAGCCTTGCCCTCCAGTATAGTTTTTATAAGAGTGTTATGTCTTTTAACGTGGCCGAAATATTTCACTCTTTTTGTTTTATTTCTTTCACCAACTTTCTTTTCATTCCGTTTTTTAAGAACCTTTGTATTTGAATGTTTTTGTTTCCTTGAAATACGACATATTCTTCTGTATATCCACATCTGCAGGGCGACTTTCCGACTTTCAAATTGCTTGATCAATGTCCAGGTTTCCCCGCCAAATAGTAGTGTTAAATATGCATACGAGGGTAAGTTAATAAGTAAGTCACCAATGGCTGTAGAAAAATAACTAAAGATGATAACAACTTGAAACCAGTTTATTTTTATAGATATAAGGTCCCTTTAGTTCTCAACATAATTTACACCAACAATGATGCACTTATCCCATCGTTTTATCAGTCGTCCCAAACCGACCACATAGAACTGCGTGCTCTGTTTTCTAAACCACGTTTTCACCTCACATTCAACTTCGGCGTCATTCGCGAAATGTTTCCCGCCAAGGTGGGGTTCCTGTTTATGCTGACAAATATTTGTCCCGTAAAGCGGTGCATAGCTGGGTGGAAAACGGAACGAGGTTGCGTCAATAAGTAAGTCACACAGTTCTGTGGGAAGGTAGGTCAATGAAAACAAAGCTCTCAGTTCTATGCAGCCGGTTTGGGAGGATTGATAAAACAATGGGATAAGTGCATCAATGTTGGTGAAATTATGTTGAGAATTAAAGGGACAATTTATGTACAAAAATAAATTGGTGTCAAGTTGTTATCATCTTTAGTTGTTTTTCTACAGCCATTTGTGACTTACTTATTAACTTATCCTAGTAACAATTGACACGTCTTATTTTTAATGCAGTTATCTCTAGATGTTAATACTGATTTCATGATTTTGAAAGCATTTTTGCCATTTCTATTATCTTTTTTTTTTTTTTTAAATTTCTATTTCACTTCTGCCATCATCTGTTATAACATGTACAAGATGGGAGAAACTTGTTTCTTGTCCTAGTATCTAACCGTTTACTGTCATGTTCATTTCCCACTGGTAGATTGATCCAGCCGGTCTCCGTGGCCTAAAGTTTTGAGAGCGCGATTCGTGAGCCACTTACCGTTCGAAACGCCGGGCGACCGATTTGGCAGCAGACCGTGTCGCGCCATAATTTTAACGTGTTGGTATGGGAGCCGGTCGTTCAGAAAGCAATGGCGAACTACTGAAAGTAAAATTTGCTAAGACATTTACAACAGCAGTAAAGTGCTGGTGTTGACAACGATGTCCTGTAAATAGATTATACAAAAAAAAAAAAAAAAAAAAAAAAAAAAAAAAAAAAAGATTGAGCCCGTTACCTTGGATGGAATCTATCTAGAGGAGGAAACAAAGGTAGTTGCATATAATTTACATGACGTCGCAGTCAAACACATCATTGTAAAATAAAATGCTGTTTGTGATCTCTTGGCAAGTTTACGTTCAGTAGTTTGCCATTGCTTTCTGAACGACCGACACCCGTACCATTTCGTAAAAAAAAAAAAAAAACACAAGACGGTCTGCTGTCAAATCGCACGCAGCTGTGTTTCGAACGCGGGTATGCTGGATTATGAACTGTGTCAGCAACTTCTACGCCACGGAGCCGGCAGAGAAAGAAAACCTAAGACAAATGCATGACAAAGTCGCGACATTGACCTTTGAGCTGAATCATTACGCGTGACGCACTTCCCTCAAAATAAGAACGGGAAAGAAGTTCCGTTTCGACTGAACTTCTTCCATTGCATCGTGTTCCATTCTCTAGCTGGCTCGGACATTCAACTCCAAGCGCAAACGATTCGTCTACACACTCTGAGGCGTCATTGGTATCCGGCACTTGCAATATATTTTTGTAGACAAATCGTGCTCCACGGATGATATTGGCAAAATCACGCCGGACTTCTTTTCTTCCCATGCAGTAACGTGGTGCTCATTTTACGCTGGGTCGAACCAGGAACCCAGATCGATTAAAAAATGTCGACTTGATCAGGATTTGAAGGAGGCTTCGTGGCGAAATGGTCATGCCACCTGCCTCGCGCTCCGAAGGTTGTCGGTTCGATTCCGGGCTTGTTCTTTCGGTTCACGGGTACATTTTCTCGGAGACTCGCTGGAGCTACGGAGTTCGTGCTTTGTTCGACTCTTTCTGCAGGTCGTCCTGAGGAAAGAGACCGAGCCATATTGGACAAAACCCGGTGCGATGAAGTCAATCCTCTCGACCTTTAAGACTTTTTTAAAAGGATTTGAACTCATAACCACTGGGCCGTCAAACAAGCCTGTTGTCATTGCGTTGCCGCGGCTCGCAGAACACCCCATCAAGAGAGATAATTAATAAATCTTTTACTAGCCTTAACAGATTCATTGCCAAACAAAAAGTTGGTTCGGACCAAACAGAAATGGATGGCGGAAAATGGGAAGTAGGGGTGGGTCACAGTTATGAGTTAAAAATTGTTAATATGGTAGCAGACATGTTGTATTATCACGCAATAACAACATTTCGGCTATATAAAGGCCCATGGCAGGTACGGGAAGTTGCTTAAGACAATTAATTATCCAATGGCACTTTTATTGTTTAAGATGTATTTTCTGTTAAATTGGTCCTTGTACTTGGAAGTTAGGAAAAGAGTTCTTGCATGTTACATAGAACCAATTTTAACACACGGCTGCGAATCATGGATACATAGTAGATAAGCCAAAAAATCCTGGATGCATTGGAGATGTGGTTTTATAGAACAATTCCGAAAATTAATTGGGCAGCCAATATTAGGAATCTGGACACTTTAAGGGAAGCTATGTCGCAAAGACAACTTATCACAAACATAAGACATAAGCAGTCTTCATTTTTAGCCACATTACAAGAAGACCAAAATTTGAAGATATTGTGACAACTGGAAAGATTTGTGGAAAAAGAGATGAAGACAGAGTGAAAAAATTCTTAACAGTCTTGTGTCAAAACACAGAAGGGTGTCAATTGATACATGAGGTTGGAGATCGCAATTTGTGGAGAAGCATGATCGCCAACGCCAGCCGACAAGGCACTGGATAAATATAATGAAGGTTTATTATGTATATGGTGCTAAACCCATTTCTTATACAGACCAATCCGTTCTCGATGTGTGATGTGGTCATTAACATACGGCTCGTCGATATTGACCATAATATTGTCTGGTTCCAGTTGTATACCTTGTCGACCTACCAGCTCAAGGTCACTTTAACACAAAATCCACCTCTAAGGGGGTTCGAACACTGGCCTACAGGCAAGCCTGATAGCCATTCCGCTACTACTGCTCCCTAAACATCTACATTACTAGCACTTATTTCCGTTCGCTCCCCGTCCTTCCATAGACTTATATATAACAGTATACTGTGAATCATTTGAAATTCCCGAAAAATCTCCCGTACACTTACCTAGTTCCATTTAGAGTGGCTCGGATAGTTGCGATTCTACCAGTTAAGTGAAATATATAGATTATATTTCATTCCAGTATATCTAGAAATCACTTTTGGTAATCTATGTGTTGATATGTGGTTTAGTGATAAATCAGTCTGGGACGGTGAGATTTAGGTTGTAAGTGAATCTTGACCGAAAATGTACTCTCGGTAATGTGCTTTTTGAAAAGACCGTTATTATTGCTAAGACTAAGCTTTCAAGTTGTACGTCAATCAATCAGTCAATATATTAATCAATTAATTAATCAAACAATCGATCGGCCAAACAGCCAGACAAACAGTGTCTGTTTCTAGCAATCAACAGTTCATTATTTCCATCAATGTACATAGTTAGTTAGTTAATTAGTTAGTTAGTTAGTTAGTTAGTTAGTTAGTTAGTTAGTTAGTCGCGGTCCCACCTTCACGGCAACGGGTCGTCCCCATTATGCTCCGTTCCTGTGCCAGTGAATATCACACAAAATGCTCCTCACTGCTCATGTGAAAAGTGGAACAGACAGGAGTTTCGGCAAGCCAACAGCCTGCACAGGTACACTGTGCCGCCGCCAGAATGCCAACACAAAAGTCCTCCACGGAAAATACAGTTTATCGTCTATGGAATCGGCAGTCACCAGAAAGACATCATTGACCCGGATTTAATCCCACATGACTCGGTCTCTTTCAGCAGGGTGACTCGCCGAAAGTCCCGCACAAAGCACGAACTCCTTAGCTCCAGCGACGACTCCCGGGAGTCTCCTGAATAATGAACTCGTTAACCGATAAGGCAAATCAGTCAATTCAGCAACAGCCGGCCGCCATCGTTCCGAACATGCAGTTCACGCTACAAACAACAGCGGACAGATGTAAAAGCATTCCACGCGAAATTCACAGCTCACAGTGTCGCGCCACGCACTCACTCAGTAGCAAGGCGACGGAACCATGCACTACCAGTCCAAAATGAGGAAAATGCGAATGCAAACCATAGCCACAAGCGTAAACACTACAGAGGCGTCAACGGTTCAAATGCCTATCCACCATATTGGTGACCGGAAGTCCCATCAATGTGCATATCTGCCAATCAGTCAGCGAGTCAATACGCAATTTTACATATCTACAACCAGACAATATGTTAATCTGTGAATAAATACATCAATATATTTACCTGTTCCTCGGCTAGCCATACAGTCAGTCAATCAATCTATACATCTGCTAATGAGTCAACCAATAAGCAAATCAAGAGATCGAACAACGAGTGAGTCTTAAAACGTCGAGAGCATCGACTTCATTGCATCGGGTTTTATCCCATATGGTTCCGTCTTTTTTTCGCAGGGCGACCTGCCGAAAGCGTCGCACAAAGCACGAACTCCGTAGCTCCAGCGACAACCCCCAGGAGTCGTCGAGAAAAATGCACTCGTGAACCGAAAGACGTAGCCCGGAATCGAACCCACAACCTTCGAAGCGCTAGGCAGATGGCTTGACCACTTCGCCGCGGGGACTCCCGTAAGTGAGTATAGCAGTCTAATCAATCAAAATCAATAATCTATACGCTATATCAATTATATAACTCGATGACTCAGATCAATGAGTCAACCATGTAATCTATTAGTCAATCAAACTACCAATCACTTAATCAGTCAATTAATTGATTTAGTGCCAAGCAAAAATAAAAGTAGATTTGGACAAAAGAAAAATGGATGGCGAAAAATGGGAAGTTTGGGTGTGTCACAGTTACGACTTAAAAGTTGTTAATATGGTAGCAGGCATGTATTATATATCAAATTAAAGGGCGTTGTATAGGAAATATACTGTATTGATATTTTAGCTGATTGTCACCTTACCGTGTCGACAGACGCTTGCTTGTGTTCGTTGGCTTGAGCTCCAACGCGAAGTCCTGTATGTCGGATGAAGACATCCTGTTGTCCAACATCAATGCGATGTCATACAGGACCTGAGGTTTGCGTGAGTATCCGTTGTCCCATGTCTGGATTATTGGTGTGCAGACTGGTGGTTCCTCGCCGTACAGGCAGACACTCTCCGACTTCGGAGGAATCGGCGATCCTATTGACTTTAGCCAGGACCCCGAAGGAACCTGTTGCCCAGGACGCTCGACGAGGACGCGTCAATAGGTCTTGGCCAGTATATAACCTGGCCCTGGTGCCTTGGAAACACCTCTGCGTCCCACGATAGTTTGTAAAATGGAGTTATACCTCTCCATAACTCAAGGCCTGGAATGAATTTAAAGACCATTTGTTGCCCATGCAGTATGATCCCTCTCTCGGCCTGTCTAGTTTATTTCAGAAGAAAGGTAACACCAATATGTCTGGAACAAGACAAGCTGCAGAAGCTGCCGGATCAGCAAAGCAATGCTCTAACTGTCCGCCTGTCGGAGCTTCAATCCTCGACCACCTGCCGACTAAAGCTTAGGATCTGGTCTGCTTTACCATGGCATTTAGTCTTTAGGTCGCATTTCCTCGCACTAGGATAAGGCCTGTACCCTCCCAAATGCACTCCTCCGCCTGAAGCTGTCGAAACAATGTGTGGTATCAGATATTTTAACTACTGTTTGATTTATTCGCGCATCGCAGTTGCGGGGAAGCTTCATCGGTTCAATAATCAATGCTACCGAACTATCTAACTCGACACTGCGTTTATCAGCGAAATAACGCACGCAATGCCCTCGATACCTCACTTCACTGCCTTGTGTATCGAAGCATGGACGCATCGACCCTAGCCGCAGACAGTTCCTTTGATGTCGCGTGACTCTTACACCACACTAACATCATCAAAGGGATCACGAGCGGCACTGCGTTCGAGCCCATCCTTTTCATCAAGTATGCTGCAGCATGAGTCGCCAGCTTACCGCGCCGGCGCCGTGACATTACCCCTCCGTGGCGTTGACACTCTGTGATTTTTTCGCGGGAAGTACTTTTAGTTGACTAAACAGTGATTCTAAAAGTATAAGATCTAGGACAGCTTGGCCGAATGACTAAGAGCGCTCGCCTATAAACATCCGGTGTGCTGATGGTGATGTCGCGGGTTCAACTCCTACATTGGTCAGCTTGACTAAAATATCGACTTCTCGTCCTTGATTTACGTTAGTTGCATATCCTTTACGGACGTAGCAGTCAACCCCAGTATATTTTGGTTGTGTGTGCGTCTTACTTGGGGATGTAAATTACAAGTACCTCTGAATTCGGAGTGGGTTCACCTGAAGGTGACGGGCAATGGTAATATGGAAAGCTAATCCACACGCAAGAATCAATCCAGTTCTGTACTAGCGCGTGTCGGACTACCCTTGGACGATCGATAGCAATAAAAAACAAACAAAATATTTAGTGATAGTGAAAGCTATTCCTACTTGCGAAAATCACACCAGTACGGACTACGCACAAGTTCAAATCGAGAGAACGATAAAACAAATGTATAACATGATTAACAGCAGCAGTCAGACTGTGTGGTGACGGGTGTTTGAAGGTGTCTGATGATGTCACAGCTCATGTTAAGCCCACAGCAAGGTAGCCTTTCACAACAGCTAAGTAACCTATATGGTGTATTTTTAATTACTATACAGTGTTTGAACATACTGCCGGTCCACGTTTTGTATTCACCCTCTATAAAGTTCACGCAACATAATATTCTTGGACTGGCAATATTTTCAAACACTGCCCAGTCGTTAAAATCACACCCTGCACACACACACACACCCTGCACACACACACACACACACACACACACACACACACACACACACACACACACACACACACATGTATATATGTGTGAGTGTGTGTGTGTGTGTATTTACGGATGTTTTTATGTAGTTGCATTAATACATGTTTGTTATTTGCTTGCTGACGTAGATTTTAGCCGCAGCGTCCATTTTATTCACTTGTGATTAAGTTTTAGTTTAGCTTACTGATTCTATTTCTTGTTTTCTTTAATTATGTGCCACCACTGCCTCCCCCCTTTTTCTTCCATCTGGGTGGGGGGGGGGGGGGGAGCTAAAGGGAGCCAAAGAATTGTAGCACTGTTACAAACCATGCCGACTCTATGGCGATGGGGTTGCGGACATAAATTCACAATCCTGAATACTGCGTACGGAACACAGCTGCGGGTGACTTGGAAGCAGGCCGCCTTGCGCTGGTTTTCATTCAATGGTATGAGCACCGGTCGTTCCGAATGTAATGGCAAACTACTGAAGGTAAGCTTCCCCCAAATCACAAACAGCCAAAAGAATGCTGAAGTTGACTGTGACGTCCTGTAAAGGATATGCAACTGACTTTTTAACCTAGTATGCATGCCGCAAGTGGCAACTTAGGAGGTGTTCCTCCCGTGGGTTACTTGGGACCCTGTGGGGTAGCAAAGAATAGTAACACTGTAACCTAGATGGTGACCGCTGGCAAGATCGAGGGGAAGAGAACTAGGGGAAGACAGAGAAATAAATATCTGGATGACTTGATCACGTGGCATCGTCCAGACAAGAACACTGAGCTGATCCCCGACTCTGGTGATCGAGTGAAATGGCGAATCATGACCACCCACGCTCGCCGGCATGGCACATGATGGATAAATGAAACATAGTCTGCATGTCAGTGAGGGGAGACACAGGAGGTTCCGCCCGTGTGTTACCGTGACCCTGAGGGAACTTTAAATAAAAAAATTGCAGCAAACTGTAACATGCCATGCGTGTCGTAGATGGCGACAAAGGAGGGTTGGAGCTAGGACAGTCTCCCCCCCCCCCCCTGTATAGAAAAACTTTAGCTGCAGAATCTAACCAACAATAAACACGTAGAATGATTAAGCAAAAAAGAACATCTAAGCCAACCAACAGACATGAGGGTTCGCGTGTAGAAGACACGGAGAAAGCCCATAATGGACACGGAGAGAATGTAGAAGGAGTGCAAGGAGGGAGAGATGAAGGAAGGAAGGATGACAAATGAAGACATTCAAAGATAGAAAGGAATGAGCGAAGGCGTGAACTTTATTTTCAAAGGGTCACAAATTGGGCAACGCAGGCCCGTCTTACATTTGGCTCTTCCATTAATTCATCTTTCGTATGGGAATGTCGTGAGTGCAGAGATGTCGGTTCTTGACTCAACTCAACTCATCTTTCGTATAAAATTAACTATCTTGCATGTTACATTCACATAGGAAAACAAAACATTGTCAAATGTAAGTTGTGAACATATTGCATATTGCCTTCTAATGAGACAGCCAGGCAACCAGACACATACACACACTTGCATAAACATATGCATGCATACTTGCATACATACTTATATCAGTTACACAATCTCTCACAGTCATGCACCCACTCAATATCACACAAATACACAATCAAAGGAGGACACGAGAGCGACGAAGAGGTATACACAAAGAAGAAGAAGAAGAAGAAGAAGAAGAAGAAGAAGAAGAAGAAGAAGAAGAAGAAGAAGAAGAAGAAGAAGAAGAAGAAGAAGAAGAAGAAGAAGAAGAAAATCAGCTGACTTCTCTATAAAACAAATACGCATTGTTAGTCTGCAATACCGTCTACCCTCAACCACACAAGGCCAGTCTTAAATTCAAGCACCACCCGATTAAAATCTCTAAATTAACAGCAACAAAATAACACAGAACGCCTTTCATTTTCTTCCTATGTTGTTTTAAAGACCACAGCAAACTTCTGGTTAAAATATTCCTATATGTAAATTAACCCTCGCTGTGTTCCGTAGTTTATTTCGACGGCACAGGAAGTCCCAAGGTCAAGGCTAGCAGGCGCTGTATCCATGCCTGACAAAAGACGTTAAATTAATCCATTGAAACAAATGGGTTTCTATTCTCAAACCTCCACCGTTGACTCTTTGGGCAAATCGCCAGATATTTTCTCCACCTACTTATCTTAATTAATTGTGGGGATGACATAATGGGTTTGGTCCAAGGTTGTCTAATGATGGCGGTTTTAAAATGGCAGTGGTAGACGGCAGTCTAAAATTACGGGTTGACAGTAGACAGACCAGCTACTAAAAAGACTTTTAACATGTTTATCAAAAGCTAATCCACACGCACAAGGCAGCTCTGAGCACTAGCAGCATGCATGTTGACTACGCTTGAATACAAAGCAGTCTGAGTGATCTTGAGGTATGGTGTCCGCCTCGAGTGCCGGAGGTCCCGGGTTCAAGCCCCGGTGAGGACCGGGATTTTTTCACGTGGACTTCTAGTAACAAAAATTTCCCCTGGTCTCTTGGTAGTGAGATCGGAAGCCCGCGTGTATTGCTGCGCACGTAACAAATCCCTTGGCAGTTGGTAATCGAAACAGAGTAGCCTAACGGCGCTGCCCGGGCAAAATTTCGAGTTAAAAATCTACCCAAAGTATTTCAGAATCGTTACCGGTGCTACTGAGTTCGTGCATTGAGCTAAGATTCTCCGGACTCAGGTTTGAGTTAGGAGTAGAACGGAGCACTTATGGGTTACACCCGTGTGCCGTGATGTTGATCCGCCGACTAAACTAAACTAAACAAAGCAATCGATCGCAGCAACAAGAATACCAACAAACTGTCCAATTTTTGGGGGAGGGTTGGGGAGGCGGCAACTCATCAGGGTTTCACAGGGTCCAGTTGCCATGGAGCAAGCTTATAACCTAGCCAGTCTGCCACTGTGTTGTTGGTCTATGTAATGTGTTTGTAAGGCGGGAAAGGAGGCGGACGTTGGTACATTTTCACTGTCATTGCTTCTGCAGTTTGTCTTGTTCCAGATGTATTGATGTTACCTTTCCTCGGGAGTATATTAGGCTGGCCGGCAGAGGGATGCTGCATGGACAACACACTGTAGCTCTACAATTTAGCTCAGGCTGTGTGCTATTAAGAGGTTGTTATGCCTTTATTTTAACGCACGATGTAACAACTTATTGTGTATCTATTCTGTCCTTCTTCCTGAGTTTTTCCGATTTATCTTTTTCCTGTTGATTTCAGAATTCTCATCTTTCCTCACTGTATGGCCTAGCCAGCGCAGATTCTTATCTTCACCTCTTGGCTTTTGTAATTTGTTTACTTCTCATTAAAAACCGCACAACGATGATTCTGTCATACTATTTTAGTTCTTCTATTTTGCACAGGCAAAAAGTTAGTGAATATGTGAGGTAACTACAGGACGCTTTTAAATGCATTATGACACGCAAGGCATATTGTGCTAGACCCATAGGTGTCTAGGCCAATCCACACTCAGTTTCACAGCAGTCGCTTGCACTCCCTAAGACATTTCCTAGCACCCATTTTGGTTGGATCGATCTAAGAGCTCGTCACATAAAAAATTTCATCCCTTAAACTAGCACACACAAAAATTCCGGGAGGTAAAAGCGATATATGATGTTACATTGACTAAATCATCCATCCAGTGGCTATTTGATGTGAAAAATACGGTGTTAACACCAATCATCTAATATGCCTCTGCACAAGTAAACGGATCATTTCCCTTTTATGTCATATCAATTTTATAGACTTACTAGCTGACCCGGCCCGGCTTCGCCCAGTCCTTGGTGGGGAGCATCTCATTTAATTCATATAAGTAGTCATATAAGTTCCCGTTCCCGTTACCGACTATCTGTCTGTCTGTCTGTCTGTTTGTCTGTCTGTCTGTCTGTCTGTCTGTCTGTCTGTCTGTCTGTCTGTCTGTCTGACTCGGCCCGGCATCGCCCAGCTCCTGGTGTGGAGCATCACATTTAATTCATATAAGTAGTCATATAAGCTCCCGTTCCCGTTCCCGACTATCTATCTGTCTGTCTATCTGTCTGTCTGTCTGTCTGTCTGATCCGGCCCGGCTTCGCCCAGCCCCTGATGGGGAGCATCTAATTTAATTCATATAAGTAGTCATATAAGTTCCCGTTCCCGACTGTCTGTCTGTCTGTCTGTCTATCTGTCTGTCTGTCTGTCTGTCTGTCTGTCTGTCTGTCTGTCTGTCTGTCTGTCTGTCTGTCTGTCTGTCTGTCTGTCTGTCTGTCTAATCATTTATTGGTTGCAGTTAGAACAACCTTAGATAAACGAAGACCAACTTACAAAAAGCATTAGAAAGAGCACTTGAAAGATCTTTACATCTTCCCCAACAATTAACTTGGGTAAATGGAGCAGCGGCAGCAGCAGCAGAAGAAGAAGAAAAAGGAGGAGTAGGAGCTGGGAGGAGGAAGAGGGAGGTGGAGGAGGGAGGAGTAGGAGGGAGGAAGAGATAGGCGGAGAGAGGAGGAGGAGGGAAGAGGAGGAAGGAGGAGGAGTAGTAGGGAGGAGGAGGGATTAGGAGGAGGAGAGAGGAGGAGGAGGGAGGAGGAGGGAGGAGGAGGAAGGAGGAGGATGAGGGAGGAGGAGGAGGCAGGAGGAGGGAGGAGGAGGTGGGAGGAGGAGGGAAGGAGGAGGAGGAAGGAGGAGGGGAGGAGGAGGGGGAGGAGGAAGAGGGAGGAGGAGGGAGGAGGGGGGAGGAGGGAGGAGGAAGAGGGAGGAGGAAGAGGGAGGAGGAAGGAGAAGGAGGAGGAGGAGGGAGAAGGAGGGGGGAGAAGAACGCAGGAGGAGGAGGGGGAGGAGGAGGGAGGAGGAGGAGGGAGGAGGAGAGGGAGGAGGAGGGAGATGGAGGAGGAGGGAGGAGGAGGGAGGAGGAGAGAGGAGGAGGAGGGAGGAGGCGGAGAGAGAAGGAGGAGGGAGGAGGAGGGAGGAGGAAGAGGGAGAAGGAGGAGGGAGAAGGAGGAGGGAGGGGGAGGAGGAGGAGGGAGAATGAGGAGGGAGGAGGAGGAAGAGGGAGGAGGAGGGATGTGGAGGGAGGAGGAGGAGGGAGGAGGAGAAGGGAGGAGGAGAAGGGAGGAGGAGGGAGGAGGAGAGGGAGGAAGAGGGAGGAGGAGGGGGAGGAGGAGGGAGGAAGAGGGAGGAGAAGGAGAAGGAGGAGGAGGGAGGAAGAGGGAGGAGGAGGGAGGAGGAGGGAGGAGGGGGAGGACGTATGAGGAGGAGGAGGGAGGAGGAGGAGGGAGTAGGAGGAGAGAGGAGGACAAGGGAGGAGGAAGGAAGAGGAGTGATTAGGATGAGGGAGGAGGGCGAGGAGGCAGGAGGAGGAAGAGGGAGGAAGAGGGAGGAGGAGGAAGGAGGAGGAAGAGGGAGGAGGAGGGAGGAGAAAGAGGGAAGAGGAGGATGGAGGAGGGAGAGGGAGGAGGGGAGGGGAAGAGGAAGAGGGTAGGAGGTGGAGGAGGGGAGAGGAGGAGGAGGAGGAATATAACGCATATGCCTGTAGATTTAATAATGGCTGAAGTTGTTCCATGTCTTCTTAGAGATGGCGACAGTGTAAAAAAATATAAAATCTTCAAACTTGATAGAGATAAGGTAACTATTATTTATTTATTCTTTAAGCATAAAAAGATGAGTTACAATGTTATGCATTATGCATTATTTTTAAGAAAACTTTGAAAATGCCTTAAAGATTGTATCATTATTTATAATAACTCATATGCCGGTACATAACTATGGACAAAGAGTTTATAAATGCCACAATATGACTATAAGTTATACAGAAAAGTTATGCCCCTTGAAATAACTTTTACAGAGTTACGTCCCCTGAGATATATGAAATTATAATGAAAAATGAAAAATAAAATAATATTGGGTAAGCAGCCGATTTCACACTAAAAAATATGACAGTGGGCTGTGCTGAAATGAAAGGAAGACGTGTAGAAAATTTCATCTCAATCGGATGGGCCGTTCGCGAGCGCATAACGGACATACGGACATACAGACAGACGGAGATCGCCTTTTATATATAAGATATTGTGTTTTTCTTGTCTGTGTATCGGCGTTTGTTTGTTGTTTGTATGTTAAGGAAAGCTTTGGCCGCAACGTTCATTTTGCTATTTGTGATTATTTTTTTATTAGGCTTGCCGTCTACTTCTGGTGTGGTGATTTATTCAATGTCTTTTCTTTTCATAGACCAATTTAGGTGTCAGCCTATTCCCTAGTCTTCCTTTTCCTTCCCATCATCATCATCATCATCATCATCATCATCATCATCATCATCATCATCATCATCATCATCATCATCATCATCATCATCATCATCATCATCATCATCAGTATCATCATCATCATCATCATCATCATCATCATCATCATCATCATCATCATCATCATCAGCATCATCAGTATCATCATCATCATCATCATCATCGTCATCATCATTATTATAATCATTATCATCATCAAGTGCTCTGCCAGCTGGCATAGGCGTTCATGGCTCTCCACAGATCTCGGTGTTTGGTGTTCTGAATTAACTCTGCTGATGGTATTCCTCCATGTCACCGTCTCAATCCATCCAGCATCATTTTTCTTGGTCTGCCTCTGCCTATTTTCCCCTCGATCTTTCCAGATGTCACGATGTTCTCCAATGCCTCTCTTCTCATCATATGACAGAAGAAAGCTGTTTGTCTCTTTCTTCTTGTTGTATATAATGTTCTAGTTTCATTAGCCAGTCTTAGGCAGTCTTCCCATGAACAAAATTAGTGGAACAGCAGTAAAGCTGTGGAAATGTAAACATTATAAAATAATACAAAGTAATGCAGCTTTACAGAACAGAATTACGAAATACACAGGACGATACGTCGACTAGCCACCACCAGCAAACAAACACATACACAAAACACAACATATAATCAGTATCACAGCCTCGGATTCTGAGATAAGCAGCAACAAATTTTTGTCACATTTTCATTTTCTCTTTACTGTTCTCATTTTATTGTTTCATCATTATATTCTTCTCATCGTGTTATTATGCCTTAATGTAGTCACTGGAGGGTCTTCTCCGTGGTTATATGCTGTGTTTTGTGTATGCATTTGTTTGCTAATGAACGCTAGTCGCCGCAACGTCCTGTGTGTTTCGTAATTCTGTTCTGTACACCTGCATTTTTTTTTTAAAATTCGCATATCCTTTACAGGACATCGCTGTCAACAGCAGCATCTTTCAGCTGTCTGTTGATCTCTTGGCAAGATTACGCTCAGTAGTTTGCCATTGCTTTCTGAGCGGCCGGCTCAGTTATCCCGCAAGTCACCAGCGGGGGACGAACCGCTCCCAGTTCTCGCCCGCTACGAGACTGCGTGATAAACGGGATTACAGAGAAAGTGTTGTAACCCCTCGGCCAGAGAGACCGGCACACCTGCATTACTTTGTGTTATTTTATATTGTTTACATTTTCTTCCCAGAAAGTTCTGGAAATTACCCAGTTTTCTAGGCAGGGTTATTCCTTCACTAGGGCACTGTCTCCTGGATCCTTTCATTGGCACCCACCAGGGAACTGGGTGTGAGGAGAAAGAGGATAAAACATTTGGAAATAATTACAGTGCACGGTGTATACTTAATGGAAACTTGATCCCTACTGCAGCACCAGGCATCCAGCAAGGCTGAACACTAAGTCTGTCAAGGACACGTTAGGTCGTCTGTGAGGTGGTATAGCTGTCTGTTGGAGGCGAAAGCGACGTTGAGGGAAAAGGGGAAAGGAATGGTATGGGGAGAGTTAAAAAGTGTTCCACTCGGCGGGTGGTCGTTGAAAGATAACCAGGGACTGAGTCATAGAGATTGTGGTACTGGGTGTTGGGGTATTCGCTTATGTTGGGTAGTTCTTAAACGGCCAAGTCGGCAGTTTGTACCTTTGCTGGTGTGTGTCAGCGGTTGATTTATTGAAGTCTGTCGTGTAACTCTGTATCCGTCAGGTGGACGTAAATTTAATGTGTGCTGTCTAGAGACGTTTAAAAAAAAAAAAAAAAAAGAAATTAACCATTCGAGGTTCCATAGAAAAAATAGAAAACGCATCATTATCATCAAGTGCCCTGTCGGCTGGTTTAGGCGTTCATGTCTCTACACAGATCTAAGTTTTTTTTTTGGTGTTCTGGATCAACTCTAATGATGATATTCATCCATGCCACCGCCTCAGTCTATCGAGCATCATTTCTCTTGGTCTGCCCATGCTTTTTTTTCACATTGATATTTCTAGTTGTCACGATGTTCTCCAATGTCTCTTGTCTCACAATATGACTAAAGAACGTTGTTTGACTCTTTCTTATTGTTGTATATAATTTACTGTATAACATTACTGTATAATTTACAAAGAACATTTCGAGCCAAAATAGGCCTTATCAGCCATCTTCGAACTCACGGCTCCATACTTTCATCCCCAACTGTATGAAATGAATGGCCATCATCATTCTTGATGGACAAACAACACGTCTAATTTATTAGTTTCATGATTCTCTTGCAGGTAATCGTGGTTAGTTAGGAAAAACATGGTACGTAGATAGTCGGATGTAAAATCGGAAAGCCTTGATGACGTTGTGGTGACACACACAACAACAACAACAACAGCAACACTAATACTACTGATGCTGCTGTTGCTACTATTACTGCTGCCACTACTACCCTAACTACTGCTTCTGCTGCTGTTGCTACTACTACTACTACTACTACTACTACTACTACTACTACTACTACTACTACTACTACTACTACTACTACTACTACTACTACTACTACTACTACTACTACTACTAGTAGTACTACTATTCATTTGCCATGGCGGTAAGCATGGGCGATCATGTTTCGCCATGGTACACGATCACCAGAGTCGTGGATCAGCTCAGTGTTTCTATCTAGACCATGCCATGTAGTCAAACCATACAGATATTTACTTTTCTGCCTTCCCCTTGTTCTTTTCTTCTCAATCTTGCCAGTTGTCACTAAGTTTATGTCTTCTCATAACGTACTGCAAACGTATTTAACTACCTATATCTAAGTTCTCTAATCAGTTTACGGTTTTCATCTGCCTCTTGTAGGACTTGCTCATTGCTTTTTCAGTCTGCCCATGGTATTCTTTGTTGTCAATCCAGGTCGGTAACTATAGCAGTGGTTCTCAACCTTTTTTGACCCAAGCACCCCTTCACAATATGTTAAAAATATAAAATCCACCCCACCTCACCCCCACTCCCCGACCCCTACACAGTATACCTAAAAATGGAAGCTAAAGTTAATAAAACATATTAGTAAAAGCCTAGTCGTCTACATAAAATGATTGCGGGTCTACTTACGTTATAAAACGAATTTCAGAAGGCCGAGAAGTAAAAACCGTAAAGTATGGAGGGAAAATCAATATCAAGTAATCGGTTCTTGTATTAATGCGGTCTTGAAATAATCTTAATTTCCCCTCCCTCCCCCACCCTGGAAACCCTAAAATTCCCTACAGTTGAGAACCACTAGTCTAGTGCATCCTCTAGTTTCATTGTTTAACATCTATGAACGCCAATCAATACCTGTATGTTATTATGAACTTTAAATTAAGGCAACACGCTCTATGGCGAAGACGTTACGGAAGCAATTTGTAATCCCGCATACTGCGTTTCTTAACACAGCTTCGGGCGATTTGGAAACAGAACGCCTTGCGTTAGATTTCATACAATGGTCTCCGTTCCGGTCGTTCAAGAGGCAAGGCAAACTACTGAACGTAAACTTGTCAAGACACAACAAACAACTAAAATTTGCTGGGTTTGACTGCGACGTCCTGTAAAGGATATGCAACTAAAGTTAACATTTAAGTTCCGACAGCGGTGACAACTAGAGGTAAGTATATCCACGTGGTACCTGGCATTACCTCCCGGGCGGAATGGGGTGTATGTTAGATGCACCTGTTGAAAAAACAGATGCAGGTGGCGTCACCACAATAAGACGTGAGATTGTCATACGAAACTTCCCGGGAGGGCCATCCCGGACAAATAATGCGGTGATGAAATCGGGTACATCGACCGACAGAGGCAATTATCACAAATACGCTGTAAACAGACACAAAGCCACTACTATCCTATATACAACAAGCGAAGAGGATGACAGAGAAGTAGGGAGAATAGGAAGAGGAGACGGGGGAGAACGGAATAGTGGATGAGTAGGTAGAGGTTGAAGAAAAGGAGAAAGAACAAAAAAGGGGAAGATAAAGAAGAAGAAGCAGAAGAAGAAGAAGAAGAAGAAGAAGAAGAAGAAGAAGAAGAAGAAGAAGAAGAAGAAGAAGAAGAAGAAGAAGAAGAAGAAGAAGAAGAAGAAGAAGAAGAAGAAGAAAAAGAAGAAGAAGAAGAAGAAGAAGAAGAAGAAGAAGAAAGAGAAGGTGGAAAAGAAGGGGGAATAGGAGGAGTATCTTTTAAGAGTAGGTTTTCTGATTGTGAAGGTTGCCAAAGGAGTGACAATTTGCGGCCAACTCTTTAAGATTTCAATTTTATAATGTGTCTTTGGCAGTATACGCAGTTCCATATGAAAGGAAGTGCTGGAGGGAAAAGTTTAGAGGAATTGTGTTAAAAGGAGATAATGTTACATGTGGGTGGATAACATCAAGAGATCGATTTAAAGAAGCTATTGTATAAATAAATCATCATATAGGTGCAGATATAGGTTGTTGAAGATTCTTTGCAACATCATCATCAAGGGAGGCGCCTAGCACTGTTTCGTCAGGCCTGTGGCTCAGTACATCTGTCTTCGTCAAGTTTTTGAGTTTGCTTACCCTAGCCTTTGACTGTCCTCAGTTTGCCTACAAGGCAGGAGGCTTCTCTATGTATGATCCCTATTGCTGGACCTGTCCGACATTGGAGACCCAAACAGTAGCTGCGCTACCGTCGGCATGGCCTTTGGTGGTCATTGGAACACACAAGCCCCTCTTCCACTTCAAGATGTATACACAACAAAGATGACTCATTGTAACTGACATTCGTTGTGGAGATAGTACGCGATGGTTTTGCTGAACAAACTCACGGCACCTCATTTATGCGAGAAAATAAGGCAACACAATCACTCTCCAGTTCTGAGGGGGAGTGTGTGTGTGTGTGTGTGTGTGTGTGTGTTGTTTGGGGAGTGTGTGTGGGTGAAAGGGTGCGTGTGTGCGTGTGCGTATGAGTGTGTGTGTGAGTGTGTGTGTGTGTGTGTGTGTGTAGGTGACACCAAGGGGTATTCCCAATAAAGTCCGGCTCCGTGGCCAAAGTTTCCGAACGGGGTTCGTGAGCCGCTTACCAGGCGGTCGAAACGCAGCCGCGACCGATTTGTGTAGCAGACCGTGTCGCGTTGTGTTATAACGTGTTGGTATGGGAGCCGGTCATTCAGAAAGCGATGGCAAACTACTGAAGTAAAAACTTGCCTTGTACATCAACAGCAGCTGAAAAATGCTGGTGTTGACTGCAACGTCCTGCAAGGGATATGCAGCACTTTAGAAAAAATTCCTAATAAAGCGGCCTTCGTTTGTAGATCAGGGTACCGTGGCTGGATGAGTATGCACCCGGCTCAGAACTTAGAGGGTTCGATCTCAGCATCGGTCTGGGAATGTTGCCAAGAACAATTGGTACCTAATGATATGGGCAGCCGTGGCTAAGAGGTTACGATATCCGTCTCAGGTTAAGAATGCATCACGTTGGATCCTATCATAGGGCTGGGAATTTTTCTAAGAGCCTTTGGTAAATAATGCTGTCACGCGAACCCCTGGCCTCTTGGGTAGTGACATCGGATACCTATCCTTCTCGGATAAGGGAGAAAAATGGAGGCCCAGTGTGCACATTAAAATAAAACAGAGTTTGGAAATCGCAAAGTGTAGGTCGTTATGCAACTGTTCTTGCAAAATTGTTAGGAAATAATAGCTACAGCCTTTTATAACATAGAATCTGCCTAGAGGTAGAAAACCTTAAACAAATGCCTGCCGGAGTGAGATACACTGACCTGTGAGACGAATAACTAGGTGTGAAGCGCTCAACTGGAAATAGTAACGAAGAAGCAGAATTTGGCAAATCATCCCGACATGTGTTACGCTCAGGGCAGACACAATACCTCTAGCCACCGTGACCCTCATCTCTGTTTAAAACCCCATAACTCCGGCTTGTCAAGTTCGAAACACTAAGCTGTCAAAATAACATCATATTTTATCGCGCTGATCTATCTCACCCCGGTGTGTAGACATAGTAATACTATTAAAACAAAAAAAGAACCCCCAAAATTATGTAATCATGGGAGATAACTAGTGTAATATGCAAGGGGGGTTAATTATTAAAAGATGATGTTAGAGTCAAATTTTAAGGATTGGCTAAATAATGAGATTGCTAGAGCGTGTCTATCTTGAGTAAAGATAAGCATATTAGAATCTTTTAAAAGCACACTACATGAACCTAGACTTTTCTGAAATTGGTGTTATATGTAAAATACTATGCAAATGAAAGAGGTTTCCACCGAACTGATCTGTTACGTGTATAATTTTAAGGTACATGGGTTATCAAATGTAATATGTCGTTGCAACACCGACCAGGTTAACCTTACTGATATCTAAAAAAAAAGATCATTTGTGTTCCAGTAGTGGAAGGAAAATATTAACCGCAATCTTGCCTAAACAGATTCAGAAAGTCAAAGACAATCTGCTCTCAGCCAGAAGGAAAGATGCCAAATCTGCCACGATCAAGAAGGAACATGGACAATGTTAAGTTCAAGGTGTGATGCAGCAGATACTTGTACATACTGGTGATCCAGGACAGAGACAAGGCAATGAAGCTGAGACAGTCGTTGCCAACTGGTCTGGCAGTCAAAGAACGTAAGTGAAATGAATAAATGAAGAAAGTATTAAAAATGTTTGCAAATCCTTTACAGGACATCGCTGTCAACGTCAGCATCTTTCAGCTAATTGTTGATTTCTTAGCAAGATTACGCTCAGTAGTTTGCCATTGCTTTCTGAGCGACCGGCTCAATACCCCGTAAGTTACCGACGCGTAGAGAACCGCTACCAATTCTCGCGCAACGTCACGTTACTTACGAGAGTATACGAGATTACGGAGAAAGTCGTGTAATCTCTAGACCAGTGGTTCTGAAATTTTTTTTTACCCGTACGCCCTCTATCATATTTTCAGAACGTCTCCCCCCCTTTCCTACCTAAAATCCCGCCCCCGCCCCTACACAGTATACGTAATAATGAAAGCTAAATTTAGTAGCACATACTAAAACAAATCTAGACGTCCACATAAAACATGATTGAGTCTACTTACTGTATAAATTGAATTTTAGAAGGGGTGAGACATACAGAACTGTACAGTATGAAGGGAAAACCATATCAAGTAATCGGTTCTTGTATTAACGTGATCTTGAAATAATCTTAACCCCCCCCCCCCCCCCCACTGGAAACCCGAAAATTCCCCCCAGGGAGGGGGGGGGGGAATTCCCCCACTGGTTGAGAACCACTGCTCTAGATCAAAGAGACCGGCGAAGAAAGTATGGAAGAAAGAAAATCGATGGTACAAGGTCACTTATGGATTCCTACTGTTCGGCGTTTTCAGTAGGCCGCACTGCGGAAAGAGGCCGAGCCAATGGGATAAAACCTGGTCCAATGAAGTAGATCTTCTTCCCCTTTTTAAATCCTTTTGAAGGCTAACCCGGTTTAAAAAACGCTCGCAGAAATCGGATGTGCCGGCCTAAGGGTGCAAATAAAAATTGGCAAAACGCAATTAAGTCTGAAAAAAGCATCCGGATGACCTCAGAAGAAAGGAGAAGAAGAAGAAGAAGAAGAGAAGCAGAAGAAGAAGAAGAAGAAGAAGAAGAGAAAGAAGAAGAAGAAGAAGAAGAAGAAGAGAAGAAGAAGAGCAGAAGAAGAAGACAGAAGAAGAAGCAAGGAAAGAAGAGAAGAAGAGAAAAAGAAGAAAGCAGAAGAGAAAAAGAAAGAAGAAGCAGAAGAAGAAGAAGGAAGAAAGCAAAAGAAAGAGAAGAAGAACAGAAGAAGCAGAAGAAGCAGAAAGAAGCAGAAGAAGCAGAAGAAGAAGAAGAAGAAGAAGAAGAAGGAAGAAGAAGAAGAAGAAGAAGAAGAAGAAAGAAGAAGAAGAAAAGAAGAAGAAGAAGAAGAAGAAGAAGAAGAAGAAGAAGAAGAGAATAGAGAAGAAGAAGAAGAAGAAGAAGAAGAAGAAGAAGAAGAAGAAGAAGAAGAAGAAGAAGAAGAAGAAGAAGAAGAAGAAGAAGAAGAAGAAGAAGAAGAGGAAGAAGAAGAAGAAGAAGAAGAAGAAGAAGAAGAAGAAGAAAGAAGAAGAGAAGAAGAAGAAGAAGAAGAAGAAGAAGAAGAAGAAGAAGAAGAAGAAGAAGAAGAAGAAGAAGAAGAAGAAGAAGAAGAAGAAGAAGAAGAAGAAGAAGAAGAAGAAGAAGAAGAAGAAGAAGAAGAAGAAGAGAGAAGAAGAAGAAGAAGAAGAAGAAGAAGAAGAAGAAGAAGAAGAAGAAGAAAAGAAGAAGAAGAAGAAGAAGAAGAAGAAGAAGAAGAAGAAGAAAGAAGAAGAAGAAGAAGAAGAAGAAGAAGAAGAAGAAGAAGAAGAAGAAGAAGAAGAAGAAGAAGAAGAAGAAGAAGAAGAAGAAGAAGAAGAAGAAGAAGAAGAAGAAGAAGGAGAAAGAGAAGAAGAAGAGAAGAAGAAGAAGAAGAAGAAGAAGAAGAAAGAAGAAGGGCCTTCATGTCGGACAGTTCAAGGAATAGTGATACATGTACTACTGCTACCTTGTAGGTAGATTGAGGGGAAAGTCAAATGCTAGGGAAAGCAAACCGAAAAAAAAAGCTTATCGAATTTGTGGATGGACAGTTGTGCTCGGTACTTCTTGATGTATAGATGACATACCAGTGCCCGGTACTTCTTGATGTATAGATGGACATACTAGTGCCCGGTACTTCTTGATGTATAGATGGACATACTAGTGCCGGTACTTCTTGATGTATAGATGGACATACTAGTGCCCGGTACTTCTTGGTGTATAGATGGACATACCAGTGCCTGGTACTTCTTGATGTATAGATGGACATAATAGTGCCCGGTACTTCTTGATGTATAGATGGACATACTAGTGCCGGTACTTCTTGATGTATAGATGGACATACTAGTGCCCGGTACTTCTTGATGTATAGATGGACATACCAGTGCCCGGTACTTCTTGATGAATAGATGGACATACCAGTGCCCGGTACTTCTTGATGTATAGATGGACATACCAGTGCCCGGTACTTCTTGATGTATAGATGGACATACTAGTGCCGGTACTTCTTGATGTATAGATGGACATACTAGTGCCCAGTACTTCTTGATGTATAGATGGACATACCAGTGCCCGGTACTTCTTGATGTATAGATGGACATACTAGTGCCCGGTACTTCCAGATGTATTGGCGGACATACCAGTGCCCGGTACTTCTTGATGTATAGATGGACATACCAGTGCCCGGTACTTCTTGATGTATAGATGGACATACCAGTGCCCGGTACTTCTTGATGTATAGATGAACATACTAGTGCCGGTACTTCTTGATGTATAGATGGACATACTAGTGCCCAGTACTTCTTGATGTATAGATGGACATACCAGTGCCCGGTACTTCTTGATGTATAGATGGACATACTAGTGCCCGGTACTTCCAGATGTATTGGCGGACATACCAGTGCTCGGTACTTCTTGATGTATAGATTGACATACTAGTGCCCGGTACTTCCAGATGTATTGGCGGACATATCAGTGCCCGGTACTTCTTGATGTATAGATGGACATACCAGTGCCCGGTACTTCTTGATGTATAGATGGACATACCAGTGCCCGGTACTTCTTGATGTATAGATGGACATACTAGTGCCGGTACTTCTTGATGTATAGATGGACATACTAGTGCCCGGTACTTCTTGATGTATAGATAGACATACCAGTGCCCGGTACTTCTTGATGTATAGATGGACATACCAGTGCCCGGTACTTCTTGATGTATAGATGGACATACCAGTGCCCGGTACTTCTTGATGTATAGATGGACATACTAGTGCCGGTACTTCTTGATGTATAGATGGACATACTAGTGCCCAGTACTTCTTGATGTATAGATGGACATACCAGTGCCCGGTACTTCTTGATGTATAGATGGACATACTAGTGCCCGGTACTTCCAGATGTATTGGCGGACATACCAGTGCTCGGTACTTCTTGATGTATAGATTGACATACTAGTGCCCGGTACTTCCAGATGTATTGGGGGACATACCAGTGCCCGGTACTTCTTGATGTATAGATGGACATACCAGTGCCCGGTACTTCTTGATGTATAGATGGACATACTAGTGCCCGGTACTTCCAGATGTATTGGCGGACATACCAGTGCCCGGTACTTCTTGAGGTATAGGTGGATACGCGAGTGCTCTGTAAATAATCATGTACAGGTGGATACACGAGTGCCCGGTACTTCTTGATGTATAGATTGACATACCAGTGCCCGGTACTTCTTGATGTATAGATGGACATACCAGTGCCCGGTACTTCTTGATGTATAGATGGACATACTAGTGCCCGGTACTTCTTGATGTATAGATGGACATACCAGTGCCCGGTACTTCTTGATGTATAGATGGACATACTAGTGCTCGGTACTTCTTGAGGTATAAGTGGATACGCGATTGCTCTGTAAATAATCATGTACAGGTGGATACACGAGCGCTCTGTAAATAATCATGTACAATTGGATACACGAGTGCTCGTTGCTTCTTAACGTACAAGTGGACATTTCAGTGCTCGGTACTTCTTGACGTAGAATCAGACGTACGAGTGCCCGATAAATGTCTAAATTATTGGCGAACGTATGACTGCTCGGTACTTCTTGATCCAACGACGGACGTACGAATGGCTGGTACTTCTGATAGTAGAAGCGGCAGTACGAGTACCCTGCACTTCTTGACGTAGAGGTGGAAGTACGAATGCCTGGTACTTCCTGTCGTTTAGATGGACGCCCTACATTTGACACAGAAGTGGGCAGCAAGTTCCTGGTACTTCTTAACATACCCATACGTAAGATTGTCCAGTACTTCTTGACGAAGGGCCGAAGCATAATTTCAAAGCCCCCCCCCTCTCTCTCTCTCTCTCTCTCTCTCTCTCTCTCTCTCTCTCTCTCTCTCTCTCTCTCTCTCTCTCTCTCTCTTTCGCTCCCTCGCTACCCCCTCCCCTTATGTGATGAAAAAGTTTGCTTTCGTCAGTCAGCAAGGCTGTCGTGTCGTGTAAGCTCATTGTATTGGACCGAATTGACCCTGTGTCAAGGGTTAAGCTGGGTTCACACCCTAGGTGAAGAGGTCAAAAGAAGCTAGTCGAAATGTAAATATTGGCAGGTGTGAATATGGTCTGACAGTTTATATGATGATTTATTGTTTTCCCCGTGGAGCAATTAATATTTATTGTTGTTGCTGTTGTTGTTATATTGTTGTTGCTGCTGTTGTAGAACCCGGTAGATGTGAGTTTTACATCCTTGTAAAACGTGGACAAATGAGTTGTTGATAATGGGCCGGGTGCATTCCCCAGCAGAGCTAGGACTTTTATTCCTGGCCAGTACATGTTTTTGTTCGCATATTCTTTTACAGGACATCGCAGTCAACATCAGCATCTTTCAGCTGATTATTGATTTCTTGGCAAGATTACGCTCAGTAGTTTGCCTTTGCTTTCTGAGCGACCGGCACAAATACCCCGTAAGTTACCGACGCGGAGAGAACCGCTCCCGATTCTCGCGCACGTCACGTTACTCACGAGAGTATACGGGATTACGGAGAAAGTAGTACATGTCTAGGTGAACCAAATCTCATAAAATAGGTATCAGACAATTTTATGGGAAGGAAACTTGACAAGGAGAGGAGTTGGTCACCCGACTTCATTTGTCGTTACCTAGAATATGTGAACGCTTAACATGCCACACCCCAACGGTAGTATCTGCAATGGTACAACCAATAATACATTGTAATATCCCGGTTTTCCTCCACAGGAAGTAAAACAACATTTCATTCCGAGCATGGTCGCAAGTTCTTTAAGCAGCGAGTGCAAGACTGCGGAGCTGATCGTCTACCATAATCCCCGCGCGGAATTGCTGTTATTCTCTTGCCAGTTTGCGGCCCTCAGTAGGCTTAATCACAGCGGAGACCATGGTGATTTGCTCTGTACACCGTTAGCCATATGTGTGCAGGTAGATAGGTAGGGTGGTTGAATGGTTGGTTGACTGGCTGGTTGATTGTTGGTAGACAGGTGACTGGGCAGGCAGTCAAAAAGATGGGCGAAAGGACGGACTGACCGTCCGCACACCCGCACGCCCTACAGACAGACAGATATTGTCAAACATTGCGAATACCTTAGATTACTATAGTAACCAATAAAGATTGCCTGGAAAAGGCTAACGAAACTAGAACATTGTATATAACTATAAGGCAGACACGCACGGTGTTCTTTGGTTATATCATGAGAAAAGAAGCATTGGTAAGACCAGCAGCAAGACAGGCAGCAGCAGACCCATAGAAATGATTCTGAATGGCCTAAGATGCAGGACATCAACAACAGACGTAATCCAAAAATCAAGGCTGACACTAAACTTTATAATGAAGTAGGCTCAAACTAGTTTATCCAGAGAAGTGTTTGACAGAGATAAATAATGTCTCATGGTCTTGTTTTCCCCCTATATGAGCGAATTTGTTTATGTCGGGGGCATAAAAAAATTCCTAACCTATACAGTTCGCGGCGACTGTACTAGCCAGGCGGCCTGAATTCCTCAGGCTCAAGACCCCCCTGCCATACACCGCATGGTATTATATTGGCAGTAAATGACAGTTTGACAGACATATGAGACATTTAGAAGAAAGAAGAATCGTTACTGAAGGCCATAACAACAGAAAAATACGTATTCCACACTGCAATGATTGCACACAAGGGACAGGATCTGCCGCGTTAAAGCCGATGCGGATATTGTACACAATGAACAACTAGAAATAGAATTAACTTAGAAGAAAACAGATTACTGTTGTCTCCAAGAAGAAAGAAATCTGGGTGTCTAATTGATCATGCGTCGAAATAGACTTGTTCCTGCAGCGAGGCGTTGTCATCATTTGGAGGTGACAGGTTCGAATCTTGGTCGGTCTCTATAGCTTTAAATTTTTATGTTGTCTAGTGCGTCCTCTAATTCTTTCTTCTACTTCTTTGAGCGGCAAGCAATACAGTTGTGTGTATTCATGAATTGTCCAAGAAGAAAGAAATACCACAATGTAATATCCTTGTAAATGGGGAAATACTGAAACATGTGAATCGGTACAACTATCTCGAAACATTCATTCGCCAATTCATATTTTATAGACAACTTTCATTGTGTATACGAGATTTCATTGGAGTATGAGAAAGCTTTTTATGAAGTTGCCATTCTTTAAGGTTTCTCTCTTCGCTATGAAAGTCTCTCTGTATCTTTCTTTGTGTTTGTCTCTGTATCTCACCTCTGTCTTTGTGTCTCTATCTCTCTGTGTGTTTCCCTCTCTATATCTCTCTCAGTGTCTCTCTTTCTCTGTGTTTCTCTGTGTGTGTGTGTGTGTGTGTGTGTCTCTATCTCTCTCTCAGTATCTCTCTATGTGTTTCTTTCTGTCTCTCTCTGTGTTTCTCTCTCTCTCTCTCTCTCTCTCTCTCTCTCTCTGTCTTTCTCAGTGTCTTTCTATGTGTTTCTCTCTCTCTCTCTCTCTCTCTCTCTGTCTCCTTCTCTCTATCTCTGTGTCTCCCTTTCTCTATCTCTGTGCGTTTATCTCTGTGTTTCTATCTGTCTCTGTCTCTCTCTCTGTATGTCTCTCTCTCTCTCTACATCTCCATCTTTCTCTCTCTCGCTGTCTCTCTCTGCCCCTCCTCTGTCTGTCGCTCTCTCTCTCTCTCTCTTCTTCCCCCCCCCCACCCCCCATCACTAAACCAACATAAAGTTGCCAACACAGCTCATTGTATGGAAAGCAACCCTGCAAACAAACAAACAAACAACAAACTTTATTTTCAAAGGGTTAAGACAGGTTAACGACGGGTTAACGGTTAAGAAGGGTTAACGACATGTCTTGGTGCTTCTTTGACTTTTGTCAGCAAATGGGAAGCCATCCGCTCTAGCCATTCAGCCATGGATAGTAGAACATTTCCAGATTGTGCTGTCAACTGTCTAGGAACGAAAAGAAGAGAACAGACCAACCCACTTCATTATATCGGGGTCAGGGATGTGTGAAGGCCTATCATGTCAAACCTGTCAGCAAATGCCCAGAGATGGACAAACCTGTGGATGCTCTGGTTAGTTGCCTCAGGTGTAAAAATAGATGCAGGGCTGCGGGCGAGGAGTAATGGCTGTACTAAAAAAAAAAAAAAATTGCATATCCTTTACAGGACATCGCTGTCAACACCAGCATCTTTCAGCTGTATGTTGATTTCTTGGCAAGATTACGCTCAGTAGTTTGCCATTGATTTCTGAGCGGCCGGCTCACATACCCCGTAAGATACCGATGCGATTCGAACCACTGCTGATTCTTACCGTCATCACGTTACCTACGAGAGTATACGAGATTACGGATAAAAGTCGCTAACCTCTAAGCCAAATGGCTGTACTGCTAGACATATATTTGTTTTAGCCCAATCCATTCTAGATATATGATGTGGTCAGTATAGCACCGATTATCTTTACTAAGGACGTGAATCGATACAGTTATCCCGGAACTGTCATAGCATCTGATGGGAGATGCCTTGAAGAGATTAGAACAAGAATCGCCATGGCGAAGGTAGCCTTTTGCAAGATGGAAAACATACTGACCAATAAAAAGGTGTTTTGCAACGAGAAAAAGAATGTTGAAGTACTGCATAAAACTTGCACTTTTGTGTGGATGTGAAGCGTGGATAAAGAGCAGACAAGCTGAAAAATATCTAATGCAGTGGTTCTCAACCAGTGGGGAATCCCCACTAGGGGGGAATTTTAGCGTTCCGTGGGTGTGGGGGGATTAAGATTATTTTAAGATCGCGTTAATGCAAGAACCGATTACTTGATATTCCTTTCCCCTCCATACTTTACTGTTCTGTACTTCTGGCTCTTCTGAAATTCGTTTCATAGCATCAATAGACCTGCGAATCACATTTTATGTAGACGTCTAGACTTGTTCTAGTATGTGTTATGAAATTTAGCTTCCATTTTTAAGTATACTGTGTAGGGGTGGGGGTTGCGGGGGGGGGGGGGGGGGTTATAGAGAGGAAATACAAAAGGGGGAGATGACATTCGGAACATATGGTGAAGGGGTGCATGGGCCAAATAAAAAAGATTGAGAACCACTGATCTAATGGCTGTGGAAATATGGTTTTTGGGGAAAATGCAAACAATACTATGGAAAGACAGAAAACCCATGACCAAGTCCTATAAGAAACAGACGAAAACCGTAAAGTGATTAGAGAAATTAGACGTAGACAGACAATTTTGTGGACATGTTAAGATGAGAAATACATTTGAGAACTAGATGACAACTGGCAAGATTAACGGGAAGAGAATAAGGAGAAGGCAGAGAAGTAAATACCAGAATGTCTTTGCACGTGGTATGGTCGAAGCCAGAATACAAAACTAATACACGACTCTGGTGATCGCGTGAATTTATTATTATTATTATTATTATTATTATTATTTTGCGCTCGCTCACTTTGAACTCAAACTTAGTCCATACACACACTATTTATAATAGAGATGGACAGAATTTTGGGCGTGGATTAGATTTCCCTATTAACAGTGTCTCTCGCCATCAGGCGCACCCACTTCATCTTCAGAGGTACTTGTAATTTACGTCCCCAAGTCAACAGGTCAACGACAGGTGAAAATTTTAGTCCAACTGTCCGGTGTAGGTTTTGAACCGCTTACCTCGGCATCAGCACAACGGATGTTTAAGAACTCGCGATCTTACCCATTCGACCATGCTGACCTGCGATCGTGTGAAATGACGAAACATGACTGCTCACACTTATTGACACGGCACATGATGAGGATGACACTTCCCGGTACCTATTTTAGGTTGAGTTGACTTTTAAGCCGAGGTAATTTTATTTTTCCTTTACAATCATCTCTATGCGGATTCAAACCCAGTTCATCGGACGGGCAGGCAAACGTGGTAGCCATGGCTTTATCGCAGCCTTCAGGGACTATTGATTGTTCATAATATGATTTTAAAATGTGAATGGATATTTCAAAGTGTATATTTTTTTGAGCAACGTCTCCTTGTGTATAAATTATGTGAGACTCCCTGAACTAAACAACAAAATGATATCACAGCTGAAGGCATCATCATCATCATCTTCCCCTTTTGCCGTCAAGCGTCGTGGGGGGGGGGGGGGGGGGAGAATAATTGGCATTCCAGCGCCTGATGGGCGGCACTGGATAGTGTCATTCGGTGTGAATGTAGAATGTCTTTGATGTCGTCAATCTATTTTCTTCTCTGGCGTCCTCTAGCTCTCGTAGCAGATGATCGTTGATGTGGGGTCAATGCTGGTAGTTGATGGTGTTGCTTTCTACCAAGATGGCCAAACCATTTGATCTTGCATTTCAATAAATGTGGCACAAGGTGTTGATCCCACTGTCTGTCTGATAACATCATTTCTTACTCGGTCTCGGATAGTTAAATAGGCAGCTCTCATCAAGCATTTCATCTCACAGGCTGAAGGCATGCTGGTCTGAAACCCAGCCTTAGCTTTTCTGAAGAAACAATAGCTCTTCGAGTATAAAATGTTTGAGACTCCCTAAATTAAACAAAAACAAGATATCACGGCTGAATGTATACTGGACTGGACCCCACCTACATCCTATAGTAACGCCTTAGCATTGCTGAAGAAACAAGTGCTCTTCAACAAGGAGACAGACAGAAAACACCTTCGTATGCAATTTTTTTCCCTGCAATTTTAAAAGCCACGGCAGCCCAGGCAGAAATGAAAGTAGGCCGGGCTGTATTGTTAAACGTCTCGGCCTGTCTGGACGGAAACACCCTCGAATTAGGTCATCGATTCAAACAGAACAAGGTCAAGAACGCATGAACGAGGTCACGTCGGGGAAAACGGATATTAAGATTGTCCTGTTTATATACGGGACCAAGAAAACAGACAACGGGTGTACTAGTCAGGGAATTTAGATAGTGTCGTTAGGTATGTCTGTTTTTATTATCATCATGTGCGATGCCGAGTGGCGCAGGTGATCAGGTTCCTCCATAAATATCTCACCTCTGAGTATCTAAAAAGGTTGAGCAGCTTCCGTGTCTCGGGTTGCCAGAGGTCCTGGATTTTCAGGACTATCCGGATTTTTTATGACATAATTCACTGTCCCGAAATTTTTGTTTCGGGACGCTAATTTGTCCCGGTTTCAGTCTGAAATGGACGTCAAAGGCAGTGTTAAAAAACCGCCATTTGGATGTGAAATACAAGGGGAAACCACCACATTATCTTCCCAAGATTTCATGAATAATCACATATCAGAGACAGTGAATGACGTTAACGGCTGACTTATGACATGTTCGTCCAGATGGGTCAATCATGAGCCACAGGTGACACTAGACCGTCATCCATCTACTGATGACAACATCATAACGAATACATTTAAAATAGAGAATACATTTAAAAAAGGAAATACATTTAGAATAGGAAGGTAGAACGTTAGGACATCAAATGAGTTGAGAAAGTTGAATAATGTTACAAGAGAGATGGAAAGCATAAAAATGAATATCCTAGGCATAAGTGTAAGGGGTGTTGTTGTTATTTGAATAACGAAGACACAAACAATAGATTGCACGATTTATTGCCTGGCATATTTCGCTGCATCTCGTTAGGTACATACTGCAGAAATCACACAACTTATGTGAATTAATTAGATAAATCCTTCAAACTGAAATATACACATGTTCGCACAGTAATGTCGATTGTCTACCACGGGAATTTTAAACTGACTAACATGTCTTTCTGCTTACACAAGGACGGCTTACGAAGGTTGATTAGTATAGCTTCAGCAAACTTTAACAATCGACTACTTTGTGTGTTGAACAACACACGGAAGGCACTGTCTCTTTCAACCACGTGACCACTCTCGAGCACATGTCTCCCGACCGATGAAGCCAGACTTTTCCGGTGTGTCGGCCTGCCTAGGCTACCATCTTCTGTGTGTAGTATCTTGTCCAACCAATTCGGAATATGTTCCGAAACCCTGCAATGTAACTGTCGCTCAGTTCTGCCTATGTAGATGGCCTCGCATCTGCATGTAAATTGGTAAATACAATTTGATTTGGCGTACAAAGCAACAGGTTCTTTTACTGCTGGGACTGGGATCGGTGTGTTTCTGTACCTGATGACTAGAGCTGCAGCATAGAATGTTCTCTCGACTGCTGTGGTGAGCCGGTCCCGCAGACGTTGCATTACGTCATCTTCTCGGAAGGTTAGCTGGATGAATACTTTGAGTTTAGGGACTGTAGTTACTTCTGATTTCGGTTTGGGCTGTTGGCAGTGGCGCTTTATAAATCCTGTGGATTATCCATTCAGGTTTAAGGCATTCTTCAGAGTTTTAAATTCCTCTGTCAGTGTGTCCTGGGTGCATATCTTCCTAGCACGGTCAAACAGGGTCCGTACTAAGCCCCGTTTGTACTGGACAGGTGCGAAGCTCTGAAAATTTAAGTATTGGCCAGTCCATGTTTCTTTGCGGTACACCGATCTTTGAATTGTGCCATCTGCTCTACGTCTCATTAGGATATCTAGAAACGGCAACGCTTCGTTGTGTTCGTGTTCCATAGATAAAGAGATGTTTATATGTGTCTTGTTCATTGTGGCCTGGAACGACGTTGCTTGTAGCTCGTCTGTGGTGATAATTAGTATATCGTCCACGTAACGACGGTAAAAGGCCAAGTTATTGATTTCTGAGGATCTCTTTTCTTCTAAGTGTGCCATGAAGATGTCCGCTAGAATAGGTCCAAGTGGGCTCCCAATGGCCACTCCGTCAATTTGGCGATATGACTTGTTTAGAAAGTTGAATTGTATGTTGGCAGTACATAATTTTTTGAGTAGAAGATATGTGAGTGGGTGGGGGGATGTGTATAGGTGGGTGGATGTTTGTGGGTGGGGGATGTGTGAGTTGGTGAATGTATGTGTGCTTGGGGTGTGGGTGGATGGGATGTGTGGTGGGTGAGAGGTGTGTGTGGGTGGGGAGATGTGTAGGTGTAGGGATGTGGTGGATGGGTGGGGGAATGTATGTGTATGTGTGTGGGTTATGTGTGTGGTTGGGTGGGGGAGTTGGAGTGAATGGGGGATGTGTGGGTGGGTGGTGGATGTGTCTCATAACATAGTAATATGCATTGTTTATGTTTAAAAAATTCATGTGACAATGTTTTTTCCTATGCACTGTTGATGAAAGAAAGATGAGTGATTGGAAGGGCCGAATGTAAGACGGGCCTGCGTGCCCAATTTGTTACCCTATGAAAATAAAGTCCGTTCGTTCGTTCGTTCGTTGTATGTTTAATGACTGGGCAGTGTCTGGAAATATTGTCGGTCTAAGTTTTGTATTCACCCTCTGTAAAGTTCATGCAAAATAATAGGTAGATACAAAACTTGGACTGGCAATATTTTTAAACACTGCATTTTCATTAAAGATGCACCCTGTACTGGGAGTTTTATGGTACATTTGGATTGGACAGAAAGAGATAATTTGTTGGCTGATTGGTTGGTTGGCTGGTTACTTGATTTGCTGATTTATTCGTTGGTTGATCGGTAGATTGGTCAGTTGGTTGGTTGAATGGTTTGTTGATTGCTTGATTGATTAATTGATTGGCTGATTTGTTGACTGATTGGTTGGTTGATTGATTAGTTGATTGTTGATTAGATGATTGATTTGCAAGTTGATTAATTTGTTGATTGGATGGTTAGTTAGTTAGTTGGTGTATTGGTTGGTTGGTTGATTGAGTGGATGTTTGATTGGTTTGTTGAGTTGGTGGTTGGTTGGTGGGTGGATTTGATGGTTGTGAATCCTTCAAAATACGATGAATGTTTAATGTTGAGGTTAATGTTAAGAATTCCCCCTGACTTGGTATCTGAGAATGTTTCAGACCTCTGCCTTGCATCTGAAGCGCACGGAATTGCGGGGGATGCAATGCCGATACTGGAGCTTGTCATCAGCGGACAGCACTGACGATTCTTCCAAGAGAGGTGCTTCATTATTTTTTGTCTCATATCCTATTTACAGGACATCGCTGTCAACACCAGCATTTTACCGATGTTGTTGATTTCTTGGCAAGATTACGCTCTGTAGTTTGCATTTGCTTTCTGAGCGACCGGCTCACATACCTCCATAAGTAAGCAACGCGGTGCGAACCGCTACCGATTCTGGCACAGCTGCGTTACCCTACGTGGATATACGGGATTACGGAGAAAGACGTTAACCCAGGGAGACCGGTGCTTCATTATTTAAGTAAATGTAAATCTAGCTCCTGGTTAGTGTACGTCTATGTCGCGACATTTAGTTGAAACACGTTGTGTATTTCCATCACCTTCATCATCATCATCATCATCATCATCATCATCATCATCATCATCATCATCATCATCATCATCATCATCATCATCATCATCATCATCATCATCATCATCATCATCATCATCATCATCATCATCATCATCATCATCATCATCTTCATCATCATCACCGTCATCATCATCACCATCATCGCCATCACAATTATCGCCACCACCACCACTATCAGCATCGTCACCACCATCATCAACATTGTCAACCCCACCACTACAACCATGATGATGATGATGATGATGATGATGATGATATGATGATGATGATGATGATCATCATCATCATCATCATCATCGTTATGTGCGTGCAAAGCGGCGTTTGCATTAATATCTCTTAGGAGATCTCCTTCCTTGGTAGTTCGGATCCATTTTATTAATGCTATTCCTCCAAATAATATCAACATATGCATTATAAAAGCATGGGAAGTGTGCCAAACACATTACTACATAACTCACTAATGTTAATTATATATTCATGTACCCCCTAACAATGACTCTAATCCGCCCGCCAATAATTGTGTCTAATGTTCTACTTTCATTGGCCGTTTCGTGGGTCAGCAAGGCCGACATCATAAGAGCTCTAGCTCTTAAGCTTCCGGTGCACTGTTGCCGAGGTATCGGGTTCAACTCCTACACCGGTCATTTTTCTACTAAAATGTTGACCTCTCGTCCTTGACTTGGGGATGTAAATTACATGTATCTCAGAAGTCGGAGTGGGTTCACCTGATGGCGAGGGACACTGGTAATAGGGAAATCTAATGCACAAACAAAAATCAGCCCAATGCACTAGAAGAAGTAGCACGTGTATTGACTACGCTTGGGTTAAAAGCCACCAAACGGCCCCCCCCCCCCCCCCCCCAAAAAAAAAAAAAAAAAAAAAAAAACTTCCTCAAGAAGATTCCTTCCTCAGCTTAAGTTTGGTAACTAGTTCACGAATCTGTGCATTGAAAACTTTCTCTAAAGTTATCTATAAGCCGCACACCGCTAAACGAATCAGCGTTCGTGTATAATACGCATTATTGATTTGTCCTACGGTCTTCTGATAAAACGGAAATTCATGTAACAGGCATGATAATTTTTCAAGATATTATTTTATGAGTTAAGTTGAGTTTGTTTAAGTCAAGAACCTATATCACAGCACTCGGGGCATTCCCATACGTACTCAGTCCCCATCTTCAACAACCAGCCATAATGTTGGTTAATGCCGGGATGGTTAACACGGTCAACAAATGTCCGCAGAAGTCGGATGTGTCGGTCTAACGGCGCAAGAACGCAGCTTAGCTGTAAACAGGCACAACGCAATCACGCCGAAAACAAAAATCTCCGGATGAACGCAGAAGAAGAAGATGTTGGTTACTATCGATATAGAAAATGATGTGTTTTTTAGAACTCTCATATCCTACGTACCCATGTCGTGTGCGACATAATTAATTGTTCGTATTATACGCTAGAAGACATACCAGTGACGCTAACAAAAGAAAAACATGAATTTTAGGACAGCCTTACGAAATACAACTATATAAAACAGAGGACGTTACGGTGACAAGCTTTCATCAGTAGACAGCACCAAGAAAACTCCACAACCCTATTTCATCTGTGACATTTATGTGATAAGTACAAAATATTTTATTTCATTCAGCTTACTATACCTTCATGTATTCAATGTAATGTCACCTGCGTAGTTTGTATATTTTGAGTGGGTAAAACTAGGAACTATAAGGACTTGTAGTAATCTTTAGAACAGAGTGGGTAAAAGTAGGAACTACAAGAAACTGTAGTAATAACTAGAACAGAGTGGGCAAAAGTAGGAAATATAGGGAACGAAGTAGCAGGAATCACAGAGAGGGTACAAGCAGGGAATGTAAGGGTCTGGAGCAGCAACTAGGGAGAATGGAATAAAGTGCGCATTGTTAAGGGACTGGAGTTGCCACGGAGAAAAGTGTGTAAAAGTAGGCAATGTAAGGGACTGGAGTAACCACTGAGGAGAGTGGGTAAAAGTAAGCAATGTAGGAGACTGGAGTAACCACTATGGAAAGTGGGTAAAGGTAAGCAATTTAATGGCATGGAGCAGCCAGAGAGGAGTTAGTTAGTTAGTTAGTTAGTTAGTTAGTTTGTTTGTTTGTTTGTTAGTTAGTTAGTTAGTTAGTTAGTTAATTAGTTAGTTAGTTAGTTAGTTAGTTAGTCGACAGATCATCCTCATTGCACATCGAACCATTCAGTCCATAAATGCTCGGATCCTATCCTCAGCAAATCCCACAGCGTGTAGCGGCTAACGACACCAGATCTGTGTTGGTTTATTACTCTTCTTTGGCTTTCTGCATAGTGTTCTTGTCTGACCCCACCTCTTTTAACTTGCAGTTCTCGCAGTCTGACCATGGTTGTAGATTCGCAGTCATCACTTGGTTCTCGCAAACTGGGGAGAGTGAGTACAAGAAGGCAACTTAATTGCATGGAGCAACAATGAGTAGAGTATGCAAGACTGGGCTGGAACTGAAGTACAGAGAACGAATAGCATGTAGCTCATGTATAGGGTGAAGTTCGCCGCAGGCTGAGTTCCCTGGTACAAAATCAGATGAAACAGTTTAAGTGAGTCACAATCTCATGCCATCATGTTCTCTGATGAGACCCACGTTCTGCACATATCCGGATACATGATAACGATTCTTTACCCTGAGACCCCAGTCAAACACATAAATATATTACAAAAGAAACCAGAACAAAGAAGCAGCGGAAGAAATTTACTCTGATTGCATCGATTGTGAAGCAGGATTCCAATATATTTCATACCCTTCATGAAATATAATAGAAATTTATTCATGCGTTTCCACTGAACTCTTCTTCGAGAATATAGTAACGGCAGGAGGCGTACATATACGCAGTTATCCTTCAATCCGAATCAACATTTGAAACCAGCACCAGATCATCTAGACAGATGACTCATTGGCGGAATGGATCATCAAATCCGTCTCTATGTTGATGACCCTTGGCCATAACAAGGAAATGCCTGGCAATAAAGGAACATCGGAAACATCAAGAAGTATTATTACAGTGACGGCGCAAATTACAGTTGCGGCAGAAATTACATGTCAGTGGGAGTGCGGACTGTATCGCGGACAGAAGAGAATAAATTGCTACAAAAATTATCACTTTTCCGGTAGGTTTGGGATTTGTGGAATAAACTGCAAATGTGGCCGTAAGCTCCATACGGGAGTTGATGAGAAATGATGATGATGAAAAGGTAAATGAGAGCAGTTGAGTATGAGGGTGATAAGAGGACGATATAGTTATGCGTGCGTGTCAGAAATTCATTTTGGGATGTGGAATAAAGGCTGTTAGCCCGAACAGTATCCGCGTATTGTCTTCTTATGTCCTTTATCTTCCATTGTATCATAGATCCTAAACAAAATCGGCGTCTAATCGTCCATGTTTTGCTGTTTCCTGAAACTCCGGCAATGTCCTTCTCGTATTATTCATTCCCGTTTCTAATTCTCTTCACAGAATATTAGTCTGCCAATACATAACTGGTGTCAGTGGGAGATACTTCAGTGGGGGTCTGAGCACTTATGGAGAAATAGTTCCATGTGTACTGAGGATGATCTGTTCACCAACCAACCAACCAACCAACCAACCAACCAACCAACTAACTAACTAACTAACTAACTAACTAACTAACTAACCAACCAACTAACTAACTAGCAAATAAACAAAAAAAAAAAAACTAACTAACTAACTAACTAACCGATTATTTGTATTTGTTTGTGTTTGTGATCATCAGCTAGAATGAGAGATTTTTTGTCGAATGGCCTGTCGAAGTACAGACAAATGGTTCTATTGGAAATTGAGTTGCAAGAAATTCAGGCCTGAATTCGGGATTTGGAGAGTTATGACGATGTTCCAGAAAAAGATGACAGTAAGTCTTAAAAGAACAACGCGTTTGATGACTATCTAACGTAGATAAAGAACGAACGAACGAATGAACGAACCCTATTTAAAAAAAAAAAAATCATAAATCTGGCACTTAGGCGTGTCTTACATTCGATACTTCCAATCACTCATCTTTCGTTCATCAGTTATCTATTGTGTTAAATTGACATAGAAAAAAAAAACATGGTCAATTGAATGTTGTGAACATAGACAATGCATATTACCATGTTTTGAGACAGGCAGACAGATAGGCAGATAGACAGACAAATACATGCAAACACAGATACGCACACATTCACAAACACACACATACATACTGACACATGCCTGGGGTCATTGACATTAAGGAGAATGACCGTGCTAGTACATAAACAAGTGACCGGGCATGAGAAATAATAGATGAAAGTTAGAGACAGTAAGGTGAGTGACCCTAGTAGGGAGACTACGAGAAAAACAACCAGCCATGAGAAATAATGGTGAGGGTGAGTGGAGACCCCAGGGTGGATGGGGAGAAAGACAGTTTTAGGCTGGGGTGTAATGTTGTTGGGAGCCCAGGGAGGGGCTACACAGCAGGGTTAAAAGACAGTGGAAAACTTTGACTGGGCAGTAGAAGCTGAGACCGACTGAGGTTCGGTTCGTGTGAAGTCAGGGGACTTCTGGACAGTTGATGTTTTGGTGCCGAACGGATCGGTTGTCGAGGACGTGGGAGTTTAGACTGACTGTGGGTCAGTTCTTGTGTTGTGTTGTGCTCCCAGTTGTGAATACAGGCTCAAAACCCAGTGGGGGTTGGATAGTTAATGGAGGCCTGAACCCAGAGTGGGTTTATAGTTAGGGGAGACTAGACCCAGTGTGTGGGTTGTGATGTGTGAGGTCCAGCTGTGGATAGTAGCTTGATTACCTGTCTTGTGGATTTGATATGAAGCAGGCTTGAGAAGGCAGTAATGTGTGCTGGTTAAATTGTGAGGAGGATATTTATATTCTATGGATTATCTTGTTTCTGGATATAGAGTTGTGTTCCGTTTGTACGTGTTCTTTCTGTATTAAAAGATTATGTGCGCCAACTCAATCTTGTGGAATGACTGATGGATGTGTATTATTGGGGTGAGTTGCAGTTGCATTGTGAGACAGTTAGATAGCTCAATTGACACCCCAGGAGCATCGTTACCTAGGTAACGACCATCTCACGCACTTATAATCAAGAACATCGTGAGACATACATACATTCATAAACAGACAGACAGACAGACAGACAGACAGACAGACAGACAGACAGACAGACAGACAGACAGAGACAGACAGACAGAGACAAACAGACAGACAGACAGACAGACAGACAGACAGACAGACAGACAGACAGACAGACAGACAGACAGACAGACAGACATCTTTTACATTTGTTGTAATAGTTGTACACCCACTAAATAGCACACATACACACTCCCTCTTAAACGCAAACACCCACTCACAAGAAACTTTAACGAAGCACAGCTAAATAGTTTTGCCACACGGACATCCCTCAAAACCAAGTCTTTAAATGAATGAATGAATGAATGAATGAATGAATGATGAATGAATGAATGAATCAATCAATCAATCAATTAAAAATCAATCAAGCCATCATCAATCAATCAATCAATCAATCTATCAATCAATCAATCATTAAGGTGCCGTCTCCACAATGAAGGTTGACTGCATTGGATCTCCAACACTGTCTGTCTCTCGCCCTGACTGTACATTCTGTCAGATTGCTGTTCGTCCATCTCTTGATCTTATCTTCCCACTTGTATCATTGTCTGCCTCTTGCTCTCTTGTCTTCAACCTTACCCTCCAGTATGGTTTTTATAAAAGTGTTATACCTTTCAACGTAACCGAAATATTTCACTTGCCTCTTTTGCTTTTTATGTCAACTCTCTTTTTATTCCCAGGTTTTCCAGAACCTCTGTATTTGATTATTTTTGTTTCCATGAAATCCGACATATTCTTCTGTATATCCACATCTCCAGGGCCTCTATTCAACTTTCTAATTGCTTTTTCATTGTCCAGGCTTCTGCACCATACAGTAGTGTTGAATATACATAACATTTGACAATTCTCATTTTTAATGCATTTTAATGTTTTTAGATGTTAATACTGATTTCTTGTTGTGGAAAGCATTTTTGGCTATTCTTATTTTTTGCGATTTCTGTTTTACCTTCTGCCGGTGGTTTCTTAATCTGGTTAAATCTTCTGGACTTAACATTAAAACCGTCGCTTCAGCAGGTATGTCCATGGGGGTGTCAAACAGACACATAGTACACATTCAGGGGAACATATTCAGGGAGGCGGGAGTGAAATCCCGGGGAAGCCACAGAAGAGGAAGGCGGGTTGCAGGTGTTAGTTGTAGGACATGAGGTCGAAGCCCAGATTCATTGCGCATCACAGAAAAAAGTATAGGCGATGATGCATTTCGAGTAGGCAGACAGGGATGTTCTTGTGTGGGATGACAAAGAACCTGAAGAAGCTTTGGGAGTCATTTGGGTTTTTGATGTCAATGTTGGTGACGAGACCTCGATTACAAACCGACATCTGATGCAATTGCTCTAGAAGTGGTCTGTGTGTGTGGGGGAAAAGGGGGGGGGGAAGAGAGTTCTGAGGAAAATGCAAAGAATATCATGGACAGACCAAATAAAAAAAAAAAGATCAAGTCTTACACGAAACACATGACAACCGTAAACTGATTAGAGAACGAGCGAACGAACGAACGAACTTTATTTTCAAAGGGTCTCAAATTGCGCACACAGGTCCCTCTTACATTAGGCCCTTCCAATCAATCATCTTTCGTACATCAATGATATCTGTGCATGTCATGTTACATTAACATAGAGAAAAAAACATTGTCAAACGAAAGTTGTGAACATAAACAAAGCATATTACCATGTTATGAGACAGGCAGGCAGGCAGACACACATACACACGCACATGCGTAAATACATACATACAAACCTGCATACACACTTACATCATTTACACAAACTCTCACAGTAATGCACCAACTCAATAACACACAAATACACACTCCCTCGCATACACATACCCATTCACAATCACGAAGTCTCTCTCTCTCTCTCTCTCTCTCTCTCTCTCTCTCTCTCTCTCTCTCTCTCTCTCTCTCTCTCTCTCTCTCTCTCTCCCCTCCCTCCCTCTCTCTATTTCTCTTACTCTCTCTCTATTTCTCTATCTCTCTCTTTCTTTCTGTTTCTCTCTCTTTCTCTCTCTCTCTCTTTCTTTCTCTCTTTTTCTCCTCTCTCCCTCTCTCTCTCTCTCTCTCTCTCTCTCTCTCTCTCTCTCTCTCTCTTTCTTTCTTTCTTTCTTTCGCTTTTTCTCTTTATTTGTCTTATTCTCTCTCATGTATACGCTGTTTAGCTTATTTAGTATATAAGGATTATTTACTTTATGTGATATCAAAGGCAACCTTCAAAGGACATATGTGCACATATCATTCGCTTCAGACTTATTTGGGATGTGAATAACGAGGATACAAACAATAGATTGCACAATTTATTGCCTGGCTTATTTCGCTGCATCTCGCCAGGCACATACTGCACACAACATAAACTAAAGCAATAACATAAATCATTCAAGCTGAAATATGCACACATACGCATTCCCACAGTAATTTACATGTTCTGTTGCGGTAATTTTAAACTGACAATCAAGTCTTTTTGTTTACACAAAACTGGCTTTTCTGTATGAATCGCAATGGCTTCTGCCACCTTAAACATTCGTCCATTTTGGAATTAAATAACGCGACAACAGACAGCTGCTTGTTTCGGAAACTGAAATACTTTGGCCATATTATTTGACACAGTAATTTGGTAGGATACTAATGTGAAGCAGGTTGTAAGATGTGAATTAGGCTAGCAGGTCGACCTAGCCTGAAGTGGGTTCCAGGAAATATCCTAGGAAGTTACGGTAGTCGGCATGGTATTGACAACATGGACATTTATTGACAATATGGACATTTTTTGACCACAAAGGCCATTTATTGACAAAATGATCATTTATTGACAATATCGACATTTATTGACAATTTGGATCTTTATTGACAAGACCATTTATTGACAATATGATCATTGATTGACAATATGGACATTTATTGACAACATGGATATTTATTGACAATATGAACATTTATTGACAATATGGACATTTATTGACATCATGGATATTTATCGACAATATGGACATTTACTGACAATATGGGCATTTATTGACAACAAGGACATTTATTGACACAATGATCATTTATTGACAATATGGACATTTATTGACAACATGGGCATATATTAACAACATGGATATCTGTTGACAACATGGATATTTATTTACAGCATGGACTTTTATTGACAACATGGGCATTTATTGACCACATGGACATCTATTGACAACGTGGGTATTTATTGACCACATGGACATCTACTGACAACATGGACATTTATATATCACATGCACTACTATTCACAACGTGGGCATTTATATACCACAAGGACATTTATTTACAATATGCACAGTTATTGACAACATGGACATCTATTTAAAACATGATCATTTATTGACAACATAAACATCTATTGACAACATGAACATATATTGACAACATGAACATCTATTGACAACATGGATCTTTAAGTCGGCTGGTGCGCTATTGACCACAACACACGGATTCATTTCTAAAAATATCAACCTAGCACCAATACACATTAAGGCGTGTAAAATCGTGCGTTTACTTTTCACAAAGCACCACAACAGCATACACTGTCCATTTCTCCCCACCAGTTTGTCCCGAATCGTCTCCGCCCCTGTCGCCTTCTAAGGATGGCCTTGGGTGTCACTTGCATGTTTGCCTGTTTACCCACCGAGGCCTAGTCGAGGACACGACTGCTCCCCGAATTAGCTTTTCTGCTGACCAAGCGCAAAATTTAGCGTTGGATGAACAAGCCAAACGAACACCTTGTTATTTGGGGTATGTGCACGGAGTTTCGCTTCATTCAGGTTTAACCCTTCTTGTTCATGAAAGACCGGGGCATTACAATGAGAATCAGAGATGTCCCACAAATTAATATTGCCACTCATCATTAAAGGACCTGCCAACCGACGTAGTCGATCATGTCACTCCACGGATCTGTGTTCTTAGTGGTCAAGATCAACTTTGTTGATGGTATTTTTGCATCCTCCCGTCTCAGTGCACCCAGCATCATTTCACTGTGTATGTGTCTAATTCCACTTATCTTTCCCGTGGACTTTTCCTAAATACCAATCTTCACATAATATTACCTCTATGGTTGTTGTTGTTGTTTTTTTTTAAATCTTTCTTATAGTTATAATATTGTTATACATTCATTAGGCTCTCTCAGGCAACCGCTGTTAGTCACTCTGTCAGTTCAAGGTATTCGCAATCTTCATATCAGGATCCATACGTCGTTGCTTCCAAGCTCTTCCTAATTTGCCATGCGGAAGTGCGGGGAAATGAACAGGTTGATAGGCTGGCAGAGAATGCACCTCTTGTTGGTAGATTACCTATGGACAAGGGCGAGGTGGTCGTGCGTCCATGTGAGCAGGCGGAGAAGGTGGGAGAACAGATTCACAACCCATATGTGGAAAGAATGAAATTGAGGGTGATCGGCAGGGGTTCTGGAAGAATTTCAAAACTGAGAGGGGAGACCAGGAGAACTTTCAGTCAGATAGCGGTGGGAACGATTAGTAGTGTGACTCTTCGCTGGCTGTTGAATGAGGGGACGGAGTGCGTATGGGAATGTTCTGAGTGCAGTGATGTCGGTTCTTATCTCAGCTCAACTCTTCCTAATTTGTTCATCCACGTTGCTCGGTTCACTGCCATACAACAAATCAGTCTCTATATAACATGTCAGTAATCTCTTTCTGATATTCAATGCTGGTAACATAATATATATTTCATTTACTCATTTACTGAAATGCAGTTTTTACCTTGACAAATTTCGCTCTTAACCTTTGTCAAAAGATAAAAAGATCTACCAACAAAAAATCAAGAATCAGTTCGACTTAATTACATCTGTCATTTGACAACCGTTCTTGTGTCGATGGGGTTACGGACATAATTCGTAATCTCGCATACCGTCTTCGAAACACGATGTGGCATCAGACCGCCTTGCGTTGGTTTTCATATAACTGTATCTGTGCCGGTTGTTCAGAAAGCAATGGCAAACTACACAAATCACAAACAGCCAATAAAACCTGGGGTTGACGGTGACGTCCTTTAAAGGACATGCAACTAACTTTCATTTGAAAGGGAAAACCGGGACGAATGAGCGTCCCGAATGCATGTTTTCTGGACATTGAATTATTTCACAAAAGCCCGAACCTGCCCTGGAAAACTGGGACGTCTGGCAATCCTAACGTCACCTAGTTATTGTCTGACGTTTGGTTCTCAATTTGAAGAAGCAGACATAAAAACTCCCAACTTTTCATTCGGAAAAATCTGGGAAGTCCGTTGGATTAACTGCTTTGATTTCTCTATTGTCCCACACAGAAGTGGTAACACTCCTGTAATCCCTTAACATCTCGGTCGTGCGGGCCTCACAATGCCCGTGTGTTGGCAACATGAGTCTGGCAAATTCCGTCCACGATTGCCGGATTAAATTTTCCGGCGGTCGCGGATTCTGTGCTATCAGAGAAGAAAATGGTTTTTAAAAAACGCGGGATTTGGGGGTTGAGACTTATATTATTACATGAATAACTGATGCAAGCATTTGTAGGATGTTTTGTTTGCGTTAATTATTATAATGATAGGGTTTATGTTGTGTGGAAATATCACATTATTGTTCTGCTGTATAGCCAGTTTTTTCATTGGACAGATATGTTATGTCAGGAGCTCAGTATCATTAACATTAACGTTAAACTGACGTGTTTTTTCTTGTTGTTGTTGTTTTGTCTTGTTGTTGTTGTTGTTGTTGTTGTTGTTGTTGTTGTATTTTGTCCTTAGTCTATATCTCTCTATACCATGTGGTGTTACAGAAAAATGCTTGAATTTGAATAAGTTAAAATGTAACATCACATGGCAGTGGGTGTTTAAGTAACAATTGGGATTTTATTTTAAATTGCATGTGTTTTGCAGGATGCTGCAATCACAGTCAGCGCCTAGTGGTTCTTTTTGATTTGCTAGCCAACCTTAAGGTCAGTAGTTTGCCATTGCTTTCTGAACGAGAAGTACAACTGACCCGTATGTAATATACTACATAAAATCTCACCATCTAGATCTTTACCATATAAAACTTCACCATCTAAAACTTCATCATCTAAATCTTCGCTAAATCTTCGCTATATAAAACTTCGCCATCTAAATCTCCACCATCCAAAATTTCACTGTCTAGATCAGGTTGGTCAACCTTTTCAGCAGGCGGGCCAAATTTCAGAAATAATATTTCCTGCCGGGCCACGCACCAAATTTATTGTGTGTTAATTAAAGTAAACAAGCAAGCGTGCTACAGCTTCGACCACATCGTCGCTTCCCACTCCGCGGGCCGCAACATGACTCCTGGCGGGCCGCATGCAGCCCGCGGGCCCCGTGTTGGCCACCCCTGATCTAGATCTTCACCGTATAAAACGACGCCATGCAAAACTCCACTACAGACAATCCACACCATATTAAAATTAACCATCTAAAATGTTCATTATTTAGACATCCACCATCTAAATATACATCATAAAAAAGTCGACTTCATTGCACCGGGTTTTGTCCCATATGGCTCGGTCTCTTTCCGCAGCATGGAAAGCGTCGCACAAAGCACGAACTCCGCAGCTTTTAGCGACGACCCACGGGAGTCTCCGAAACATTTAACTCGTAAACCGAAGGACGCGGCCCGGAATCGAACCCACAACCTTCTGAGCACGAGTCAAACGGCTTGACCACTAAATCTTGACCACTAAATATACATCATCTACATCTTCAACATCTAAATCTTCACTATAGAAATCTTCACCATATAAAAAGTACTATATAAATCTCGACACACTTTTTTAAAAATTAATTAATTTTGTTTCCTCTCTATCTTCAGAGAGTGAGGACGTGTTTTGTCTTTTTGAGCTCTTATTTCTCGGATTTTTATTACTGCCAGCTAAATTAACCTAACATGGTTTTTTATATCTTTGTGCTCGTTGTGATTCTGTGGATGTAGTTAAATAGTTCTTAGAATAATACAAATGGTTATTTTCGCAAAAAATGTGTATTAGATACGATATTCATTTCAAGTGATAGCTGAATACTAACAAAATTAGACGAATCAAGTGCATAGTCGTCTCAAAACCAACCAATAACAACACATGACTTCAAATTTCCCGCGGCTTGTCTAGACTACAATGCGATTTCTGCATTATTCAAGCGGGTTTGATAACATTATGCAATAATGTCATTGGTAAGAGAGGGCTCTTTGGAGGTGACTGGTGTGAACACAAGATCCGGTTTACGATCGACCGTGAATAAAACTTACACACTAAACAAAGAGAAGGCGGTGAAGACCAAGCTAGCCAGGTGTGCGAACCAAGTCGGCCGAGTAGTCCAACACACCAACTCTGGCCAATGTGTTACAGTATCCTTTAACAATACGCTCCATTATGAGGCATTTCGAACTTGCCTCATAAATTATTACAAGCCTGAACTAATTCAACACAGACAAGATAGGCGTGGAGCCTATGTGAAAGACCTGATTACGAAGCAGATCCTTCGGATACATTTGTATCACTCGAAGAACAAATTATTAGTCCAGGGTAGTTGCAACATGACGTCTACGGTCATTCGCTCCACGTTGCAAAGTAAACTCTTAAAAGGGAAAACAAGCACCCTTCGAAACAATATTACATCGTTCATGAACGTGTCATAATTTTGACATGTGAGGTCGCGTTCAAAACACCATAGCTGATTGGAGGAGGGTTAACCCCAAAGCTTGCCAGAATGCATGACGGGATCGCCCAAAGCTTATAACGCGCAGAAGTATTGAAATTCCAAAAGAACAAGATGTGTTTTTTTTGGGGGGAATTTAGATTATACTATGTTCCTCTTCAGTTAAATGAGAGGAAAGACGGTGTTCGCAGATAGATGGCAGGATAGACGGATGAATAAAGGACGGACAAATCCAGTGCAGAAATAACAAGATTAGTCTGAGAAGAAATTAGGAGAAGCTCAGCATTATGTGAGAATAATGGTCAGTTTTCCCAGAATCTGTTATGCCTAGAGTCATCAATGATACTCCAAGATGGTGATACATTCCACAGAGGAACTGCCATGTCACAAAATAAAACCTTGCGTTTAACCAGTTGATTATTATAGAGGCTTTCTGATTAAACGGACTATCGGCCAGCGACAACTATTTTAACTAACAGAAAAAACAAATCGGATGTCAAAATCCCAGGACAATATTTGTAGCTGCACGTGTACATCTGGTCGACGGATTGGGAACACTCGGAAGTGGGTGAGCTGAATCATACATCGCTTTGACAGTTTATCAACAGGTTGGATTGAGAGCGGAAGTACTCAGCTCGGAAGAAAACAGTCCATCTGTCAATTTATAGTTTCCGGACATAAAGAAGATTGGCAGCTTGTTGGGGAAAACTGTTGTTGGTATCATACAGTAACTCGTTAGTTTGTTGGGGAGGTCAAAACAAGTGATGACAGCTTTGACGGTGACTAGGCCAGGGGAAATGGGATCTTGACAATAGATGATATGCCCAAATAACACCTGCAGGACATCAATACCGTCACGTGACCTATTTTAGGTTTTGCCAAAAACCATGATTGGAGATGGGGAGTTGACCAAAACCGTGGATTATGATGGACGTGTTTGTGGGAGAGCTCTACAGTGTTAGATTAATTTAATATTAACTAGCATGTGTCGTTAAGGCAAAGTGTAGTAGCCATCCCGGAATGAGGCGGTTTTGCCTAAGGTAGAATCTATTATAATTAGTTTTAATTAATATAGGCAGTAGTCTTGTTAAAACTAGAGTAGTGAAGTGATATTGGCTCTGCTAGGGTGAATAGAATACTAGGTTGCCCTCTGTTTATTGGTCTTTCCTTATCATAGCCTGATTCGGACGTAGGTGAGAAGCTATAAGGCTCTCTGACAGAGTAGTTAGCTATAATATAACAGAGCAGGGTAATAAGCTTACACCCAGCCGGTAGGATCAGTGACTAGTGCTCTCACATGATGTGTTGGTTTTCCCACAGGTTCCCCACCAGTTACTAGGAAACTCAACACTGGTTTTGAAGAAGTGCACTCCAATTGGACGACCACGAGTTGGACTCTAAAATGATTCTTACGGAAAAGGAATAACGTCCGAGAAGAAAGATGGTATATGTTTACGCTGGACTAATACTCAGAAGGGTTCACCATGGCATGGCCCAGAAGAGCCAGCCAATATAACGACTCCTGCGTGGTATGGTTCACATAGGATGGGTGATGATTGTTGATATATCACACATCGGACAAACATTGTTTAAGGAACGAGAACATTAACGGATAAGTCACATCGTGTGCTAGATTCCAGTGTAATATTACATATGAAATATACTTGAACCTATATGAACACTAGTTAGGATCAAGTGTAGAAACATTAACAGTAAAACCTAAATACACTACAAAGGATTTGTGCATTCTTTAGGACCGATAGGAACTTACAAAGTTAGTTGGCAACCAGTCCGTAATCAATCTGTACTTACAAACAGTATCTATTTCGGATGATCATGAAGATGGATTACCAGGTGGCTATAGATGACAGTCAGTATCCGGAAAGAGGGTTTCGACACCGGGTGAGGTGCACTGGTTATGATTTAATGTGCTGTGGTGTGCCCTTGCAATGAAGAAACTATGCTATTATCTGAAAGTCCGATCATACACACAGTATTCATCACGCATTTTCTTCGCATACACGTCTCATATACGTTACACTTTTCTTTTAATAAATTAATCTTTATTAATGTTTAGAAGCAAGAGTTGTTGAGTATGTTGCGTTGGGGAAGTATGAGAGGGGGCATAGTACGACAGTGAGAGAGTGATAGGAAAAGGTGTCCACGGGCTGATGGAGTGTGTTGGACGGAAGCTGGTGGATTCTCGAGGATATTGATAGGGAAAAAAATATTATAATGTGGGTGTTGACTCTCTTCACTCCATGGACGACACTTTAAAGGAGGACACGACATTATTGGGGGTCGATAACGGGATCTTTGGACAGCGGGATCTCTCGTAAACGGGATCCTTGGACAGCGGGATCTCTCGTAAACGGAATCTTTGGACAGCGGGATCTCTCGTAAACGGAATCTTTGGACAGTGGGATCCTCTGACAACGGGGTCTTTTGACACTGGATCCTTAGTTATAAGAGGGAGATATCATATTGGAGAATCCAGCTAGAGTGAATGTGGATAGGGTTAGGACTAATATCTTACCTGTTCACACTTCACACGTCTGCATAGGTCTGTGGTCCTGATTCTACTCTTGTCACTGAGTGAATGTGCTGTGTGTGGTAATATCTAGATTTATAGTACTTGGTCATATATCTGTATAGTAATTTGCAGTTATATTGTACTCGACCTGCTAGCTTACTGTGGCATAACGCAGCCAACATTATTCATTTTATCAACACATGCCGCAAAAAGAGGAAACAACATTAAAAGAAATTGACTTCACAAACGCAATTGGAGATTGGGACTTAAAACTTAACATCAAAACTGGAACTGAACAAGTGACAAATGACGTGGATTCTTGGAAAGATTTCATCAGACCAAGCTCAGAAAACCATTGGATAGGAAAACCACGTGACCCGCCTTCGCGCCAGTGCATAATTAACATATATTACTATTTCATCAGAAATGTTAATAAGCCCGCACTTTTGTCTGAACTCGCTCCATGGACGGATGTGAGAAGAGTGTGTGACCAAAAATTCAATGGGCAAGGCAAAAGTCTGGATCCGAGGTACGTTTGTTAGCCCTTGATTAGACTAAGAACCCGATGTATCAAGTATCAAGTAATGTAAACCCATGTTTGTGATGTCAATTGAAATGTATGATTATTAATTAAAACTTCTGAAATGTAAAAATGCTCGACTGTAGATTCTAACGACGCAAAGCCATTCCCGGGCAGAATATTCTCTTCGATGAAACTACAATCTCTGATATTCTTAGAGATAATTATTAACTTTAAGAAGTGCATTCCACTACTATATTCTATTCTAAACAACTGTGAGAAGTGATGATTCTAAAGCAATCTTGTGCATTTCACCAGAAACATTGTTAAAGATGCATCACTATCTACAGCTGAAAAGACAGTTCGTGTACTAGAACAAGTGCCTTGTTCTAAAACAGACTTATCTATGCCTATTTACAATCTAGAAAGCTGAAAGTGAAATCAATCTTTCCTTTCTCCTTTATCTATAGAATTAATAGGGTTTGGCGAAATAAATATTTATATTTATGTCAAATTTAATTAGATAAGGGCACACATGAACTGCAACACATGAGAAAGTTGTGCTTCACGGAACACCATCACGCGCAGTGAACTTAACTCATGACTCAACATAACTTAAAACACAACACCACTCCACACCACTCATCACCACACAACCCAACACTCAACATCACAACAACAACAGGTAATGGAAGAGAGTTATTAGACACAAGAAGAAGAAGTAGTTAATTGGGAAAACACAGAGAATTATTTATACACATTGTAAACACCATTTAGTGGAAGAAATGTTCTAAATGTATGTCATTTATTTACATGCATCTTGACATATTCTCACTCTGGTCAATGTCTTACTGTACACGTTCACTGATCCCGGTCAAATGAGAACTTACATACAGCAGGAACAAGTTGATACAAGGCGTACACCGTGTGATAATCTCTGACCACCCCAACTTAACCCAACACTAGCTCAGAGAGAAAAGGAGGGGAGGGGAACTAGTTCCTACTTCAGGAATTTAGATTTCTTCCGACCTACTTCTTATTATTGTATTGGTAGGAATGTATATATTTATGCGAATATTCATCAGTGATCTTGGTGGCTGCATACCAACAACCACCCAACACATCAGCAAATTAACCACCTAAATCAGACCTGAGGGAGGGAAGCCGAGAGAAAGAGATGAACCACAAGTGAGAGGGAGGATGACTTCGCTATGAGCAGAGCATGGGGAGGCCTTCAGAGGAGCTATACGGGCAGACCTGAAGTGGATCCATCAGTCAATGGACCCTGGCTTACCTAATCCTCCAGTCACCAGGTTACTTTTCTCATAGGTAGAAACCACACCCAATTACAGGAACACTGATATGTTTATGGTTGAGACACCACTATCATACTTAATATGTACAACATCAAAATGTTTACTATGTTTTCACACTTGTTGACATCTCATATATTGATGCTTGTTATTGATTGTCTGGGACAATGGTCCAATGTGCAACTGTTCTATTACTTTGTGTAAATCACAATAGAGATGTATGTACTGACCAGAAGGCTCAGGCCAGTCAATAAATGATTAACATGAATTGACCTTCTGTTAATTTGTCAAGTTCAAACCTATCTGTGTAAACAACTTCTTTGTACATCATGTTGTCAGAATCTGATGTGATTGTTTATGTGTTTGAATGTTTAAAGATAAATTAACTCATAATGACTTACTGAATAGGGAAATAAAAAGACTCTAGATCTATCAACTGCTCAACATCCATGTTTTCTTCATCTAAATCAGGCTGAGAAACTTCTCCAGACTTTCCTCAGATTTGATAAACAATAAGGGGGCTCAAGAGCTATCAGAATCATTGGAGAAGGGGCAGATTCCCAGTTAGTAAATTACCATTCTTACCAGGGCCATAATCTATATCTCCTAGACAATACTTAATAGAACGAGGCCTGCAGATAACTCAAGGTTCATATTCTGGGGTTATTGAAGATAGAAGAGGATGGGGCTCTACATCTTTTGTTAGAGATGGGGCATGCACTACAGTGATCTCCCACTCCCTTCAAAAATATATGACATATTGCGGTCTACGTCCTGGATGGTTCCCATATGTTAACCTTTAAACAATTATATAAAAATACATGAACACAGTTATCTTTAGATTATTAACACAGTTATTTTCTAGAATGTTTAACAGATACCATGTGGGGTATTGATTGACAGCCACATGATATGAATGACATTTATAGATAAATAAGAGTAGGTGACTGATTTTACTCCTGGAGAAGGGGGCCATGTTCAAATAGGCTTATACTTCAGAGAGAGTTGCTCCAGGTGAAATATATAGTGTGTATCTACTCTACCAACACTACTTCTCTTTCAGAGAAGGTGTTCTATTCCTGTGGAGTCTGAACTTAACAGCATTTCATCAACCACCGGAAAATCTTATCCGTTGGGAAAACTCTGTCTAATTTCAGATTCTTTTCTTTACTAGGAATTAATTGTGGTTACTTCAGTGCCTGCTGCCTTTGGCTTTTCCAGCATTGACAGACAGACATAACATAGGGTGTTTTTAATATTGCACATGCTCTGTTGTATCTTTGCAGATCAGGGACTGACAAACTTACGCGGATCAGACTAACTGCAATTATATTGATAGGCAGAGCAAAGCAATAAATTATAGACATGGCGGAAACTGCAAAGTTTAGAGCCCAAATAACAGAAACAGGTAGGGAGTGCGGGTTAGATGGCCTTGAGCTAGCTAACTATGTTTCGGATGCATTTGAAAAAAGGGAAAGACTGCAGGCTGAATTGACTCTCAAAGAAAAACAGCTTCAAGCAGAATTGGAGGAGAAAGAGAAACGACTACAGGCTGAAATGGAAGATAAGGAGAGAGAGCGTCAACACCAACTGGAGTTGAGGAGAATGGAGATTGAAGTGGAGATCCGGCGGATAGAGAAAGGGAGTGGTCCTACACCCTCAACCTCATCAGGATCGCCAGTGACAGAACCACCTCACGTCTCTCAACTTAATTCAGGAGCTATGTCATTTCCTCTGGAACCCTTTAATGAACAGACTGACCACATCGAAGGATTTTTATCACGCTTCGAGGCAATGGCTGTCAGCTGTGCGCTTGAAGAAAGTAGATGGGCGACGAAGTTGGCGCAGGCCTTAAGATCCACGGCGTATGAAGTGTTCTCAAGACTCACTAGAGAGGAACAACAGAACTACACAACACTTAAGACGGCACTCTTGAGCCGATTCGAAGTGGACGCCGAATCTTATAAACTCAGGTTCAAAGCCGCAAGGAAGGAACCGGGTGAGAGTTACGCACAACTAGTCGAAAGACTGAAGTCATACATACAAAGATGGACTTGCTTGGGAGGATTTGAGGAAAATTATGAAGGACTCCGTGAAATGATTATCATTGATCAGATCAAGGGGAAAATGCAGAACGAAATGAAGGCATTCCTAACCCAAAACGGGGCTGACCGCCTGGAAACTATAATCATCCTGGCCGAGAGATTTGAGAAATCTCAAAAGGAGATGGGAGGAAAGGGACGTTCGAACAACACCCCCTCTCAAAACAAAACTCCACAGCCAAAAGAGGGTGAAAACATTGTAGCCACCGGGAAAAAGGGGAAATCCCCGAAAAACACTCAAAATTCAGTCCAAACAGCGCCGAGGGAGGACAAACCATTCTGTACCCATTGCAAAATTAGGGGTCACACATTTCAGAGTTGCAGAAAGAAGCCACCTCCACACACAGCGGCATGTTTGGCCAACCGAAAAGAGAAAAAAGTGAGCACTGGTGAAACGTCCAAACAGACACCTCATCAAGACACATCATCTCGTATTCCGGTTGTGGAATCCATCTTACTAAATGGATTCCAAACGACCTGTTTATATGATACTGGATTATCATATGACTGTGTTGTCTCATCATCCTTAGTTCACCCTGAACAGGTGACAGAGGAAATAGTGGAATTGCAGGGACCACTGAAGAGTTCAACAAATATGTCTCTTCCAGTGGCAAAAGTGAACATAGCCTCGCGGTATGTCACTGGGACGATCAAGGCAGCAATCTTGGACGATCCGATATATCCTGTAATCCTCGGCTGTAGATTTATCGTTCTAGGAGAACCTGTTCAACCTGTGGCGATGGCGACCATGACCACTCGATCACAGGCAACAAACACTCCAGAAACAACTACGCCAATCCCTCGAACGGAGGAACTGAAGAGGGCACAAGAGGCCGACAGCACCTTGGAACCCTGCTTCAGAAAACTGCCAAAATCACATTTACCTCTACGTAAAGGTGATCTGTTCATGAAGTCAGCACTTCTTTACAGAAAAGCAGGACGAGCTGGACAAGAGTTTAATCAACTTGTTGTACCAACTCAATACAGGACTCAGATCTTAGAGATGGGTCACAGTCTACCATTCATTGGGCACATGGGTATCAACGCTACTACACAGCGGATTACCACTCACTACTTTTGGCCAGGGATGAATTCAGACATACAACGGTTTGTAAAATCATGCCCACAGTGTCAGAAAGTATCACCAAAAACACCGGACACCGCCGGCAATGTTGGGTGAATCGCCAATCACTGGAATTCCATTTGAGAAAGTGGCAGTAGACATAATCGGACCTCTCTCAGCAACGAAGAGGCGAAACCGATTCATATTAACGCTTGTGGACACAACAACCATGTGGGCCGAAGCAGTTCCTATGCCCAGCTGTGACTCCAAACACGTCGCTGATGCATTATTAGGAATATTCACACGTCTAGGATTCCCACAAAGGATCTTGACGGACAACGGTTCACAGTTTCGTGGTAAGCTCATGGAAGATACCTTCAGACTTTTTCATGCACGCCATATCTTCAGTTCACCATATCACCCTCAGTCAAATGGACTTGTGGAAAGGTGGAACGGGACATTGATTAGTATCCTGCGCAAAATTGCCCAGGAGAAGACAGAGGATTGGGACTTGTATTTACCCGCAGCTTTATTCGCTTACAGGGAAGTACCCCATCACTCAACAGGTTTTGCTCCAGCCACACTGTTGTTTGGACGACCGATCAAAGGACCCCTTGAGGCGTTACTGCGAACATGGACTGATAATACTACAGATGATACAGTCGTGACTGCATCTACATATGTTGCCGAGTTGAAAAATCGTTTACAACACAGTTGGAAACAAGCGAATGTCAATCTACGTCAAGCCAGACGAAGAATTGCTCGTAACTTCAACCGCAAGGCAAAGGATAGAGAGTTAGAGGTAGGAGAGAAGGTGATGTTGCTGCTTCCAACCAGTCAGAATAAGCTGCAAATAGGATGGAGAGGACCTTATGTAGTGACGGAGAAGATCTCACGTACCAACTACAGAATTTCAGTCAAAGGCAAGATGAAAGTATTTCACATAAACCTCTTGAAGAAATATCATGAAAGACCCTCAACCACCGAACCTGCACATCTGATGGCCATGAGTGTGGCTACTGAAGTCGAAGAAGGATCAACAATGGGAGTCGAGTGCCAACTGCAAGCCAAAGAGACCTTTAAGGATGTGGAAATCAATCCCAACTTAACAAAGGATCAGCAAAAGCAGATTAGGGAACTTATGGCAAAATATGCAGAAGTACTTACTGATAAGCCAGGAAGAACTGATTTGGAGGAATTTGACATGAAGTTGAATGACACAGTACCTGTGCGAGTCAAGACTTACCCAGTTCCTTATGCAAAGCAAAAGACTTTAGAGGAAGAAATACAACAGCTGCTCACCGCAGGAATAATCTCACCATCTGAATCACCTTACAGTGCTAGCGTCGTATTATTGAGAAAGCCAAGTGGAGAACATAGATTGTGCATCGATTATCGACAGCTCAATGCTATAACTGAATTCCAAGCAGAACCTCTGCCTGATCAGAATAAACTCTTCACAGCACTCAACCGAGCTAAGTACTTTACTAGGATTGATCTCAGTAAGGGATATTACCAGATTCCTGTAAAACCGGAAGTTAGACCATGGTTAGCTTTCAGCACGCCTGGAGGACACTATGAGTTCAACGTTCTTCCATTCGGATTAAGTAATGCTCCCAGCGTCTTTACACGTATGATGAGAAAATTACTTGACCCACTACAGCATCCAGACATCAGTCACTTCATGGATGACATCCTGATCGCAACTGAAACATTTGAAGAGCATGTAGAAACCCTGCATCTTTTGTTCAGGCGCCTCAGAGAAACTGGATTGACGGCTAGACCAAAGAAGTGTCAGATAGGATTCCAAGAATTGGACTTTCTAGGTCATAAGATATCTCATGGACTGATAACTCCACAAGAAGGAAATGTGGACAAACTCCAGAGAGCACCTCGTCCAAAAACAAAGAAGGATGTAAGATCATTTGTATCCTTATGTGGATTCTATCAAAAATACATCAAGGACTTCAATACTCTGTCAGCACCTTTAACGGATCTCACCAAAAAGGGGAAACCAGAGAAAGTCACTTGGTCAGCTGACTGTGAGAGAGCTTTCACAGCACTAAAGCAGGCATTAACTGCTCATCCAGTCTTACATCTACCAGACCTCGACCAACTATTCGTGCTGTGCACCGATGCCAGTAACATAGGAATTGGGGCAACGCTGTTGCAGAGAAAGGGAGATGTACCATCAGAGCTATTCCCTGTAGCTTATGCTAGCAGGAAATTGAATGCAGCAGAGAGAAATTACAGTACTATCGAGAGAGAATGTCTTGCGCTCGTATGGAGTGTACAGAAATTTCAAGCATACCTATATGGCAGACACTTCACAGTGCAATGTGACCATCAACCACTCATGTTTCTCGCAGCATCTAAGACTCTGAATGCCCGACTTATGAGGTGGTCGCTGCTTCTTCAACCTTACTCGTTCCAGGTTGAGTATGTTCCTGGGAAAATGAATGTGGGAGCGGACTTCCTGAGTCGACACCCAGTGCCTGATGAACCAGGTCAATCAGATGCAGAAGAGAATACAAGGGAGGAAAAATAGGAACAACTTGATAACTGAAAATGTTGGAAACATAGTTCCATACCATAGAACAATCTGGAGTGGGGCCATGTGGCATAACGCAGCCAACATTATTCATTTTATCAACACATGCCGCAAAAAGAGGAAACAACATTAAAAGAAATTGACTTCACAAACGCAATTGGAGATTGGGACTTAAAACTTAACATCAAAACTGGAACTGAACAAGTGACAAATGACGTGGATTCTTGGAAAGATTTCATCAGACCAAGCTCAGAAAACCATTGGATAGGAAAACCACGTGACCCGCCTTCGCGCCAGTGCATAATTAACATATATTACTATTTCATCAGAAATGTTAATAAGCCCGCACTTTTGTCTGAACTCGCTCCATGGACGGATGTGAGAAGAGTGTGTGACCAAAAATTCAATGGGCAAGGCAAAAGTCTGGATCCGAGGTACGTTTGTTAGCCCTTGATTAGACTAAGAACCCGATGTATCAAGTATCAAGTAATGTAAACCCATGTTTGTGATGTCAATTGAAATGTATGATTATTAATTAAAACCTCTGAAATGTAAAAATGCTCGACTGTAGATTCTAACGACGCAAAGCCATTCCCGGGCAGAATATTCTCTTCGATGAAACTACAATCTCTGATATTCTTAGAGATAATTATTAACTTTAAGAAGTGCATTCCACTACTATATTCTATTCTAAACAACTGTGAGAAGTGATGATTCTAAAGCAATCTTGTGCATTTCACCAGAAACATTGTTAAAGATGCATCACTATCTACAGCTGAAAAGACAGTTCGTGTACTAGAACAAGTGCCTTGTTCTAAAACAGACTTATCTATGCCTATTTACAATCTAGAAAGCTGAAAGTGAAATCAATCTTTCCTTTCTCCTTTATCTATAGAATTAATAGGGTTTGGCGAAATAAATATTTATATTTATGTCAAATTTAATTAGATAAGGGCACACATGAACTGCAACACATGAGAAAGTTGTGCTTCACGGAACACCATCACGCGCAGTGAACTTAACTCATGACTCAACATAACTTAAAACACAACACCACTCCACACCACTCATCACCACACAACCCAACACTCAACATCACAACAACAACAGGTAATGGAAGAGAGTTATTAGACACAAGAAGAAGAAGTAGTTAATTGGGAAAACACAGAGAATTATTTATACACATTGTAAACACCATTTAGTGGAAGAAATGTTCTAAATGTATGTCATTTATTTACATGCATCTTGACATATTCTCACTCTGGTCAATGTCTTACTGTACACGTTCACTGACCCCGGTCAAATGAGAACTTACATACAGCAGGAACAAGTTGATACAAGGCGTACACCGTGTGATAATCTCTGACCACCCCAACTTAACCCAACACTAGCTCAGAGAGAAAAGGAGGGGAGGGGAACTAGTTCCTACTTCAGGAATTTAGATTTCTTCCGACCTACTTCTTATTATTGTATTGGTAGGAATGTATATATTTATGCGAATATTCATCAGTGATCTTGGTGGCTACATACCAACAACCACCCAACACATCAGCAAATTAACCACCTAAATCAGACCTGAGGGAGGGAAGCCGAGAGAAAGAGATGAACCACAAGTGAGAGGTAGGATGACTTCGCTATGAGCAGAGCATGGGGAGGCCTTCAGAGGAGCTATACGGGCAGACCTGAAGTGGATCCATCAGTCAATGGACCCTGGCTTACCTAATCCTCCAGTCACCAGGTTACTTTTCTCATAGGTAGAAACCACACCCAATTACAGGAACACTGATATGTTTATGGTTGAGACACCACTATCATACTTAATATGTACAACATCAAAATGTTTACTATGTTTTCACACTTGTTGACATCTCATATATTGATGCTTGTTATTGATTGTCTGGGACAATGGTCCAATGTGCAACTGTTCTATTACTTTGTGTAAATCACAATAGAGATGTATGTACTGACCAGAAGGCTCAGGCCAGTCAATAAATGATTAACATGAATTGACCTTCTGTTAATTTGTCAAGTTCAAACCTATCTGTGTAAACAACTTCTTTGTACATCATGTTGTCAGAATCTGATGTGATTGTTTATGTGTTTGAATGTTTAAAGATAAATTAACTCATAATGACTTACTGAATGGGGAAATAAAAAGACTCTAGATCTATCAACTGCTCAACATCCATGTTTTCTTCATCTAAATCAGGCTGAGAAACTTCTCCAGACTTTCCTCAGATTTGATAAACAATAAGGGGGCTCAAGAGCTATCAGAATCATTGGAGAAGGGGCAGATTCCCAGTTAGTAAATTACCATTCTTACCAGGGCCATAATCTATATCTCCTAGACAATACTTAATAGAACGAGGCCTGCAGATAACTCAAGGTTCATATTCTGGGGTTATTGAAGATAGAAGAGGATGGGGCTCTACATCTTTTGTTAGAGATGGGGCATGCACTACAGTGATCTCCCACTCCCTTCAAAAATATATGACACTTACCTCTCTGTAAAATGGCCACCCTTAAACTAAGCACAACAGAATTAAGGGCAAAGGGGGAATGCATGGGACTGTCGGGGTCTGCTCTAACGGATTACATACAGGAAGTGGAAAGAGAGTATCGTCAAGCAGAAAGGGAAGATCGAAAGGCCGAGTTGGAATTGAGAAGGATGGAATTGGAAGCTGAGCAAGCATCTAAGAAATTTGAAGCTGAGCAAGCAGTTAGGAAACTGGAAGCTGAACAAGAAGCTCAGAAAAGGGAGCACGAGTACCGGATGAGGGAACTCGAGTTGAAGAGTCAATCTAATGAAGAAACTGAGGGAGCAGTTGGAGGTTCCTCCATCCCAGGCTCAACACCAGTAGGTGGACATGGGTACCATGCTATGAAGTTTCCTTTAGCGGTCTACGAGGAGGACAAAGAGAAGATTGACCAGTACCTTCAACGCTTTGAGGCAATGTCTGTTGCTATGGGTCTGGAGCGTAACAAATGGAATCTCAAGCTATCCCAGGGTTAACGTGGGACCGGATACGAGGTTTATTCTCGCCTGCCACCAGGAAATGAGAACAATTATGACGAGTTAAAGACGGCTCTGCTGAAACGATTCGAGGTTACGTCACATACCTACCGGAAAAAAATTTCGAGCAGCGAAACGAGAACCGGGGGAGTTGTTTGCAGCCTACAGTTTGCGTCTAAAATCTTATCTCCATAAGTGGATGGATTTGGCTGGGTTCGCACATGACTATGAGAGTCTGGAAGAGCTCATGGTGGTCGACCAGCTGAAGAAGCAAATGTCTAAACCTCTCAGGACGTTCCTGGGAGAACAAAGAGCGGAACGTATTGACCTCGTGACTAAATTAGCCGAACGGTTCGTCGAAGTACATGGGGAGGCAGAGGAAAACCTTTCCACCAACTCCAAAAGTCAAGAGAAACATGACAAGAAGAAAGCCAAAAACTCAAGAACAAAAAAGTGGGAACCTTATGTGCAAAAATCAGAGGATAGTTCAGAGAAGAAGAAGGAGGGAAGCAAGAGCACTTCAAGCTCTACACCAAAACGACCGTGGTCGGAGAAGTGGTGTTCAATTTGTAAGTCACCCTCTCACAATACGAGGGACTGCAAATCGAAGGCTAAGAACCCTCACTTCGCAGCATGTCAAGTGACTTAGCTCGCCACCAGGAGAGCTCACTCAAGTCCGGCAATAGAAAATATAGGACAGGGAAATGGTGCAACCAATGCAAGTCAAATACGCACAATGCTATTGACTGCAGGGAAAAGTCAGGAGACACTCAATTCGTTGTGTGCCCCGGGAAACCTAAGGTGGAGCCCACCGAACAGGTCGAGACCGAGGAAGAGACTCCAGACCAGGAAAAACCACCTGTAGTGGAATTGGTAGAGGTTAACGGTCGTCAAGTGGAGTGTTTGTACGACACAGGACTGGACGGGGAGGCCGTGATTTCTGCGGATCTGGTACATCCAGAACAATTCACAGGTGAGACATGGGAGATACAGCCTGCACAGAAGAGTGCTGTGACCATGAAGTTGCCCATTGCTAATGTGGAGATTCGGTCAAGGTACGTCACCGGCACCATCAAGGCCGCTGTATTGACCGATCCCATTTTTCCAGTAATCCTAGGTTGCCGGTATGTCTTTCTGGGAATGCCCAGGGAGCCAATCCATATGGGAGCAATGCAGACTCGCTCTCAGACGAAAATGGAAGAGGCAGACGCAATTGTGACTAACCCAATGCCGGGGGAGCTACGAACTGCCCAGAGTGAGGATGATACTTTACGTTCTTGCTTCAGAAAGCTGCAGAAAAGTGCTGATCCACCAGGACGGGGGCAGTACTACATGAAGAATAGGATACTCTACAGGAGAGCAGGAAGGGGAGACAACCTATACGGTCAGTTGGTCGTCCCGAAAGCTCACCGGTCCCAGATTCTTCATATGGGGCATACCATCTCCTTTAGTGGACACATGGGTATTGCCGCCACCATGCAGCGGATTTCCTGCCATTACTATTGGCCGGGAATGACAGATGATGTGCGTCGGTATGTGAAGTCATGCCTTGAGTGCCAGAGGGTGGCACCGAAACACTGGACAGCACCGGTGGTGTTGGGTGAGATGCCCATCATGAACTCTCCTTTCGAGAGGGTAGCCATCGATATCGTGGGTCCACTTCCCAGGACTAGGAAGAGGAACATGTATATACTCACAATGGTGGATTGCTGTACAATGTGGGGTGAAGCCATAACGTTGACCACGATTGACTCGAAAAGAGTGGCGGACGCACTGATGGAGGCCTTTACCAGATTAGGCTTTCCGGATCAAATTCTGACGGACAATGGGTTTCAGTTTTGTGGAAAACTCATGGAGGAGGTATTTAGGGTGTTTCACTCTAACCACATACATACCAGCCCTTACCACCCTCAAGCCAATGGACAAGTAGAGCGTTTCAACGGCACGCTGATGGCAATGCTCAGGAAACTAGCGCAGTAAAAACCGGATAGGTGGGATGAATATATCCCAGCAGCCCTTTTTGCCTATCGGGAAGTTCCTCATAGCTCAACAGGACTACCACCCGCTACGTTGCTGTTTGGTCGTCCAATCAAAGGACCGTTGGAAGCTATGTTGAGGAGTTGGACTGAAGAGGGGACGTCAGAAGAAGTGATCTCATCCTACAAATACGTGGAGGAACTGAAAGAAAAACTCCACAGTGGATGGACTCTGGCAAATCAAAACTTAAAAAAGGCCAGAAAAAGACATGCGGCTTACTAAAACCGTAGGTCTAAAGACAGATCTCTAGAGGTGGGAGATAAAGTCTTTTTGCTACTCCCAACGGGAAACAACAAACTGGAGATAGGTTGGCAAGGACCATTTCCCGTGGAAAGGGTGATATCCAGAACCAACTATCAGATCCGGATCCGGGGAAAGTCGAAGATTTTCCATATCAACCTCTTGCGGAAATACGAAGAGAGACCCGGAGACAAGGCAGCTCACCTCATGGCAATGGCAGTTGCAGTGGAGACTGAAGTGGGAACCAGCGAGGGCAGGGAATATCCCTTGGTACACCAGGAAACCTATAGGGATGTGCAAGTGAACCCTGATCTGACCTCCCAGGAGAGGGAAAAGAAAACCTAGGTTCTCAAGTCTCATAAGGAGATACTGACTGATAAACCCGGACGAACGAGGTTGGTGGAGTTCAAGATGACTTTGACCACACAGGAACCTGTTCGTCAAAAGGTTTACCCAGTGCCATTCTCTAAAGAAAAGGCCCTGGAGGAGGAAATACAGAAATTGCTGGGGGATGACGTGATTGCACCATCCACATCCCCATACAATGCAGGGGTAGTTTTGTTACGCAAACCAAGTGGAGAACACCGGTTGTGTATAGATTACCGACTTCTGAACAGTCACACACAATTTCAGGTGGAACCTTTGCCGAATCCAACGCAGTTATTCGCTAGGCTCCATAAGGCTCGGTACTTTTCAAAGGTGGATCTGAGTCGGGGGTATTATCAGATACCAGTCAAACCGGAGATTCGACCACTGTTGGCTTTCAGTACACCCAGTGGACACTACGAATTCAAGGTCATGCCCTTTGGACTCAGCAATGCACCTAGTGTGTTTACACGCATGATGAGGACTTTACTTGATCCTTTACAGGATCCGTCCATCATCTCTTTCATGGATGATATTCTGATTTCCAGTGACAGCTTGGATGACCACTTACAATCCTTGGAGAGAGTGTTTAATAGACTCAAGGAAGCAGGGCTTACTGCTCGTCCAACCAAGTGCATGATTGGTTACCAGACTCTGGAATTTCTAGGTCACATCATCACTCCAGGACACATTGTCCCAGAAGAGAAGAACCTGGAGAAAATCAGAAATGCACCAAGGCCAAAAACGAAGAAGGATGTGCGATCTTTTCTCTCGTCGTGTGGGTTCTACCAAAATTTATCCCACATTTCACTGAACTGGGAGCTCCATTGACGGAAACCTTGAAAAAGGGATTCCCGGACCAAATCATTTGGACACCAGAATGTGAGAATGCCTATAGTCAGTTAAAGGAGGCCTTGGTCAGCAAACCTGTATTACAGCTCCCTGACCTTTCCAAACCATTTGTGTTGAGAACGGATGCGAGTGCGATTGGAATTGGAGCCGCTTTGTTACAGGAAGGAAAAGACGATGCTTCGGTTTTGAAACCTGTAGCATACGCAAGTAAGAAACTTCTACAGGCGGAGAGGAATTATTCAACTGTCGAGAGAGAGTGCTTGTCTCTCGTATGGGCAGTGCAAAAATTCCAGCTATATTTGTATGGAGTTAAGTTTCGAGTCCAGTCGGATCATCAGCCCCTGATGTTCCTGGCTACTTCTCAGAAGCTCAACGCCCGTTTGATGCGGTGGTCGTTGTTACTTCAACCCTATAACTTCACAGTGGAGTACATTCCTGGGAAGGAAAATGTTGGAGCGGATTTCTTGTCAAGACACCCAGCTCCTGAAGAAGAAGAATGAATCATCTGGATTAAACTCACGGTCGAGAAGAGTGAGATGGACAACTCTCTTAAGAGGGGGCCTATGTCACAAAATAAAACCTTGCGTTTAACCAGTTGATTATTATAGAGGCTTTCTGATTAAACGGACTATCGGCCAGCGACAACTATTTTAACTAACATAAAAAACAAATCGGATGTCAAAATCCAAGGAGAATATTTGTAGCTGCACGTGTACATCTGGTCGACGGATTGGGAAAACTAGGAAGTGGGTGAGCAGAATCATACATCGCTTTGACAGTTTGCCAACAGGTTGGATTGAGAGCGGAAGTACTCAGCTCGGAAGAAAACAGTCCATCTGTCAATTTATAGTTTCCAGACATAAAGAAGATTGGCAGCTTGTTGGGGAAAACTGTTGTTGGGATCATACAGTAACTCGTTAGCTTGTTGGGGAGGTCAAAACAAGTGATGACAGCTTTGACGGTGACTAGGCCAGGGGAAATGGATTCTTGACAATTGATGATATGCCCAAATAACACCTGCAGGACATCAATACCGTCACGTGATCTATTTTAGGTTTTGCCAAAAACCATGATTGGAGATGGGGAGTTGACCAAAACCGTGGATTATGATGGACGTGTTTGTGGGAAAGCTCTACAGTGTTAGATTAATTAAATATTAACTAGCATGTGTCGTTATGACAAAGTGTAGTAGCCATCTCGGAATGAGGCGGTTTTGCCTAAGGTAGAATCTATTATAATTAGTTTTAATTAATATAGGCAGTAGTCTTGTTAAAACTAGAGTAGTGAAGTGATATTGGCTCTGCTAGGGTGAATAGAATACTGAGGTTGCCCTCTGTTTATTGGTCTTTCCTTATCATAGCCTGATTCGGACGTAGGTGAGAAGCTATAAGGCTCTCTGACAGAGTAGTTAGCTGTAATATAACAGAGCAGGGTAATAAGCTTACACCCAGCCGGTAGGATCAGTGACTAGTGCTCTCACATGATGTGTTGGTTTTCCCACAGGTTCCCCACCAGTTACTAGGAAACTCAACACTGGTTTTGAAGAAGTGCACTCCAATTGGACGACCACCAGTTGGACTCTAAAATGATTCTTACGGAAAAGGAATAACGTCCGAGAAGAAAGATGGTATATGTTTACGCTGGACTAATACTCAGAAGGGTTCACCATGGCATGGCCCAGAAGAGCCAGCCAATATAACGACTCCTGCGTGGTATGGTTCACATAGGATGGGTGATGATTGTTGATATATCACACATCGGACAAACATTGTTTAAGGAACGAGAACATTAACGGATAAGTCACATCGTGTGCTAGATTCCAGTGTAATATTACATATGACATATACTTGAACCTATATGAACACTAGTTAGGATCAAGTGTAGAAACATTAACAGTAAAACCTAAATACACTACAAAGGATTTGTGCATTCTTTAGGACCGATAGGAACTTACAAATTTAGTTGGCAACCAGTCCGTAATAAATCTGTACTTACAAACAGTATCTATTTCGGATGATCATGAAGATGGATTACCAGGTGGCTACAGATGACAGTCAGTATCCGGAAAGAGGGTTTCGACACCGGGTGAGGTGCACTGGTTATGATTTAATGTGCTGTGGTGTGCCCTTGCAATGAAGAAACTATGCTATTATCTGAAAGTCCGATCATACACACAGTATAGAACACATCACGCATTTTCTTCGCATACACGTCTCATATACGTTACACTTTTCTTTTAATAAATTAATCTTTATTAATGTTTAGAAGCAAGAGTTGTTGAGTATGTTGCGTTGGGGAAGTATGAGAGGGGGCATAGTACGACAGTGAGAGAGTGATAGGAAAAGGTGTCCACGGGCTGATGGAGTGTGTTGGACGGAAGCTGGTGGATTCTCCAGGATATTGATAGGGAAAAAATATTATAATGTGGGTGTTGACTCTCTTCACTCCAGGGACGACACTTTAAAGGAGGACAAGACACAGCCTAATGTTTCCAGCAAGTATTTATATCCAACCTTGTTACTTGGAAGTCCTGCCTACAACACAATGTCATTCCTAAACATCAATTACCAATCAAGGAAGAACCATTGTCAACACATAACAAGAACAGAGAACACTTTACCAACCAAAACTCTAGTCATTAGTGTGTAAGAACTTTATTTCAGCAAAAATAAGATCATATATCCAGAAATTAATCACGATACCAACAGAGCAGTTATTAGTAGTAATAAGTGACTTGTGTAGAGAACAATGTGTGGCTTTTCTATGAACAAATTGACACTCATGGAACCAACTGTGGTATACATGTTCAAAATTGACATTATGTATTCCTTAATGTTGTGTGTACTGATGTAGAATTTGTATTCTATGGAACCACCAAATGTTTCTTCTTCCACGGGCCTTAATGTGAATTAAACTTTATGTGCAAATTTAACTCTTTTCTTATCAAGTATCTCGTGATGTGCCAACTTTTCACATCTGTTTAATTAAGTATTAAACAACAACATTGAAGAATTTGGAACCTTAAGTGGCTGGGTAACCACGAGTGGACAGTAAATTCCTGTTCCACTGTAAGCTCCCATGTTCCAAATTGTTCATAAGGGAGAACCGTACATTTTATATAATTCTTGTAACCGTTTCACCGCATAGGGAAAATGGATGCAAGTGGGGGTTCAATGAGCTAAATATTTTCTGTTCTCCTATTTCTTTTGGGGTAGTTTAAATAAAGAGTGGAACCATCAATTTATTCGGAATTCCCCTAGATAACATGAGATACAATGGGTCACTGTGTCTTCTAGCGACCTGTTCACTCCGTTGAAAAGTAGTCCCATTACTCTAGCTTGACTTTATAACAGGAAGGCTTTCGTGGGTACTGCACTTCCCTCTCCAACATACCACAGTAGTATTGAAAACATTAAATCTTGGCTAAAATTAGACTTTGTCGAGCTGGAAAACTCAATACATTCATTCACGAGTAGAGACATATCAAAGACACAAGACACCATCAGCATGCTCGTCTCGAGTGAGGAATCAGAATCTCAACATCCCACAACTATAGCTGTGGACATCACAGCAGACAATATTTCTCAACTAATACATACAATGAGTGAACAGGACAATACCACCAACACGAGACCAGCTACCCCGTTAGTGCTCTTGGCTATTGAATATCCAATGGAGCACCTCCAAAACAACGTAGAGACCAACGTAAGTGTGGCATAAGAAATGCCAGCCTTAGATAACACCCCAAGTATCAATGGACAATCGTGCGATTGTCATAGGCGCATTGAGGTAATAGAACAATCCTTAAAGGCGCTCACTCTTACTGTTACAGAGAACATTGAAGCGAACAGCAAGACCGGCAGTGACTACACTGCTCTCAGAGCAGAAATCACGCTCCTGAGAGAGGAAAATCTGTTGCTAAGAAAAACAATAGAAACTTTACAGCATGAGTCCACCACCAACCCAACTAAACAAGCGTGTAATTCCCAAGCAGCTGTACCAACTTCTTCCGAGAATCTAGAAGCCCAGTTTCACCAAAAACAAAGAACTAAACAAGACGCGAAAAAACCTCAAGGTGCAGAGGAAGATACAACATTACAAGCAGTCTATCCCATTGATGTAAAAATAAGCAACAGATTCGAAGCGCTTCTGGAAAATTCGTCAGAAAACGTACAGTGATATAGTGCACTGCAACAGAAAATGCATGCCTGCAGGAAACACAGGGATAGTCACATAGAGACATACAGGCTGTTGCTGAATGTGAGAAATAACGGGCAAGGCGTACTGACAACCAACATATACAGACAGCACGACCCGACTGTACACACATCACAATCGGCGATCCTTTAATGAAAGGTCTATACAGCGACCGGATGGCCACTTCAGACAAAGACATTGTTTCCATAATCCCATTGCCTGGGGCCGGTGTTGACCTACTAACAGACAAGATTAGAAAGTTGGCTGTAAATCGTAACGTTAGAAAAGCAAGCGTACACATTGGTATTAACGACACCATGAACAACCAGCAAATCACAGTATCTCAACTGCTGGCACCATTGAACGGGTTTCGTCACACTTTTCCTAACTCGTCTATTGTATTCTCCTCCATCATATCACCGAGTTATGGATTCCAGCGCAGTCTAGCTAACATAAATAACAACATATTGCAGAAGTTTTGTTCTCACAACAACATATAATTCATTAACAACACACCGTTGTTTACTTTACAAACTGGTGCACCAAAAAAGCGACTTTATAAAGATCAAATACATTTGTCTACTTTGGGCACCAGCTTGCTCGACAAAAATATCAAATACCCAGAACGGACACAACATACAACTACTACCGGATCGCGTAGGACCATTTTAGCTACTCCACCTAAAACTCAAACCAGACGACATACTCCCCTCACTTAAACTACCAACAGGCCAGAAGAGCACAGACCACTCATAACCACTGTACCTGAAACCCAAGCCAGAAGGAACACTTTCACCACACCAAATCCGCACAATACGCCCTCTTTCACACAGGAGGGTGAAAATTATGAAGATAGATTCCATCCTCTCCACAGCAAGGAACAATTTATCAGAAAAAAACAAAGCCTGTAGTTGGTAGTCGTTACACACCCGTGAGAAATCAACAGTATCCACTCCATTGTAACCCAGAGTTGTTATACCTCACACGTTTTAGTCCATCTTCACTTCGTCAGGCAATTATTATGTCGTTGTACCAAGGACCAACACAGCCTGGTATTTACTATCAATTCAGCACAAAGCAACACCGGATCTCAGTAAAAAAAAAAAAAGAACATATCCTAGAACGTTTATGTGCATACTTGGTTATTGCTTCACATAGTAACGTGTTAGATTGTACGTGACTATAAACATTGACTCGAATTGACGTCATAGAAATTGATACTTAGTTGTATATCTTTTATAATACATTTTATTTTGTTTATACTGCGAGTGAGGGGGTCTTCACTGCTTATCCTTACTGGTCTGTGTACGTATTTTTTGTGTTTATATTGTCAGAGATATTACTGTTTCTCTGTACTTTAGAGTGTGTATTGTTATAAGGTTCGTAAGTTGTATTCATTTTGTGTTTTAAAAATGTATGATTACGCATTGTTAAAATGTCTACCATCTATTTGGGAAGCTGCCTGAACTATCACTTATACTTAATCAAAAATTTCACATGTTCGGCGACTGCGAAAGTCGATTAAATGGTAACATCTCAGATGATGACATTGCTATCAGAGGTTCCCTCTCAGAAACAAGAGACGGGTATTGCAGTTTATACTTCTAACTCGCTTAACGCCCGCCGCAGGCTAGATTTTGAAACCTGTGAGATTGAGTGTGTATGGATTGAGGTTAAACGTCAAAATCGCAACCCCTAGTTGTTGTCAATCTCTATCGAAACCCCAGTGCAGGAAATATCTGGTATGAAAATTTCACCTCTATGATGGATGAAGTCTTTAGTATTGCGAGAGAAATAATACTGCTGGTGACTTCAATATAGACACTAACAAATCAAATAAAACATGGGAAAACATAATAAAATCATATAACTTCCAACAGTTATTCAAACAAGCCACTAGAATAACAAAGTCATCTGCAACACTTATAGGTCATATCTATACTACGTGTGCTGACAACATCACAGAATGTACTGTACCTATTAATGCAATGAGCGATCACCACCCAGTATGTTGCACGTGGTCGAAAAGAGGTACCAAAACTCCCAAACACAAATATGTAAGTATAAAATATATAAATTATAAAAACTCCAATCAAGGTGTCTTTTTACAAGACTTGCTCCAACTCATCTCTGGACTATGTTTACCAGCTTCCTGATCCAGACGACGCTCTGGATCACTGGCTGAAGACCTTTCTAAGTGTATTTGATAAGCATGTTCCATTTAAGGAAGTCCGTATTAAACATCACACTAAGCCCCCGTGGATCACACAGGAGGTAGTTGAACTTATGAGAGACCGGGACAGGGCGCATAAAAATAGAGATCTAACTATGTACCGCAGTCTGAGAAACAAAGTTCAATATGTTGTTCGAAAGGGGGAAACAAAACTATTTTAAGAACTTAATAATAGATAAAACCAGCACAAAAGTATATGGAAAGCAATTAATACCTTGATAAGCAAACACAAATCTTCACAACCACAAACATCAAATCAGGTTACAAGTGATCAATTCAGTAGATTCTTTCAGTCCGACATAAACCAACTGAAGGATGTAATACCAGATGCGCCTCATGACATATCTTTATTATTATCATTCTGTGAGAACAAATGCTACGGTGACATTCTACCCAACATACCACTAATGACGGCCACTGAAGTATTTACTCATCCCAGTAACCGAAAAAAACAAACAATAACTCATCAGGACTAGATGGAATCAGTAATCGAATCCTTCGCTATGCTGCACCGGCGATCTGCGAGTCACTAACTTTTATATATAAACAATATCTCACCAAAGGTCACTTCCCACTAGCCTTTAAAATAGCTAAAGCTAATTAAAAGCTGGTTCATTAGACGATCGTCTCATGAGTAATTATAGGCCAATTTCAATATTATCCTCACTATCCGAACCGCTAGAAAAGCACATCCAGAAAACAATATTAGAGCACTTAGTTCGCCACAAACTAATAGTTGACAGTCAGTAAGGATTTCGGCCAAAATATTCATGTCATACGGCCCTAACAAACAAGATAGAAAACTGGCATCAAAATATTAACAACAATACTCTATGCGGAATGGTGTTTAATGACTTTAGAAAAGCATTCGATATGATAGATCATACTATTTTAATTTAAAAAAACTAGAAACAATGAAAGTAAGCTTTAATATAGTGACATTAATAATAAAATGTTTTGCATATCCTTTACAGGACATCGCTGTCAACATCAGCATCTTTCAGCTGTATGTTGATTTCTTGGCAAGATTACGCTCAGTAGTTTGACATTAATAAACTCATTTTTATTAGAAATGTAGTATCACACAATAAATCTCTATCTCAAGCCATTACCATTAATACTGGAGCACCTCAGGGGTCTATACTTGGCCCTGTGCTATTTGCCATTTGTATAAATGATCTTCCCTTATATCTGTCGTCGTCCTGCGATCTACTTTGCAGACGACTGCACAGTATATACAATCGCTATTGATCGTAATGTGCTAGAATTATCCTTGCAACAGAAAATAAATAGTGTGGTTATAAAACAAAAACTATGTTAATAGGAATCAGGCAAAGACTTCACACTCTAAACTCGTAGAGAACTCTTCAGCTGCACATTGGTAGCACGCCTATAGAAAGTGTAACCGAGCACAAGGCACTGGGTCTTATCTTAGATCAAAATCTATCCTTTAATTTCCATGTTCGTGCTCTAGCTATACAAATAGCCAAAAAGGTATACCAACTTGCCAAAATTAAAAATTTCCTCGGCGAAAACACAAGAAAGATATTCTATACTTCCCACATACAAACACATATTGATTATTGCTCCACAATCTGGGATGGATGCTCCAAATCAATGACAAAACGCCTGTATGCATTCCAGAAAAGAGCAGTGAGTTTAATCAATGGTGATATGCTTACAGACAATTCTAACCTACATGAACGTCTTCAGTTACTGCCTCTCCACAAACGCCTACTTTTTAATAAGGCTAAACTAATTCACAAAATCCTATTTCAAAATGCCCCAAGCTACCTTTGGCCATTGTTTAAATATAATGCAAGACATAGCGAACGACTAACTATACTTCATGTCCCTAAACTTAGGATAGACTTATATAAAACAAACTCAGTTGTGGAAAAATTTTCCACAATAAATCAAAGACACCAACAATCATTATACATACAGTCGCAACCTGTTTGAACACTACCTCAGGACAGATTACATGAGCCCATAAAAAAAACAAAAAAAACAACAACAACAACAACAACAACAACAAAGACAATAATAATGGTACAAAACCTCAAAAGACACATAGCCAAAAAAAAACAAAAAACATTCCCATATGTATGGCACGTTACACCTTCCTTGGGTATTTATAATGCCCATGTTAAACATTGCCTCAGTGAGTCATGTATTATTGATTATTTTTTATGCTTTTTAAAGCTTATTTTTCTTTTGTTATCAAAGATTTGCTTCGTAAGAGATGTTGAAGGAAAGAATGTCTGATAGGAAATAGAAAAGAAGTCAAGAATGCCAGACGGACCTGCATACCCAATTCTAAACCCTTTGAAAATAAAGATAAAGATTTTATAACATCTAAATCGTCACCATATATGTTTTCACCATATAAATCTTCACGGTATAAAAATTCGCCATATATATCTTCACAATCTAAAACTTCACCACCCAAAACTACGCCGTCTAAAATGTTACCATCTAAATCTAACGCTCATAAAAGTTCCCTATCTTCATATATATCTTCACCATCTATATCTTCACCGTCCAAATCTTCACCATCTGAAATTTCACCATCTAAATCTTCTCCATCTAAAACTGCACGATCTAAATCTTCACAATATAACACTTTACCATATGAAACTTCACCACATAAAACTTTCACCATAAAAATCTTCATCATATAAAATGTCACCATCACACTTCCACCATCTAAATCGTTACCATATAAAAATTCCCTATCTAAAATGTACCATCTAAATCTTCACAATCTAAAACTTCACCATCTGAAATTTCACCATCTGAATCTTCATCATCTACATCTTTAACATCTAAATCTTCACCATCTATATCTTCAAAATCTAAATCTTCACCATCTAAATCTTCACCATCTAAATCTTCACCATATAACACTCCCCCATCTAAATCTTTACCATCTTAAACCTCATCATATAAATCTTCACCATCTAACTCGTTACCATCTAAATCTTCACCATCTAAACACTCACCATCTAAATCTTTAACATATAAAACCTCACCTTATAAAACTAATCAATCTAAATCTCCACTATATAAAACGTCACTATCTAAATCTTCACCATCTGAAACCTTACCATTTGAAACTTCATCTTCTAAAACGTCACTGTCTAAAACCTGGACATCTAAATCTTCACTATCAAAACCCTCACAATAAAAAACTTTACCATCAAAAACCTCACAATAAAAAACTTCACCATCAAAAACCTCACAATAAAAAACTTCACCATCAAAAACCTCACAATAAAAAACTTTACCATCGAAAACCTCACAATAACAAACTTTACCATCAAAAACCTCACAATAAAAAACTTCACCATATAAAACCTGACCATATAAAACCTCACCATATAAAATATCTCCATATAAAACTTCACCAACCTGACCTCTCCATGTAAAACATCACCATCTAAAACTTCACCATCTATAACTGTACCGTCTATAACTACACTTTACGTCGGTAGGCCCTCTCCAGGACACGGCAACGCGGACCCCACACCGCCAACAGAAGTCAGAACAGACGCAGCTAAGACACCGCGCCCTACTCAACGTTTATTTACTCACCTTGCCAAGTATTCTAATCTGGCCTAGATCTGGACAGTCTCAAGAATCGGTTGACCTAATTACTTTCAGATACTCCTCTTTTATTTCTCTGAACCATCTGTCAGACGTGGGCGATGACAAAGGTGGAGATTGAACGAAATTGGTAATGTATTGTTCTCTCTCGTGTATGTCGAGGTTAGTTAGGTGTTAGTCAGATATGGCTGAGCTACCGAATGGCAATCAATCAATCATGTGCCATGCCGGAAAGCGTGGGCGATCATGACTCGCCATTTCACTCGATCACCAGAGTCATGGATCAGCTCAGTGTTCCTGTCTTGTCCATGCCATGTGGCCAAGCCATTCGGGTATTTTCCTCTCGGTCTTCCTCTTAGTCTGTTCCCTTTGATCTTGCCAGTTGTCACTAAGTTCTCCAATCCATTTCTTCTCATAACATGTCCAAAAAATGTTGACTGTCTACGTCTAATTTCTCTAATCAGGTTACGATTTTTATTTGTCTCCTGTAGTACTTGGTCATTGGTTTTTCTGTCTGTCCATTGTATTCTTTGCTTTTTCCTCAGAAACCACATTTCTGCGGCCATCAGATGTTTTTCAGCTTGACTGCTCATTTTCCAAGTTTGACATCCATACAAAAGAACAGGCTCTATGTATCCCCTCAACACTCTTTTTCTCGTTTCAATTGACATCTTTCTATTGGTCAGAATATTTTTCATCTTGCTAAAGGCTACTTTTGCCATGGCGATTCTTGTTCTAATCTCTTCAAAGCATCTCCCATCAGATGTTATGACTGTTCCGAGATAATTGTTGATTCACTTGTTGAAGAATATTCCAATTTACTTGTATATTAAATTGTGGTATTTCGTTCTTCCTAGTAACTACCATAACCTGAATGTATTTTTACAATTTAATTCTAACCCCAGTTGCTCACTGTGTACAACAGCCGCATCTACTAATTGTTGCAGATCCTGCGCATTGTCTGCAATCAATACTGTATCATCTGCATATCTAATGTTATTGATGTTTCCTCAAATGCTGATTCCATTTATATCTTCTACATTTCCGAAAATGTTTTCACTGTATAGGGAAAAAAGATCTGGAGACATTACACATCCATGCCTAACAACTCTCTTAATAGGCTGATATTGTCCTACGTCATTATCAATCCTTATGGCAGCTTGTTGTTTCCAATATATGTTTTTTATAAGTCTAATGTCCTTCCCATCAATTTGCAAGCATATCCACCATGTTGACATGTTTAACTCTTTCAAAAGATTTTGTGTAGTCAATAAAGCAAAGATGAATATCCTTGTTTACTTTTCTAGCACGCTCAATAACTGTTCGCAGCATACACAGCCATTTACTGTATCCTTTCCTTCTACAAATCCACATTGTTCTTCCCCTATTTCAGGTTGTATTTTCTTTCTTTGGCAGCAGACGGTAAACTGCTTTTTATTAGCGCCGAATGTTGAGCTGCGCTCATCAAACTCGAATCTCACACCGTGCCTATGGCTTTGGTCGGAGGAGCTGAATTCGGAAGGTACAAGCCTCAAACTGGTGTGGGCACTTGCTATCTAAACATTAAATGCCATGGCATGGCAGACCAGACCCTAAACTTTGCCCGCAACTGGTCTAGGATCCAAGCTTACACAGGACAGTTATAACAATGCTTTGCTGATCCGGCAGCTTCTGCAGCTTGCCATAATCCAGACGTATTTGTGTTACCTTTCCTCTGGAGTAAAATAGACAGGCTGAGTGAGGGGTCATGCTGCATGGACAACACATTGTCTTTACAATTCTCCCCAGGATGTGTGCTATAGTCGGTTTCTATGCCTTTGGTTTGAAGCACAATGTAACAAACTATCGTCAGTCAAACGGTCAGGTGCCAGTACTGTATGCCGAGGAGGGTGGCAATGACCGCAGAGTTACAACATACAAAGTGTGTGCAGCGTCGACTCGCTCATCAATCACCATCATCATGTGCCGTGCCAATAAGCGAGGGGGGGGGGTGTAAGATTATCTTTGGCTATAGAGGTAAGCATGGCCGAATGGATAAGTTCGCTCGCTTTTAAACGTCTGGTGTGTTGATAGCGAGGTAGCGGGCTCAACCCCTACACCGGTCAGTTGGATTAACATGTTAACTTCTTGTCGTTGACTTGGGGCCGTGAATTACAAGTACTTCAGAAGCCAGGGTTTGCCTGATTGCGAGGGACACTGGCAGTAAGCAAAGTTAATCCACGCACAAAAACTAGTCCACTAACTAGAGTTAGTACCACATGTATGGACTACGCTGGAGTTCAATGCAAGCGATTGAAACAAAATATATCTTTGGCTATTTCCTTTGGCAGACGCTCATTTCATAGGTAGGTGTAACACCCACACGTTTACCCTACACCAGCCACACAAGCAATAATCATATGAGACTCCACGACCGTTACAGAAAATCTCAACCGGCAGTCTCCGCTCCGAATGGACAGACAGTATTCGGAAGCCGCGCTACATATCGCTCATCTGCATATACACATCCCAACATGCCGGAGCAAAAGGAAATGCACGCGGAGACTAGCTGGCCAATAATGCACCAGTACACACGGGAAGCAGCATGGGCATGGCTGATCTAATCAATACAGTACGGACACCGCCGGCAGTTAATGGCGAGTCTTTGAGGCCTTTCCGACTGCATGAACTGGGAGTGAAGCTTGGCCAAGCATGCCAATGCCGCCTTCGGGGTCCTCATGAAAACTTGAAATATTGCACGTCCTGTACAGGGTGTTGCAAGCAATCCCAGGTTGCATTTTAGTAGGAGATTTTACGTTCAGTAGTTTGCCATTGCTTTCTGAATGAGGTGTCAACCATCAAGTCCAACTTAATTTCCGGTATTGGGATTGGATGCCCTACCTCTCCATTAGCCGACCGGAAGTTTAAGAGCGAGAGCTCTTATTCTTTAGGCAACGTCTTTGGGGTTGTTCCTGCATTGGAGGACGAAGCTCGCATCGAGAATGTCCGTGTTACAGTGGCGTCGTCCAATATAACATAACATAACATAACATAACATTACATTACATTACATTACATAACATAACACAACATAACATGCAACAACATAACATAACATGACATAACACAACATAAAATAACACCGAACAACATAACATAACATGACATAACATAACACAACATAGCATGGAACACCATAATATAATATAAACTGACATGACATAAAATAACGTATCCTAGTTTTAATTAGTTTAGTTTAGTTTAGTCGATGGATCAACATCACGGCACACGGGTGCAACCCATAAGTGCTCCGTTCTCCTCCTAACTCAAATCTGAGTCTGGAGAAACTCAGCTCAGTGCACGAACTCCGTAGCACCGGCGAGGATCCTGAAATACTTCAGATACATTTTTACATCGAAATTTTGTCAATTTTTAAAATGTTTTTGATATTTTAACATAACCTAACATGACACAACGTAACATAGCACAACATAATATAACATAATACAAAATAACATAACAACACAATATAATACTAAACAGCGTAAAATAACATAACACAACATAACATAATATAACACAACACAATATAAAACAGCACACCAAAACATAAAATAATATAATATATTACAACATAATACAACACAACATAACACAACATGACACACCATAGCATAAAACACAACATAACATAACATAAAACGACATAACACTACATGTCATAACACAGCAGAACAAGACAACACAACATAACATAATAAAACACCACACAACATAATGCAACAACACAACATAGCATAACACAACAGATCATGTAATAAAATAACACAACGCAACATAACATATCATAACAACTCAACACAACACATCATAACGGATATAGCACAACATAACATAACATAACATAACCTATCATAACATAACCTAACTTAACATAACCTAATATAACATAACATATCATAACATAACCTAACATAACATAACCTGACATAACATAACCTAACATAACATAACCTAACATAACATAATGTAACATAACATAACATAACCTAACATACCATACTTTACCCTACACCCAAAGACCTGACCGACTTAAAGCCAGACAACATCAGACTATTATTTCTGTTGCTACTTGTAATCCTACCCGAGTCAACTGGTGCAAAACCCCTCAGTAATTAACGAAAATCCAATTTGTCTACATAGCAAGATTTACAACAGCCAGCAGTGAGAGAACAGTGCAACAGTTGCAGGACACCAACATCCAGGCGAAACACAACAAACTCTTTTATATTCCCTTACCCAAGCAATACACCCAGCCCTCCACGTAATTTTTCTTATCGGAAACAAATTATTTCGTTATGTCCAAATAATTATATTTTCTGATTCTTTCTGCTCAGGCAAGTTATTACCTTAACTTCATCATCATCATCATCATCATCATCATCATCATCATCATCATCATCATCATCATCATCATCATCATCATCATCATCATCATTATGCGCCTTGCCGATAAGATTGGTTCGTCATCTCGGACGATCACCAGAGTTTTGGATCAGCTCCATGTTCTTGCCCCGAGTTGAGTTGAGTTGAATTGAGCTAGAAACGACATCACTGCATTCAGGACCTTCCCACACACGTTACGTCCCCTCGTTCAACAGCCAGCGAAGAGTCATACTGCTAATCATTCCAACTGCCATCTGACTGAAAGTTCTCCTCGTCTTCCCTTTCAGTTATGAGATTCATCCAGAACCCTTACCACCCCCCTCCCCCACACCACCATATCAACTTCACCACAAACGGGTCCTCAATCTGTTCCACCGCTTTCTCCACCTGGTCCTAATTATGCCAAGAGGTCTAGCCATCCAGATATTGATTGCTTTGCCTTATCTCGGTTCTTTTCCCATCAATGTTGCCAGTTGTCACCTGGTTTTCTAGTTTACTCTTCCTCTTTGCACGCCCAAACAATTTTGACTCATTTATTTTTCTCTTATCAATATATGGTATTCTTGTCTTTCATCGTAACTTCACTTGTCCCTAAACAGTTGTAATATTAACTCATAAACGACCGAAGGACTACACTTGTCCCTAAACAGTTGTAATATTAACTCATACAAGACCAAAGGACTATAATTGTCCGTAATCAATTGTAATTTTAACTCATACATGACCGAAGGACTTCACCTATCCCTAATCAGTTAAAATTGTAAATCATACAGGACCGAAGGACTTCACTTGTCATTAAACTGTTGTAATTTTAACCCATACAGGACCGAAGGACTTCACTTGTCAATAAACGGTTGTAATTTTAACTCATACATGACCAAAGAACCTCACTTGTCCCTAAACTGTTGTAGTTTTAACTTATACAGGAAAGAAGGACTACACTGGTCCCTAAACAGTTGTAATTTTACATCATACAGGACCGAAGGACTAAACGTTTTCTACTCTCCGGACAACGGAATCCCCGTGCCGAAGTGGTCAAACCACTTATCTTGTCCTCCGGGGGTTGTGGGTTCGACTCCAGGCTACATCTTTCGGTTCACGAGAGCAGTTTTCTCGGAAAATGTAAAGCGTCAGTACCAGTCTTGCACACTTCGTTGGTATCTTTACATGGGGAGGGGAAGCACAGCACTGCATCATATTCCTCGTGAAGGTGATGCTGTGGTGCTGAGATGTGAGAAACGCTTGTACACTAACCTCACTGAGGGAGATGGGAGAAACGCCTGTACACCAGCCTCACTGCCAGAGATGGGAGGACCGCCTGTACACCAACCTCACTCCTAGAGTGGGAGAAACGCCTGTACACCAATCTCACTCCCAGAGATGTAAACTTTTTGCAGAATTCAAGTTACTTAAATGTTAATGCCTAAGAACTGTCTTAATTACACACGTTTATGTCTTAGATTGACACGTTTATGTCTTAGATATACAAGTTTATGTATTAAATACACACGATTATGTCTTAGATAGACACGTTTATTTCTTAGTTACACACGTTTATGTCTTAGATAGACACGTTTATATTATAGACACGTTTATGTCTTAGTTACACATGTTTATGTCTTAGATAGACACGTTTATTTCTTAGTTACACACGTTTATGTCTTAGATAGACACGTTTATGTTATAGACACGTTTATGTCTTAGTTATACACGTTTATATCTTAGATAGACACGTTTATGTCTTAGTTATACACGTTTATATATTAGATAGACACGTTTATGTCTTAGTTACACACGTTTATATCTTAGATAGACACGTTTATGTCTTAGTTATACACGTTTATATCTTAGATAGACACGTTTATGTCTTAGTTACACACGTTTATATCTTAGATAGACACATTTATGTTATAGACACGTTTATGTCTTAGTTACACATGTTTATGTCTTAGATAGACACATTTATGTCTTAGTTACACGCGTTTATGTCTTAGATAGACACGTTTATGTCTTAGTTACACACGTTTATGTCATAGACATGTTTATGTCTTAGATAGACACGTTTATATCTTAGATAGACACGCTTATGTCTTAGATAGACACGTTTATGTCTTTGATACACACATTTATATATTAGATACACACTGTTATGTCTTAGATTCACACTGTTATATCTTAGATACACATATTTATGTCTTTCATACACACGTATATGCCTTAGATACACACGTTTATGTGCTTATGAAAGGACTTTAACTGATTCAGTGTCAAAAAGGTTTGTACCAAACATTGTACACAATCAAATGAACAAGTTTTATAATGTAAATTTCAATTCACTGAGCATTGAAACTGTGGAAGATGATTACACAAAGCGAAATAAATAACAATGACAATGGTATGGCGATATTTGTTTGTTTGTTTGATTGTTTGTTTGTTTGTTTGTTTGTGTTTTTTTTGGGGGGTGCTCGCTCAGTTTGAACTCAAGCGTAGTCCATACACACTATTTCCAGTAGCACTGGACTAAATTATACGCGTGGATTAGCTTTATCCGACTACCTGCGTCCCTCGCAATCAGGCGAACCTACTCCGACTTCAGAGGCACTTGTAATTGGCGTTGATAAGTCAAGGACGAGAAGTCAACATTTTAGTCTAACTGTCCGGTATAGGGGTTAAACACCTTCCCTTGGCATCAGCACACAGGATATATCATCCTTGTGTCCGAATGGAAGGTATCATTTGGCGATATACAGGGAGTTTGTAAAGTCTCACTACACTTTGTATGTAGAACAAAGTTGAAAAATAAAGTACATGACGTTGGAAAAAAATGGCTGTCCCCTGCTGGAGTAATTCGTTGCACTCCAAACAGAAAGGTGTTATCAACGGATGAACTAACAGACAGGTTGCAGAAGGTATTTGGCAATATGAAGAGACGTGTACAATCATGTCTTGAAGCCCCTGGTGGACATTTCCAACATCTGTTATAATAAATACTTCATTGGTACTTTCCAGCTTCCCCATAACAGCGTTACACCATAGCAGTGACTATTGTAACTAATTTAATGAATATTTTAGCTCATTTTTTGATGACGTCAAGTACTTCATTTTTCAAATGTGTTTTACATACAAAGTGTAGTGAGACTTTACAAACACCCGGTATAATCCATTGGCACTGAATGAGTTAAAAACGATAACCTGGATAATACGGAAGAAAACCGTAAATTCCACCATCCACAAATACTGACCTCCCGACATGAATGCTGGGAATTATCGGCCGCAGATCTGAAACCCTTAAACATCGAAAGGATAGTCCATATCTTTGATGTGGCGTACGCTGTCACTGTCAGTTAAATGTCCAAACTAAACAGATATTATCGCTGGGTTTAAAAGGAGAATATAAAAGTTAGAACCCAGGATTAAAAGAAACAAAAAGTGAGATAACATTTACTGGTCACGAGTTATGGCTCCCTGTCACGAACGCTTGGCTATATTGTTCTACACATAAATATCAATTGAGGAATCCTTTGAGGCCATCGAGACAGTTCATAAATAAAGAAACGCGTATTGTTTGACTCTCATAGAATTGTTTATTTTTGTTTTTTTGCATATCCCTTACAGGACGTTGCAGTCAACATCAGCATTTTTCAGCTGCTGTTGATGTACTAGGCAAGATTACACTCAGAAGTTCGCCATTGCTTTCTGAGCGACCGGCTCACATACTCTTTAAGTTACCAACGCGGCGAGAACCGCTACCGATTCTCGTGCAGGTTACGTTACTCACGAGAATATACGGGATTACGGAGAAAGATGTTAACTCAGGGAGACCGACTCATAGAAGTGAGAATAAGAATTATAGACTAGAGGACGCACTAGACAACATAAAAGTTACCGGTTGGTAACTATAGCTGTCAATGCTTACGTTGTCTTGTGCGTCATCTAGTCTCTAAATTCCCCACAGGACGTTGCTGTCAACCCCAGCATTTTTTGGCAGTTCGTGATTCCTGGGCAAGTTTACGTTCAGTAGTTTGCCATTGGTTTCTGAACTACCGCCACCCATAACATTTCATTAAAAAAAAAACACCGCTGTGTTTCGAACGCGGGTATGCGGGATTACAAATTGCGTCCGTAACTCCATTCGCCACTGAGCCGGTTAGTGTTCTATGCTTCCTGTCGTATAGGACAAGTAAGGTTATAGCACCCTCTGACACACCTTAAGGTTAACTGGACATATGGTGCGAGTGCCATATTTGTAAAGACCACTGGACACTCGGTACGTAATGTGTTCAGAATCAAGCCAGCTGACTTTACTTCCTAAGACATTTATTGATAGCCATGTTAGGCTGGCCGATCTGGTAGCCCATGTCAATCTAAATATTCTAAACAATCCGAATTTGCCATGTCCTTTGGATTACGTTGCGACCATCCCTAGATTGATGGTTTTATTCTAGACTACTTTACGTTCAGTAGTTTCCCATTGCTTTCTCAACGAGAAGTCAATCTGAAAGTCGAAATACCCGCTGTAGTGGTTGATCCACAGAATGTATGGAGAAATAGGTGGACAATCTTTATCACACTTAGCAGGCGAATGGGATGCAGAGGTGTTTCCAAGGCACCAGGGCCAGGTTCTATACTGGCCAAGACCTACTAACATGTCCTAGTCGTGCGTCCTGGGCAACAGGTCTCTTTGGGGTCCTGGCTAACGTAGTAGGATCGCTGATTCTTACGAAGTCGGAGAGTGTCTGCCTGCACGGCGAGGAACCACTAGTCTGCACATCAATAAACCAGACATGGGACAACGGGTACTCACGCAAACCTCAGTCCGGTATGACATCATATTGATGTTGGACAACAGGATGCCTTCATCCGACATACAGGACTTCACGCTGGAGTTCACAGCCAGCGAACACAAGCAAGCAAGCAGGCGAATCTTCGCTCGACTATGCTCGTGACATTATTAGCGTAATCCCCTATCAACTCCGCTAACAAGCACTTCTTCTTTTCTCTTTTAATCTAATTCCGGCCCAGACATGTATGTTTACAAACAAGGGTGTTCACAAGAGGATCGACTTCATGGCATAGGAATGTATCACACATATTTCGGTCTCTTTCCGCAGGGCAATCTGTCGAAATCCTCGCACACATCCCGAACTCTGTAGCTCCAGCGACGACCCCCAGGAGTCTCCGATAAAATTACACTCGTGAACCGAACGATTGGGCCGGAATTGAACCACAATCTTGGGAAGGTGAGAACCATTTCGCCACAGAGATCCCCAGACATGTATGTAATCAAACCATTTCTCTACAGAGACCCCCAGTCATGTATGTAATCAAACGAACACCCCACCTGGTTAACCCGATATAAGACCTGGTCCCATGTTTCCTTTTCCAACCCATACACCCACCCCGATTTCACCCTGTTATCTCAGCCTTGTATCACATCTAAAATATTTCACTCCATCTGATGTGAAGACTTAACCGACCAAAAATAATTTGTGTTAGAGAAAAACTGCTCACAAACTGTATTACTTCCTTATCTACATCCTCCTCATCAGCTGTTTCCTTTCTTATACAGGGTTCTTGATCAAACACTTGGTTGTTGATTGCAATAGCGTGAAGCTTTTTGTAGCGATAAGTGTATCTCTGAAATGTACGTTATGTTTTTTATCCCCTAACTCTTGTATCTTCAGTTATGTTTTGGTTTTAGGTGCAAGTTTAAGAAACAAAATGCTGTCTATGCATCCACTCTTGTTACCTTACTATGAGTGCTTATCAATACCCGAACTGTTATTTCTCTTGTTTGTGAATGGTTTGTGTGGTGGGAAATGAGCTGTTGATAGATTGGTTTGGTCTGCACCGCTAGGTGGGGTATTGGTGCAGGGTAAGGCAGATGTGGTTAGGGCACTTTGTGATCGTGTGTATTGTGTGGAAGGGCAGATAGGCTGGAGAGAATGGTGAGGTAGAGAGTGACCATAGGATCTGGTCAAGACTCACGATGTTGAGGAAGGGCTAGACGGATACTTAATCAGACTTCACCTGGTATTATTAGTACTGGGACTCTTCGCTGGATGTTGAAGATGAGGACAGAGCTCGCATCCGAGTGCTATGATGTCGGGGTCTTGAATCAACTCAACTCAGCTCAGCTCAACTCAACTCAACTCAACTCAGTTTAGCTCAGCTCAGCTCAGCTCAAATCTATTTATTTTGCATATTTCTTAAGTGGCCGGTCTCCCTAGCCTAGGTGTTATCTACTTTCTCCGTAATCCCGTATATCCACGCGAGGAACGTGACTTGCGCGAGAATCGGTTGCGGTTCTCGCCGCGTTGGTAACTTACGGGGTATGTGAGCCGGTCGCTCAGAAAGCAATGACAAACTACTGATCGTAATCTTGCCAAGAAATGAAAAATCAGCTGAAAGATCCTGATGTTGACAGCGATGTCCTGTAAAGGATATGCGAACCAAAAAAAGACGGTCTCCCTGGCCTAGAGGTTAGCGTCTTTCTCCGTAATCCCGTATACTCTCGTGAGTGACGTGATGTTCGCGAGAATTAGTAGCGGTTCTCGCCGTGTCGGTAACTTAGGGGTATGTGAGCTGGTCGCTCAGAAAGCAATGGCAAACTACTGAGCGTAATCTTGCCTAGTAAATCAACAGCAGCTGAAAAATTCTGATGTTGACTGCAACTACCTGTAAGGGATATGCACCATTAACAAAAAAATAACATCGCATAATTAACACCAAAATGGACTGCGATTGAAAACGAAAGAGAATTAAACGGCGTCATATTATAGATGACTTCGAAGTGATAATTTTTCTAACTATCTTACAGACATCAGTTATATTACCGATATCTTCATTATAAACAGACATGACTTTCTTCTTAGCAACCCACAAGCCGTATACACAAGTTCACCGAGAAAATACTTTACAGTTGAGCACTACGATGATTCTTCATCCTAACGGTCTCCAGCACAAGTCTGCTGGACACAGACAAACATTAACACACACTAGTACATCCCCGGTTGAAGTCACGTATTGTTTGCTGAAACCTTTAACTATTGTTAGTTCATTAGCAACGTCTGGTCATTGGTAGAGCTATTTCCTACGAGTCAATTTTCAGATCTTCGATGCATGGCCGACTAGACACCCTTAGGGGGGAAATAAAAACGACCAGTCATTTCTCTTCTGTAAATGTTCATTCAAACATATTTTTGTTTTGCATATTCTTTACAGGACATCGTTATCAACATCAGCATCTTTCAGCTGATTGTTAATTTCTTGGCAAGATTACGCTCAGCAGTTTGCCTATGCTTTCTAAGCGACCGGCTCACATACCCCGTAAGTTACCAGCGCGACGAGAACCGTTACCAATTCTCGCGCAGGTTACGTTCCTCGCGTGGATATAAGGGATTACTGAGAAAGACGTTAACCCTTAGCCAAGACATCAACAGCAGCTGAAAAATGCCGGTGTTTACTGCAATGTCCTGTAAATAGGATATGCAAAAAAAAAAAAACATGTTCGTTAATATACTGGACACAGGGACGCATAGGTGTTTCCAAGGCACCAGGGCCAGGTTCTATACTGGCCAAGACCTACTAACACGTGCTAGCCGTGCGTCATGGGAAACAGGTCCCTTCGGGGTCCTGGCTAACGTAGTGGGATCGTTGATTCCTCCGAAGTCGGAGAGTGTCTGCCTGTACGGCGAGGAACCACCAGTCTGCACACAAATAAGCCAGACAGGGACAACGGATACTCACTCAAACCTCAGTCCGGTATGACATCACACTGATGTTGGACAATAGGATGTCTTCCGCCGACATACAGGACTTCACGCTGGAGTTCACAGCCAGCGGATGCCAGCAAGCAAGCAAGCAGCAAGCAATGGATACAGTATTGCGGTCCAGTGTGTTTGTGTTTTTGCTATTTGAACTATGCTGGTTTAATATAACATTCTGAGACCTATGGTGATTTCAATGTGTCGTAGTCATCTTTTATTACTTTAGTGTCGTCCCTGGAGTGAGGGGAATCAACACCCACATTTTTATTAACCCAATATTATTGTCCTAGAGAAACCACCAGAATCCGTCCACAAAACTCCCTCAGTCTGTCGACACCTCTTTCTTACTCTCACTCACCCCTTGATCATGCCCCCTCTCACTCTTCCCCCAACACAACATACTCAACAACTCTAGCTTTAACAAATAAATACAAAATAATTTATTAAAGCAAAGAGTATGTGTGTGAGAAGTGTGTGTGTGTGTGTGTAATGTGTAGAATGTATGTCGAATTCTAGTGTGTCTGTAGATTCAGAGCAGCAGATCAGGAGCCAAGTCAGATCATCATCATAGCAAGGGTACGCCACAGCATGATAGCTTAGTACGTGAACACCTCACCCATTGATGCGTCTCTTCTTCCAGACGTTGACTTTCTCCGGGATCCACTGGGTCGACTAGATGCATAATCCTCCGAAAATAGTTATTGTATAACATTAATCATGGATCTGTCACTCACTATAAAGACTAAGGTCCCTATAACTCAGATAAGTACGGATCTTTGTACCGTGAAAACTAGGTTTCAATGTCACAGGTCTCACTTTTGTTCTAATCCATTTTCATAGATTGTCACACACAAATGTTTCTAAAGTACTTCTTCACTGTACTAAATTATTCCACGAGAACGCCATGTCAATATTATTTTCTATTCACTAGTGTTCAGTGGTATGTGGTGAAGAAACGAGTATCACCCAACCTGGGTGAATCCCTATTGTAAATGAATCGTTTATAATGTTTTGCTCAACTGAGCCAGTTTCGTATGGATCCTCTGGAACCTAGGCCTAGCATAAACAGTGCTGACCATACTTTCTTTTGGGTGTTTATTCATCTTAGAAAATAAAGTGAATGTTCATTTGATGTTCTTCTTAATGAGAGTTGACCTCCATCAAACCCAGTGTAGAGCTTCCTCATAGACGTAGGGGAACCTGTTAGAGAAAGAGACTACATCTGGTGAAGGCCGCCTGATACTAATCCCTACTAGCTGAATGTAGGCCGACTGCCTTGCTCAGAGATTTATCAGGTAACTAAACTCTGTCAAGGATCAGAGTGGCTCAGCACCTCAATCTGAATCAGGGTAAGACAAGGAAAGACCAATAGATATAGTGCAGAACCCCAGTAGGCACACCACTGGAAGATCCCACCATTGGACATTTCCCCCATCTCCCAACCCACTACACTATTCTCACCAGCAGAGCTAATTCTCACTTCACTACTCTAGTCTCACTAACACAGCTAATCATCACTTCCCTGGCTAGTTTTAACAATGCTACTGCCTATATTAATTAAGCCTAAATATATTATCTATAATACCTTATGCAACACCGCATCACTCCTGGATGGCATCTACAACTTGCCATAAAGACATATGTTATTTAATGTTAATTAAATCGAACACATTAGATGCTCTCCGAATTTCCTAACAGCGGTACGGAAACACGTCAGCTCAGGTCAACGTTCTTGTCTACACTACTGTACACAAGTCTTGTTTTTGTCAAAGAGCCTTGAGTTATTTTAGTGACGTTCCTTTGATGTCAAAACATCAGATGGTTCCAGGGGCAGATTATGCATTTCAGAATAAGTTCTCTCCCCTTTGTTTAAATCAATGCAAAAGTTATTCCCCTTGTTTCAACATCCAAAACAACTAGCGTGTTTCTGCATTCTCCCAACAACAGACTCTCTTTGATCCCGCTGGTCGGCAAAATAACCTTGACATATTCTCTGTCTACCCAAGAATTCTCAATGACGGCGGTGCTGTTTCAACTCCCGACCACTTGTAGAAAACAACTGCAGCTGTGAATCTGACCGTCTGTATTATCTGTATCATCTGATTGTTAATCTACAGTGATTTTCACGACACAATGGTTAAATATTCTGTCCATACTCCATAGTTGTGTGTTCATGTGGATGATAAACCTGGCTAATGATGACACCTTTTCTGGGGATGGCTAGTTGATCGGCTCTGTGGTATAGGAGTTAAGGACACAATCTGTAAAATTTGTAATCCGCATATTGCTGTTCAAAACACCCGCGTGTGATTTAGCAGCAGGCCGCCTGGCGTTGATATTTCATACTATTGTATTAGTGCCGGTCGTTCAGGAAGCAATGGCAAACTGCTGAACGTAATTTTGCCAAGAAACCACAAACAGACAAAAATGCTGAAGTTGACTGCTACATCCTGTAAAGGATATGCAATTAATACGTTGGTCATGTGTGGAAGAACACTAGTGTTCCTGCATGGAGGTGCTGTCGTCATTTGGAGGTGACAGATTTGAATACCTGTCGTTAAGTATAGCTTTCCATTTGTGTCGTGAAATACTGAGAGTTAATGATTCCCAGATGGACGACTGCATACACCAACTGCCCAGGTGGGAGAAGGGTTAATGAAACAGAAGGATAACCACAAAGGATTGACCATCGCATGTGTATGTAGGTCAAGTCGGGAGAGTCGACTACAACCCAGGTAACTGTCGAGTGGAAAATTTGGTTAGCGACAAAGAGAGACAGCATCATGGACCAGCCTATTGCGTTCTGGAGGTAGGTTTGCGACTAAGACTGGACAGCAGAATGCGGTTTGGTTGTATTAAACAACGGGAAAGTTCGAGATCAGAAATTTTCCACTGACAAGGGATAATGAAGTCTGAATTGGCTTTGTCCAGCAATGTCAAGGACGACGGGACAAAGATGATCTAAAGAGAGTGGCCACTTCTTTGTGTCAGTTGAGTGTGTGTATTCCCAACTGGACGAGAAGATAGAATTATGTGTCCTGTAATGAAAAGAAATATCCTCCCTTATAATGGGATAAAGGGCTTGGCTGCGGATTAATTTCGATTCGTGGATCTACATTAATTCTATAAAGGAACATAGATGCCTAAATAAGGTATAAAGATATTAGATATAGTTTAGGATATGAATATAGATGTGCGTGAATAGCATTTATCATTGCTTTCTATTAGTAGGAATAGTATAGACGATTAGGTGAATCTTCTATCCTATGTCAGAGTGGGTTTTTTCGGAAGCCTTTTCATTTCGGCTGGAGGAAAAGACACTCACATAGGAGAGAAGAGGAAGCAGACACAGATCTCATTATTAAATGTATATCACACAGGTTTCCATCCCAGTGCGGGACTTATCAACTAAGAGATTACACAGATGGCTGTGGTCAAGATCACCCAGTGTTGATAACCCACGAGAAAGCACTTTAAAGTCATAACGCACGACACTTGTGCATAAGAAAGGAAGGAAAAGAAGTGTCATCTTAATAAGTCAGGAGGACAGAGAATGGAAAATAGAGATCATACAAACTAAAGGAAAAAGACCCAAATTACTCAGTATCAAAGAGTTGCAAGGTGCATACAAAGTGCCTATATCAATTAAGTGTAGAACTTTTACAGGACAAAAATAGAGAACAATAGAAACTCGATGTGTTTTCCAAGATGGAATTAAGAACGCTATAAGATAATAAAGAACATTCTGTGCGCTGACAGCATATGGTGATCGGGTTAAATACATTCATACAGTGGTGAACATTTTTCATTACAAAAAACGGATATATCTACCGACTCAAGCAGACGGAGCTGTCAGGGTGAGACCGTTCTGTATCTATGTCATGTCCTGTACTCTAGCTGAGAGAAGAGACGAGAGAAACCACGGAGACTATCTATCAACATCTTATCTGGCAGCCACACTAGAAGAACATACAAACTACATAGACAATATCCACCCATACACCAGACATAGTTTTAAATTAAATCTTTTATTTAATGTGGAAAAGAACTGTTGTCGAAGTATGTGTTGAGAGAATAATAGAGAGAGAGTGAAAGAAAGAGATATATGGAAGGGAAGACAGAAGAGAGGAGTGTAGACGAAAAGTCAGTCAATAATCCCAACAGATAATCAGTTTAAAGATGTGCATGTTGATCCCACTCTCTTCTCGGGGAAACAACATCACATAATTGGTGGAGCAGCGGGGTACGTACATACATTATACCCATATGACCTGCATATTGGCACAGGCATAGCGGAGTACCTACATGTTGGGACATACTGATTGGAATAAGAAGAAGTATATATTGATGACTTTTAATGGAAGGACGTCCATTGGATATATGGTGCCATTACATTTATGGTAGAAACAGTTCATTAATGCTGGTGACTTTACAGTGAGAAAGTTCCAGACAGAGTGAATGTGGATAGGTGGTAAGACACATTACATACCTAGTCACACGGTCACACGTCTACATAAGTCTTTATCCTATATCTCCTCTTGTGGATGAGAGAGTGGTTGTGATGTACTGTGTGGTGTTGTAGATTAATAATATTAGATAGGCATAGATTAAGGATATAGGTTCTAGGTAGATTATCTGTTTATAGTGAGTATTCTTTTCTGCCTTGGGGTGTCTTTACTCAACGTGCTGACTTATCTGCTGTAACTATGGCAACTCCTAAAGTAACTATAGCCGAACTGAGGGCAAACGGAGAGGAAATTGGGTTGGCTGGTTCAGACTTAACTGATTACATCCAAGAAAGAGAGCGAGAGATTCGTCAGGCGGAACGAGAAGAGCGAAAGACCGAGTTGGAAGTGAGAAGAATAGGGGTGGAGACCAAGAAACTGGAAATGGAACAAGAGGCCAAGAAAATGGACCAGGAGACCAAGAAACTGGAAATGGAACAAGAGGCCAAGAAAATGGACCAGGAGACCAAGAAACTGGAAATGGAACAGAATGCCAGGAGACAAGAAATGGAACATGAATACCGCTTGAAAGAGTTAGAACTCAAGACACAAACTAAGGGTGAAATAGATGCAGCAGAAGGAAGTTCATCTTCACCTGGGGCAACCTACATGAGTGGACAGGGTTACCATGCCATGAAGTTTCCTTTAGCAGTCTATGATGAAAGTAAAGAAAAGATATTCCAGTTTTTGGATCGGTTCGAGGCTATGGCAATCGCTATGGGACTAGATAGAACCAGATGGGCTCTTAAAGTATCCCAGTCTTTACGTGGTTCGGGCTACGAGGTCTACACACGCCTACCACCAGGACAGGAAAATCAGTACGAGGAATTGAAAGCAGCTTTGATGAAACATTATGAAGTCACAGCACAAACATATCGGAAAAAGTTTAGATCGTCTAGACGAGAGCCGGGAGAGCTATTCGCCGCATACAGTCTAAGGCTGAAATCCTATCTCCAGAAATGGATGGACTTGGCAGAGTTCAAGAGGGATTATGAGAGTCTCGAAGAGATGATGGTGGTAGACCAAATGCGAAAGCAAATGTCGAAACCTCTCAGAACCTTCTTAGGAGAACAAGGGGCGGAACGGATTGATGTTGTGAATAAGCTGGCGGAACGATTCGTGGAAGTACATGGTGAAACTGAGGAACTAAGTACACAAACCAAAAGTCAGGAGAAACCAGAGAAAAAGAAACCTAAAAACTGGGAAGGAGAAAAAGTGGAACCTTATATAAAGCACACAGAGGAGAGTTCCGAGAAGGTGAAGGAAGGAACCAAGAACACCTCGAATTCTCCAGCGAAACGACCGTGGTCCGAGAAATGGTGTTCGTTTTGTAGGGCGGCCTCCCACAACACAAAAGACTGCAGATCGAAACCTAAAAGTTCTTACTTCGCAGCATGCAAAGTGATTCCTACATCGGTGATCACAGACAAGGCTGAGGTTGGCGAAGGAGAAAGGAACACAAAGGACACACGGAAACCTAGGAAGGGAACATGGTGTACACACTGCCAGTCGATAACACATAATACTGTGGACTGCAGATGCAAGGCAAACGACGCCAATTGCATAACCAACCTCGAGGAATCAAAAGAGGAAGGCAAGGAAACGGTCAAGGAGATGAAAGACACTCAGGACCAAGAGAGACCACCTGTGGTTGAACTGATTGAAGTCAATGGCCAGCAGGTTGCTTGTCTCTACGATACAGGTTTGGATGGGGAAGCGGTGGTAGACGCCAGCTTGGTAAGCCCAGACCAACTTACAGGGGAGACCATAGAGCTAAAGCCGGCAATGAGGAGTGCTGTTACCATGACGCTGCCAATCGCCAAGGTGGAGATTAAATCCAGGTACGTCACGGGCATTATTCCTGCGGCGGTATTAGCTGACTCCTTATTCCCAATGATCATTGGCACGAAATATGTCTTTTTGGGGATGCCCAAACAGCAAACCCACAAGGGAACAGTAGTCAGTGGATCTCAAGGGAAGGAAAAAGAGGCAGAGACACTATGCGACAACTCAGAGAGAGGAGAATTGCATACTGCCCAGAGGAAGGATACTACGTTGCATCCTTGCTACAGGAAGCTGCAAAGAAGTGCTGAGCCACCAGAACGGGGACAGTACTTTTTGAAGAATCAACTACTCTATCGGAGAGCTGGGAGGGGAGATAACTTGCACGAGCAGTGGGTGGTTCCAGAGACCCACCGTCCTCACATTCTTCAGAGTGGACACATCATAGGCGAGAATCGACATATGGGTGTCAGAGAGACCTTGCAGCAAATATCCGGACATTATTGCTGGCCAGGAATGACCGGAGATGTACGCCGGTGGGTGAAGTCTTGTTCGGAGTGCCAGAGAGCACCACCCAACAAGCGAATTAAGAGGAAAGTAGCTCTTAAGGTGGAAGACAAAGTGGAAGTGTGGAGTCCAGCAGAGACCAATATACTCCAAGTAGGATGGAAAGGACCTTATCCTGTGGAAAAGGTGGTGTCCAAGAACATCTACAAAATACGGATCGGGGAAGAGAAGAAAAATCTCCCTAGACATCTCATTAGGAAATATGAAGAGAGATCCGGGAGCAACGCTTCGCACTTTATGGTGATGGCAGCCATTGGGACAAAGGGTACCAGTCCAGACGAAGACCAGAGATCGCCAGTACAACATAGGAGGGCCTATGGGACAGTACGTGATAGGTCAGATTTACCCAACGACAGGAGGAGGGAAATCACAAGTCAGGGAAAGGACAAGAGTGAAAGTTTCACCGGTAACCAAGTTCAGAAGGGGTGGGTAACGTCGGGAAAAGCGAGAATTACCCAGGACTCAAACCGAAGATTGGCTGACCAGATACAATATCGCCCAAGATGGTCCTGGAAGCAAAAGTCCAGGAGGTTTGGGAAAGACGACTCGGTCCGACGAGGACGAGGCGGAACATCCCCAGAGGCAAAGCCGGGGGAAACCAAGAGGACATGGAAGCAGTGTTACAATCAAGATGGGACAATCCGTCTGTTTTGTGAGCCGTCGCTGACGCAAGTCGAAAGGAGGTCGACTGAACGTACAGGAGCGAGGAGCCAACACTAGTTTCAGTCGTTAGTAGTATAGTAGGGTGTCAATTAGAGCGCCTACTGGCTAATGATGGGAGCCATGTGAGGATCCAATCATATCATCAACACGTGAGGTTAATAGCTACTTCGCAGAAGCTCAACGCACGGTGGATGTGCTGGACGTTGTTGCTGCAACTGGACTTCACAGTGGAATACATTTTTGGTAAGGAAAATGTAGGAGCAGATTTATTATCCCGACATCTAGCTCCGGAGGAAGAAGATTAGGATTGTGGATCATGGGAATCAAACCTACAGTGAGAAAGATTCGACGCGGTCTAATCTCTTAAGAGGGGGCCTATGTCGTGAAATACTGAGAGTTAATGATTCCCAGATGGACGACTGCATACACCAACTGCCCAGGTGGGAGAAGGGTTAATGAAACAGAAGGATAACCACAAAGGATTGACCATCGCATGTGTATGTAGGTCAAGTCGGGAGAGTCGACTACAACCCAGGTAACTGTCGAGTGGAAAATTTGGTTAGCGACAAAGAGAGACAGCATCATGGACCAGCCTATTGCGTTCTGGAGGTAGGTTTGCGACTAAGACTGGACAGCAGAATGCGGTTTGGTTGTATTAAACAACGGGAAAGTTCGAGATCAGAAATTTTCCACTGACAAGGGATAATGAAGTCTGAATTGGCTTTGTCCAGCAATGTCAAGGACGACGGGACAAAGATGATCTAAAGAGAGTGGCCACTTCTTTGTGTCAGTTGAGTGTGTGTATTCCCAACTGGACGAGAAGATAGAATTATGTGTCCTGTAATGAAAAGAAATATCCTCCCTTATAATGGGATAAAGGGCTTGGCTGCGGATTAATTTCGATTCGTGGATCTACATTAATTCTATAAAGGAACATAGATGCCTAAATAAGGTATAAAGATATTAGATATAGTTTAGGATATGAATATAGATGTGCGTGAATAGCATTTATCATTGCTTTCTATTAGTAGGAATAGTATAGACGATTAGGTGAATCTTCTATCCTATGTCAGAGTGGGTTTTTTCGGAAGCCTTTTCATTTCGGCTGGAGGAAAAGACACTCACATAGGAGAGAAGAGGAAGCAGACACAGATCTCATTATTAAATGTATATCACACAGGTTTCCATCCCAGTGCGGGACTTATCAACTAAGAGATTACACAGATGGCTGTGGTCAAGATCACCCAGTGTTGATAACCCACGAGAAAGCACTTTAAAGTCATAACGCACGACACTTGTGCATAAGAAAGGAAGGAAAAGAAGTGTCATCTTAATAAGTCAGGAGGACAGAGAATGGAAAATAGAGATCATACAAACTAAAGGAAAAAGACCCAAATTACTCAGTATCAAAGAGTTGCAAGGTGCATACAAAGTGCCTATATCAATTAAGTGTAGAACTTTTACAGGACAAAAATAGAGAACAATAGAAACTCGATGTGTTTTCCAAGATGGAATTAAGAACGCTATAAGATAATAAAGAACATTCTGTGCGCTGACAGCATATGGTGATCGGGTTAAATACATTCATACAGTGGTGAACATTTTTCATTACAAAAAACGGATATATCTACCGACTCAAGCAGACGGAGCTGTCAGGGTGAGACCGTTCTGTATCTATGTCATGTCCTGTACTCTAGCTGAGAGAAGAGACGAGAGAAACCACGGAGACTATCTATCAACATCTTATCTGGCAGCCACACTAGAAGAACATACAAACTACATAGACAATATCCACCCATACACCAGACATAGTTTTAAATTAAATCTTTTATTTAATGTGGAAAAGAACTGTTGTCGAAGTATGTGTTGAGAGAATAATAGAGAGAGAGTGAAAGAAAGAGATATATGGAAGGGAAGACAGAAGAGAGGAGTGTAGACGAAAAGTCAGTCAATAATCCCAACAGATAATCAGTTTAAAGATGTGCATGTTGATCCCACTCTCTTCTCGGGGAAACAACATCACATAATTGGTGGAGCAGCGGGGTACGTACATACATTATACCCATATGACCTGCATATTGGCACAGGCATAGCGGAGTACCTACATGTTGGGACATACTGATTGGAATAAGAAGAAGTATATATTGATGACTTTTAATGGAAGGACGTCCATTGGATATATGGTGCCATTACATTTATGGTAGAAACAGTTCATTAATGCTGGTGACTTTACAGTGAGAAAGTTCCAGACAGAGTGAATGTGGATAGGTGGTAAGACACATTACATACCTAGTCACACGGTCACACGTCTACATAAGTCTTTATCCTATATCTCCTCTTGTGGATGAGAGAGTGGTTGTGATGTACTGTGTGGTGTTGTAGATTAATAATATTAGATAGGCATAGATTAAGGATATAGGTTCTAGGTAGATTATCTGTTTATAGTGAGTATTCTTTTCTGCCTTGGGGTGTCTTTACTCAACGTGCTGACTTATCTGCTGTAACTATGGCAACTCCTAAAGTAACTATAGCCGAACTGAGGGCAAACGGAGAGGAAATTGGGTTGGCTGGTTCAGACTTAACTGATTACATCCAAGAAAGAGAGCGAGAGATTCGTCAGGCGGAACGAGAAGAGCGAAAGACCGAGTTGGAAGTGAGAAGAATAGGGGTGGAGACCAAGAAACTGGAAATGGAACAAGAGGCCAAGAAAATGGACCAGGAGACCAAGAAACTGGAAATGGAACAAGAGGCCAAGAAAATGGACCAGGAGACCAAGAAACTGGAAATGGAACAGAATGCCAGGAGACAAGAAATGGAACATGAATACCGCTTGAAAGAGTTAGAACTCAAGACACAAACTAAGGGTGAAATAGATGCAGCAGAAGGAAGTTCATCTTCACCTGGGGCAACCTACATGAGTGGACAGGGTTACCATGCCATGAAGTTTCCTTTAGCAGTCTATGATGAAAGTAAAGAAAAGATATTCCAGTTTTTGGATCGGTTCGAGGCTATGGCAATCGCTATGGGACTAGATAGAACCAGATGGGCTCTTAAAGTATCCCAGTCTTTACGTGGTTCGGGCTACGAGGTCTACACACGCCTACCACCAGGACAGGAAAATCAGTACGAGGAATTGAAAGCAGCTTTGATGAAACATTATGAAGTCACAGCACAAACATATCGGAAAAAGTTTAGATCGTCTAGACGAGAGCCGGGAGAGCTATTCGCCGCATACAGTCTAAGGCTGAAATCCTATCTCCAGAAATGGATGGACTTGGCAGAGTTCAAGAGGGATTATGAGAGTCTCGAAGAGATGATGGTGGTAGACCAAATGCGAAAGCAAATGTCGAAACCTCTCAGAACCTTCTTAGGAGAACAAGGGGCGGAACGGATTGATGTTGTGAATAAGCTGGCGGAACGATTCGTGGAAGTACATGGTGAAACTGAGGAACTAAGTACACAAACCAAAAGTCAGGAGAAACCAGAGAAAAAGAAACCTAAAAACTGGGAAGGAGAAAAAGTGGAACCTTATATAAAGCACACAGAGGAGAGTTCCGAGAAGGTGAAGGAAGGAACCAAGAACACCTCGAATTCTCCAGCGAAACGACCGTGGTCCGAGAAATGGTGTTCGTTTTGTAGGGCGGCCTCCCACAACACAAAAGACTGCAGATCGAAACCTAAAAGTTCTTACTTCGCAGCATGCAAAGTGATTCCTACATCGGTGATCACAGACAAGGCTGAGGTTGGCGAAGGAGAAAGGAACACAAAGGACACACGGAAACCTAGGAAGGGAACATGGTGTACACACTGCCAGTCGATAACACATAATACTGTGGACTGCAGATGCAAGGCAAACGACGCCAATTGCATAACCAACCTCGAGGAATCAAAAGAGGAAGGCAAGGAAACGGTCAAGGAGATGAAAGACACTCAGGACCAAGAGAGACCACCTGTGGTTGAACTGATTGAAGTCAATGGCCAGCAGGTTGCTTGTCTCTACGATACAGGTTTGGATGGGGAAGCGGTGGTAGACGCCAGCTTGGTAAGCCCAGACCAACTTACAGGGGAGACCATAGAGCTAAAGCCGGCAATGAGGAGTGCTGTTACCATGACGCTGCCAATCGCCAAGGTGGAGATTAAATCCAGGTACGTCACGGGCATTATTCCTGCGGCGGTATTAGCTGACTCCTTATTCCCAATGATCATTGGCACGAAATATGTCTTTTTGGGGATGCCCAAACAGCAAACCCACAAGGGAACAGTAGTCAGTGGATCTCAAGGGAAGGAAAAAGAGGCAGAGACACTATGCGACAACTCAGAGAGAGGAGAATTGCATACTGCCCAGAGGAAGGATACTACGTTGCATCCTTGCTACAGGAAGCTGCAAAGAAGTGCTGAGCCACCAGAACGGGGACAGTAATTTTTGAAGAATCAACTACTCTATCGGAGAGCTGGGAGGGGAGATAACTTGCACGAGCAGTGGGTGGTTCCAGAGACCCACCGTCCTCACATTCTTCAGAGTGGACACATCATAGGCGAGAATCGACATATGGGTGTCAGAGAGACCTTGCAGCAAATATCCGGACATTATTGCTGGCCAGGAATGACCGGAGATGTACGCCGGTGGGTGAAGTCTTGTTCGGAGTGCCAGAGAGCACCACCCAACAAGCGAATTAAGAGGAAAGTAGCTCTTAAGGTGGAAGACAAAGTGGAAGTGTGGAGTCCAGCAGAGACCAATATACTCCAAGTAGGATGGAAAGGACCTTATCCTGTGGAAAAGGTGGTGTCCAAGAACATCTACAAAATACGGATCGGGGAAGAGAAGAAAAATCTCCCTAGACATCTCATTAGGAAATATGAAGAGAGATCCTGGAGCAACGCTTCGCACTTTATGGTGATGGCAGCCATTGGGACAAAGGGTACCAGTCCAGACGAAGACCAGAGATCGCCAGTACAACATAGGAGGGCCTATGGGACAGTACGTGATAGGTCAGATTTACCCAACGACAGGAGGAGGGAAATCACAAGTCAGGGAAAGGACAAGAGTGAAAGTTTCACCGGTAACCAAGTTCAGAAGGGGTGGGTAACGTCGGGAAAAGCGAGAATTACCCAGGACTCAAACCGAAGATTGGCTGACCAGATACAATATCGCCCAAGATGGTCCTGGAAGCAAAAGTCCAGGAGGTTTGGGAAAGACGACTCGGTCCGACGAGGACGAGGCGGAACATCCCCAGAGGCAAAGCCGGGGGAAACCAAGAGGACATGGAAGCAGTGTTACAATCAAGATGGGACAATCCGTCTGTTTTGTGAGCCGTCGCTGACGCAAGTCGAAAGGAGGTCGACTGAACGTACAGGAGCGAGGAGCCAACACTAGTTTCAGTCGTTAGTAGTATAGTAGGGTGTCAATTAGAGCGCCTACTGGCTAATGATGGGAGCCATGTGAGGATCCAATCATATCATCAACACGTGAGGTTAATAGCTACTTCGCAGAAGCTCAACGCACGGTGGATGTGCTGGACGTTGTTGCTGCAACTGGACTTCACAGTGGAATACATTTTTGGTAAGGAAAATGTAGGAGCAGATTTATTATCCCGACATCTAGCTCCGGAGGAAGAAGATTAGGATTGTGGATCATGGGAATCAAACCTACAGTGAGAAAGATTCGACGCGGTCTAATCTCTTAAGAGGGGGCCTATGTCGTGAAATACTGAGAGTTAATGATTCCCAGATGGACGACTGCATACACCAACTGCCCAGGTGGGAGAAGGGTTAATGAAACAGAAGGATAACCACAAAGGATTGACCATCGCATGTGTATGTAGGTCAAGTCGGGAGAGTCGACTACAACCCAGGTAACTGTCGAGTGGAAAATTTGGTTAGCGACAAAGAGAGACAGCATCATGGACCAGCCTATTGCGTTCTGGAGGTAGGTTTGCGACTAAGACTGGACAGCAGAATGCGGTTTGGTTGTATTAAACAACGGGAAAGTTCGAGATCAGAAATTTTCCACTGACAAGGGATAATGAAGTCTGAATTGGCTTTGTCCAGCAATGTCAAGGACGACGGGACAAAGATGATCTAAAGAGAGTGGCCACTTCTTTGTGTCAGTTGAGTGTGTGTATTCCCAACTGGACGAGAAGATAGAATTATGTGTCCTGTAATGAAAAGAAATATCCTCCCTTATAATGGGATAAAGGGCTTGGCTGCGGATTAATTTCGATTCGTGGATCTACATTAATTCTATAAAGGAACATAGATGCCTAAATAAGGTATAAAGATATTAGATATAGTTTAGGATATGAATATAGATGTGCGTGAATAGCATTTATCATTGCTTTCTATTAGTAGGAATAGTATAGACGATTAGGTGAATCTTCTATCCTATGTCAGAGTGGGTTTTTTCGGAAGCCTTTTCATTTCGGCTGGAGTAAAAGACACTCACATAGGAGAGAAGAGGAAGCAGACACAGATCTCATTATTAAATGTATATCACACAGGTTTCCATCCCAGTGCGGGACTTATCAACTAAGAGATTACACAGATGGCTGTGGTCAAGATCACCCAGTGTTGATAACCCACGAGAAAGCACTTTAAAGTCATAACGCACGACACTTGTGCATAAGAAAGGAAGGAAAAGAAGTGTCATCTTAATAAGTCAGGAGGACAGAGAATGGAAAATAGAGATCATACAAACTAAAGGAAAAAGACCCAAATTACTCAGTATCAAAGAGTTGCAAGGTGCATACAAAGTGCCTATATCAATTAAGTGTAGAACTTTTACAGGACAAAAATAGAGAACAATAGAAACTCGATGTGTTTTCCAAGATGGAATTAAGAACGCTATAAGATAATAAAGAACATTCTGTGCGCTGACAGCATATGGTGATCGGGTTAAATACATTCATACAGTGGTGAACATTTTTCATTACAAAAAACGGATATATCTACCGACTCAAGCAGACGGAGCTGTCAGGGTGAGACCGTTCTGTATCTATGTCATGTCCTGTACTCTAGCTGAGAGAAGAGACGAGAGAAACCACGGAGACTATCTATCAACATCTTATCTGGCAGCCACACTAGAAGAACATACATACTACATAGACAATATCCACCCATACACCAGACATAGTTTTAAATTAAATCTTTTATTTAATGTGGAAAAGAACTGTTGTCGAAGTATGTGTTGAGAGAATAATAGAGAGAGAGTGAAAGAAAGAGATATATGGAAGGGAAGACAGAAGAGAGGAGTGTAGACGAAAAGTCAGTCAATAATCCCAACAGATAATCAGTTTAAAGATGTGCATGTTGATCCCACTCTCTTCTCGGGGAAACAACATCACAATTTGTATGTTGCCTAGTGTGTCCTCTCATCCCTATTTCTTTCTTCTCCTTCTGTGTGGGTCAAACAATACATGCGTGTTTATTAATGAATCCAATCCATGAAAGACGCGCCTTTCGTTTGGAAAATCAAGACAGTTTGTGAATAATACCAAAGCACAGATGAGATATGGTAATAAAACAGTTTAGAAATGATAGTAAAACAATCAAGAAATTATAATAAAACAGTTAAAATATTATTTAAAAAAGGCTAAGAAATTATAATAAATCAGAAATGATAATAAAACAATAAAAAACTGATAATATTTCAGTTAAAAATTATAATGAAACAGTTAAGAAATTATAATAAAACAGTTACGCAATGATAATAAAACAGTTAAGAAATTATAATAAAACAGCTAAGAAATGATAATAAAACAGTTAAGAAATGATGATGAAACTGTTAATAATGATAAAACACTTAAGCAATGATAATTAAACAGTTAAGAAATAATAATAAAACAGTTAAGCAATGATAATAAAATAGTTAAGAAATGATAATAAAACGGATAAGCAATGATAATAAAACAGTTAAGAAATCATAATAAAAGTCAAGAAATGATAATAAAACAGTTCAGAAATTATAATAAAATAGTTAAGCAATGATAGTAAAACTGAAATGACATGATAATAAAATAGTTAAGCAATGATAATAAAACGGTTAAGCAATGATAATAAAATAGTTGAGAAATGATAATAAAACAGTCAAGAAATGATAATAAAACAGTCAAGAAATGATAATAAAACAGTTCAGAAATTATAATAAAATAGTTAAGCAATGATAGTAAAACTGAAATGACATGATAATAAAATAGTTAAGCAATGATAATAAAACGGTTAAGCAATGATAATAAAATAGTTGAGAAATGATAATAAAACAGTCAAGAAATGATAATAAAACAGTCAAGAAATGATAATAAAACAGTTCAGAAATGACAATTAAACTGTTCAGCGATGATAATAATAAAGTTAAGCATTGATAATAAAACGTTTAAGCAATGATAATAAAACAGTTAAGCAATGATGATAAAACAGTTAAGAAATCATAATAAAACAGATAAGCAATGATAATAAAATGGTTAAGCAATGATAATAAAACATTTCAGAAATGATAATAAAACAGTCCAGAAATGATAATAGAACAGTTCAGAAATTATAATAAAACAGATAAGCAATGATAATAAAATGGTTAAGCAATGATAATAAAACATTTAAGAAATGAGAATAAAACAGTCAAGAAATGATAATAGAACAGTTCAGAAATTATAATAAATTATAGTTAAGTAAAGTTAAGCAATGATAATAAAACGGTTAAGCAATGATAATAAAACAGTTAAACTATAATAATAACAAGTTCTTCTTCTTCAGCGTTCCGAGCCATTGAGGTTCTTTGCTGCAGATACAATCCATCTCCATTCGTCTCTCTGGATGACCTACTCTTGCCAGTCGTTGATTCCAAGTGCTTGTAGGTCTGTATATATATATATATATATATATATATATATATATATATATATATATATATATATATATATATATATATATATATAATCTCTCCACCGTCTTCTTGGTCTACCTCGGGGTCTACGGTCATTTATTTCCTGAGTGTAAGCGAGTTTTGTGTCCCTATTATCTTTCATCTTTCTATATGCCCCAGCCATTCTAGTCTATTAGCCTTCATGATACCAGTGATTAGCGGGGACTTAAACAGATCATAAATGTCTTTGTTACTTCTTTTATTCCACTCTCCACTTTGTGTATCCCTAATGGGTCCAAAGATGCGTCTTAAAACTTTGTTCTCAAAGGTTTGTAACAAGGCTTCGTCTCCTTTCGTTGTACTCCAGGTTTCAGAGCCATACAGGACAACTGGTCTAATCAGTGTTTTGTATATTGTGTTCTTGGTGTAACGAGATAGTGCATTTGATTTTAGTAGATGTTGTAGTGCATAGTATATCTTATTTCCAGAATTGATTCTAGTTTGTATTTCTTCCCTTATGATGTTGGAGCAGTTGAAGATTGTACCCAGGTATTTCTTTGTTTCCGTTCTTTTAATGGTCATTGTCAGAAGTCGGGGTGCCCCACCGGCTAGATGAATGTATTATTCACTGGCGAGCAACCCCAGATAGTCAGAAACTGACTAGGGACAAAATCTATATGGCTGAACTACAGATTAAGCCCTTGAATATCCAACGTACAGTTCCTAGTGGCTCGTTACAAAATTGAAATGAACTGTGCTGAATATTCGCCAAGGATGGGAAGGAGAAGGTTAGTTAGAATAGATTTTTACGTCTGAATTAAAGTGTAAAGACAACTATTCCAGTACAGGTTTTTCTCCCTGACTGCTCCCTTCCTTGGTGTGTAAGTGAACCCCCACCAATGTACACACACAACACGTATGCACAATTGGAATTAAAATATAACGACAGAACTATGAGTTACAATACTACAACATTTATTTGCTTATCATAACAATAGACATCGGATGATTGTCAATATGAGGATGATAAAATCATATAACATATTGTGATGAGAAACATTACGTAACTTTACTTGTTACTTCATCTATCTGGAACTGTGGTCCAGATCCCCACTCTCCAGTAGACTCAAAACTTGCCGGTATTCTGAGGTCTGTCAGTCCTAGCACTATCTAGTTAGTAGTCTCGAGTCTTGAGATCTATAACATAGGTGCTCCTTGTGAGAGCTTGAAAGAAAGTCAAGAATGTGTTATATCAGTTCTACATCAGCGCAATCCTAATTAAAACATATCATAACACAAACATATACAATGACCAGTCTGGCCAAGTTTATCTTCCAGCTCTACTGTGTTCACCATCCTCCTTCTCCCTACTGTCTTTAGTCTGGGACGGGCTTTTCCAATTGTCTCACACGCCTGTAATGATTACATTTCTGCCGCCCCATGTCCATGTCGCTAATACAGAAATTCTGTGTCGTACAGCCGCTCCGTCCAAAGTTAGTTTAGCAGCTCACAGGGTCGGTAAGGGTATTATAACAATGCCTGATCATCCGGGCTTGCAAGCCGTGACCAGTAGCTGTGCCAGGTTTCCATGCATTACCCTCCACCATATGATGAAAAAGGTTTAGCACCATATACCCCATAACACTTGTGGGTAATGTCTGTACCATTACACCTCTGCTACAAATGCAATCGATGGTTAGTGTGCCAATGCGCACACCATAATATAACACTTCATATTGGTAGGTTTGCATATGACAAATCAATATATCAAACATCCAATACACATAAACATATTGATCAAACTAGACATATTATGATACTTTAACATCATAGCATAATGCACTAGTTAGTTTGTATGTATACGAAATGAGACGTATATACACAAAAAGAATATGTACGAAGCATATTCCTAGCATCGTATATTCATATGAAATTACTCATACATACATCCAACATATCCGTAAACATTATATTACTTCAAGATGGACATCTAATCATACTCAACATAATAGCATCCGGCATTATTAATGAGTACTAATATTGTATAGCTACAAAATGAGATATACAACAAGTCTAATTGAAGTTACCACACAGGCCAGCTATATTTGCTGAGCTGCCCGGTTTAATCACCTGCTGTTGTAAGAATTAAATAAATAGTCAGTTGACTATATTCTGTACAACAAATGCACACACCAAAAAGGACTAGTCTAGTTTAGAAAGAGATGGCAAGCATCTGCTACGACACCTCAAGTATATCTAGACAAGACCTGCCTTCCATAAGTTTCTACTTCTCAGAAGAGTAGTACTTACAGCACAATTATATTGAACACAGAACTCAGAAAGAACACTCAAGTAACCTATGACAATGATAGTTCTTGCAATAACCTAGATCAGATATAGACTGAAAATCGGTCCATCCATCTAAGAAACTAAGAGACTTACTAAGGGACTAGTTACTAAGAAATAATTCCTAGAAGCCAACATAATATTCATGCATATGACTACAGACATTGAGATAGTTCCTACCTGTTCTGAAGTCAGACTTAATCTAAAAGGAAAAGGTCTATCGTGGGTTTTTATACCTAGCCTAGCAGTAGACACTTATCTCCCAGGAATTCCATTCCTAAATTCTTCTTATCTCCTCCTGACGTTAATTGCAATTAACTCCAAGTCTGTCCAGTCATAAAATTCTTTCTGCATGCACACTAGCCTTCACACCTGTGGGTCTGACCATTATTAGCCCACTGAGTCTTATCAGTGATTTCACACTTTGCGCCTCTAGTCTCTACCAGATGGGGTCAGCCATCGCGGTTGGGTGATTTCCTAGCTATTCTTATCAGGTGTCATGTCAAGGTAACAATTAGGTTCTCATGGTCAACAGCCAGTTTACAACTCTGTTGGTAACCCAGGTTTGTTTGTGTCATGCCTGGTTGGTTTTAATTACTATTCCATGGCCCAGTTCATTGTTGATTCAGCATGTCTGGGTCAGCAGTTTCCCAAGGTGTATACTAATTATCTAGTTGCCATTTTACTTGCCATCTGCAAGCTTACGTCATGGCTAGAGGCTTTTTGTGAATAATCTTACCTCACGACTAGATAATTTTGGAGTAGTGTGATTAATTCATTCTTTCTCAATTTGGCCTCTCAAATTTGGAGACCGAGAAAGATATTCTGGGATGTTAAGGCGGCCAATTCGTGACAGAGCTTTCCCCTTTAAAAAAAAAGTTTCTGCCAGAAATCTTTTGTCAAAGCACGCCGTACATCCCAGAATAATGCCTAAGCACTCTCCGTTCTGTATCTGCCTAAAGGTTTCCAATATTCCTTGTGGCAGTGGGTTGTCCTGCATAAAGACGTCCCATATCCATAACCCAAAGATACTCTGGATAGATCCTTGTACCTGGTTTTCGGCCGGGATTCCATGCTATTTTGGTAAAATCCGGTAATTGTCAGGAGGTTGTAATTTTACCCCTCTGGGAAAGATCACAATCAACGGGATTCTTCTACGCCTCTGGGCAGCAATTGTTTTACACCATTCACTCACGTGATTTACTCCTTTCAGCCGAGGATGTACCCGTAGTGAGGTCTTGCATAAGCTAGCCACAGCAAAGCTTGTCTCCGTGATTTTCCTCCATGCATTGTAGATCCTCAACTGATCCATCAATAACTTCCTTTTGAAAGGAATAATGTTACACATCATGGTCCCATGATATAAATTCAACTGGCGCTTTCCTCCTTCAAAGTTGGGCGTAACAATCTTCCCTCCTCGGTGTCGCGGTTTCTTCCCCTGATAATCAGTTAACGGGCTGAGTTTCTCTGCATTAGAGTTTCGTGTGAAAACCGTGCTAGAAATTGGAAATTTAGTGTGCCAAGTTGTCCAGCCTTGAGAAATAACATAGTTACTCCAGGGCGATAAAGTGGTGTTACTTTTGAATAAAGTATCCACAAATAGCTGATCTACTCCTATCAAATCGACCTGACTGAAGGGTAGATTGAGTCCTAAGCGTGTTGATTCCAAACCACTCTTGACTTCTGTTACTTCAGGTTCCTGTTGCTGGAATTCCCTGATAACTCCAGCTAATGAGATGATAGGCGTTTCTTCCTCCATCTTGTGCAAAGAATTTTCTTCTTTAGCAACTACAGACAATGTTGTCTGCACAATATCAGAGTCCATATTCTGGCTACTAACAATTCCCGGTGTTTCCTGAGTCTCCGAACTGGTATGCTCCGAGATAACAACTGGAAATGTTTCCTGGTCTGGATGTTCCTCTCTGGTCGTGCTTTCATGGGCTAAGTCCAGTTGAGGTAAATCCTGTGATGGGCTGGTGTCTACACAATCCATCACACTACGTAAATCATTTGAACTGATGTCTAGTGTCTTTTCCTGAGCTGCAGCCTCAAAGATCACAAAGGGTTCCGGGTCATCCTTCATCCCACTGTCAGTCAAATTTAATCCCACTTCTTCCTCGTCTGGGCTGAAGGGAATAATAAAGTCGGTTACCTTTCGATCTCCGACCTCCTTAAAAGATGTCCTCAGGTCATCTTCCTCTTGAGTTTCACCTCTCGTTGAAGTAAAATGAGATTCCTGGGAGTCTTGTACTGGCAAACCGTAGTGCAAACAGTTGTCCTCTGGGTAACTGTTACTAGGTAAATTATCTGAACTGATAATTAGTGACTCTTCCCGCGTTGCAGCAGTGAAATTCACCTGGGATTCTGTTCCTTCCTTCCTCCCTATTTCAGTCAGATGTAATTCCACTTCGTGATTCTGTGACCAGAAGGGAATGTGAGAATCGGCTAGGTCTCCGCCTGCGACCTCATTAAAGGTTGTCTTCAGTTCCTCTTTCTCTCGAGATTCATTTCTCGTAGCAGTCAAGTGGTTTTCCTGAAGGTCCTCCACTGTCAAACGACTATTGCCGTGGTGCAAACAGTTATCACGTTTGTGACTGTTTGAAATGCCCTTGGCACGTTTTTTCTTCCCTCTTTTCCGTTTAGGACTGGGTCGAATGAGAACCTGTAGTTCCCGGTCCACTACCTCTGATTCTGCGGTGGGTGGCAAAGATGTCCCTTCCTTCCTGGTTGGGTGAGCATCCGTATCTCCTACCTTATGTTCCGCTAGAAAGGTTAGCTTCTCCACATTGACTGTTTCCATATGCTGTTTATTAATCTCTGCTTCTTCAGTTTTGCTACGCTCTTGTGCTCCAAAGAACTCATCCTTTTCTTTAAACATAATTTCTTCTTCTTGGTCCCACCATTCTAACTCAGCTATGATATATGTTTCTAGTTGCTCCCCCTTTAAGCCTTTTCTTATGCCCCACCCTTTCGCGGACTCTGAGAAATCTGCGCGCGCCTTCATGTCCTCTTCGGGATTCCGGTAACGTAAGGCCATAATTGCTAAGGACTATATTCCGGTAAGCTCCTATGTATATATCAAAAATCAGATCTAAGCTAGAACGACAAGAGTTAACTACTGACAGTCTACACTATCCAATGTGTATAGTTTAGTCTCAGCAGTGAAAGACAACTGAAAATAATATTCAAGTAGTACCTGGCGACAGCAGTGAAGTAAGTGTGAGAGATATACTACACAGTAATCAACAATAATATTTACCTAAATAAACATTAAAATGCACTGCATACATGTCAAAATGAACATGGCATATATTAGCATAAAATTGCAAATCAGTCAAGCAGTTAAATCATCAAACACATCAATGTAAATATGATTAAAGTGTTCAAATATCAATAAATGATTAATGGTAACACTAAATGATAGATGATGGTATTTTTCTCATAAGTTCTTATCTGTTATACTTTTGAAAAGTTATATATGTACTCTGAAACTTCCTCAACTAAAAGTAGCTACATTTGATGATAGTCTATTTTGATGACTGAAGATTACAAGAGTTAACTTTTAATATCGTATGTCTAGGGTCTAGTACCGGAGTCTATTGAAAGCGAGAAGTCCGAATTCAAATACCGTACGAGAATCCCAATCTGTCATAAGTCGGGGTGCCCCACCGGCTAGATGAATGTATTATTCACTGGCGAGCAACCCCAGATAGTCAGAAACTGACTAGGGACAAAATCTATATGGCTGAACTACAGATTCCCCTCTGCCGTGCGTCCACCTTGACGAGGTAGAGGGGCTTGAGCGTTCCAATGACCCCAAGAGCTATGCCGACGGTAGCACAGCTACTGGTAGGGTCACCCATGTCGGACAGGTCAAGGGAGAGGGACCAGACGAAGTGACGCACAAACCTGCTGTCTTGTAGGTAGACTGGGGACAGTCAAAGGCTAGGGAAAGCATCCCGAAAAATGCTTGTCGAAATCGGATGTACTGAGCCACAGGCTTGACAAAGAAGTGCAACGTAACTTTATCATTTCATGATGCCACAGATGAAAATTAATCGTTATGGTGTTAATCCCGTGAAGTCCCATCAGGCGGTGATAGTGCCGGGCTCCCTGCCTCGAGGGGGTCCACCCATGACTACTGGTGGTCACCTTCCCCTGTGCTGTGGAGTCAAGGCACAGAGGAGTAGGTTAAGAGCTATTGACCAAACACCCCGGACTCTCAACATACTACAATGGAATGCCGAAGGAGTTTATAACAAGAAAGCCTCCCTAACACAGCGTCTTCATAAAGATAGAATAGATGTGGCATGCATTCAAGAGACACACCTCAACGCCAATCGCACATTTTCAGTCGAGGGATATCAGGCCACACGTTTCGACCGCGAAGGACATAAAGGAGGAGTTGTAATACTTACACGAAATACAATACCTTGCAGCGAAGTATCTGTGATCTCTGACAACCAAACGGAAATTATAGGTGTTGATATAATGATAAAGGACATGAAAATAAGAATTTACAATCTGTATAGCCCGGCAGATAAGGATCTTACACTCTCAAACATGGAAATAACTGACACAAATTGCATTGTTGTCGGAGACTTTAATAGCCGCTCAGAAAGATGGGGATACCCAGATACTGACAAAAGAGGAGATGAAGTGGAGGACTGGGAAACAGACTCAAATCTCCATCTACTCAACAAAGCGGATGACACACCGAGCTTCTACTCCAGAAGATGGATTACCACTTCTACTCCAGACTTAGCTTTCTGCACAGGAGACATCCTCCACAAAATCGATCGCCATGTGCTTGACCAATTAGCAGGTAGTGACCACAGACCAATCAAGCTTGAAATAAATATGGAGTATGTTCCACAGGAGCAAAAGCCTTTGCCTTGCTGGAATTACAAACGAGCAGATTGGGACAGATTTTCCATACTAACAGACAAATATTGTGAAAACATAAATACACGATATGGCAACATGAAGCAAATGGCGGAAAGTCTAAACAGAGCAATAATACAGGCGGCCACTGAGTCTATTCCAAGAGGAGCGAGGAAAAATTACAAACCATACTGGACTGAGGAACTACAAATTTTGGAGGACAAAGTTGAAGATGCTAGGAAGACCGCAGAGAGAGAACAAACAACTGAAGCGAACATCTCTCTCAAAGCCATCTCAGCAAAATATAAAAGAACAGTAAATCAAACAACAAGAGATTGTTGGAGGAAAAAAACAGAAAACCTGAATTTTGACAGGGATGGAAACAAACTATGGAAACTAGTGAAAGCCATGAACAATGAAGGACCTAGAAACAAACAAATAACAATTAAACAAGGAAATGCCTTGCTTACAGGAAAAAAGGCTGCAAATGCACTAATGGAACACTATGCCAATGCAAACCACATTGATATTACAGCCGAACAGAAGAAAGCAATCAAAGATAAACAGATACATCATAGATATACAGAGACAGCAGCAGAATATATGATGGCAAATCTAACAATGGAAGAAATGGAACAGGCAATGAATACCCTAAAAAAGAAGACATCACCAGGAAAGGATGGAATCACAAATGAAATGCTAATAGGACTAGGCACTAAGGCAAAAAAGAAACTACTAGCAGTCCTAAATTACAGCTGGAAGAGGGGAATAGTCCCACAGGCATGGAAGGAAGCTATACTAATACCAGTCCCAAAGAAAGGAAAAGACCTGGAAGAACCAAATGGCTATCGACCTATCAGTCTTCTTAGCTGTGTAGGAAAATTAATGGAACGCATTATCAATGGCAGGCTAACATGGCATCTGGAAGAAAACCAACTCTTAACACCTCACCAAGCAGGATTCAGAAAGTACAGATCCACTGAAGATCAAATAACCTATATAGCTCAGGAAATAGAGGATGCGTTCCAAGAGAAAAAGCACACACTAGCGGTCTGGATAGATTTAGAAAAAGCATTTGATAAAGTATGGAAGGAAGGACTGAAAGTAAAACTGCAAAAAATGCATGTTTGTGGGAAAATGTACAATTGGATCAGCCACTACCTTGAGAACAGAACTGCCAGGACAAAAGTACAAGGACAAACCAGCAAAATGATGCTATTGGAGCAAGGTGTCCCCCAAGGAGGAGTTCTTTCACCAACATTATTCCTAGCATATATAAATGACATCACAGACAATTTTCCAGCCAGAGTACACACATCATCCTTTGCAGATGACCTAGCCATATGGACATCTGAAGAATATATTAGTACAGCTAACAGCAGAATACAGCAAGCCCTATTAGTACTAGAGGACTGGTCAAAATCATGGCTAGTGAAGATAAGTGAGGAGAAAACAACATGCACAGTGTTCTCCCTCTCAACTAAAACTCAGCAACTTAAGCTGGTATTGAATTGAAAAATATTGCGCCATGAAGAAAATCCAAACTATCTAGGAGTCACCTTTGATCGTCGCCTGACATGGAAGACACAGGTTGAGAAAAACCGAACAAGAGCAAGGCAAAGAATGGCAATCATGAAAAAGCTTGCTGGTACAACGTGGGGAGCAGATGAGAAAGTTCTCAAGAAGTTATATACTGGACGGGTGAGGCCAGTACTGGAATATGGCATTGCAGCTTGTGCAACAGCAGCTAAGTCAAACTTTAACAAAATAAGCAGAGTCCAAAATCAAGGAATGCGAATCATAACTGGAAGCCTGAAGACAACGCCTATTAATGAACTAGAAAAGATCACTTGTTTACAACCAATGCAGGATAGAAGAGATAGCAGAGCCCAGCAACAAGCTGAAAAATTTAGAAGCTTGACAGACCACCCTATGTATAAAAGGTTTAGTGGTTTTGGAAAGGGAAGACTGAAGCGTAGCAACTTTGTAGAAACTGCAAAACGAAAGATTAGGGCAGATCCCATACTTAACATATCAACAGTCAAACCCATTTACAATGCAGACAAGTTCCCAGCTTGGAGACAGCAGCTACTGCCTGAGATGATAGAAAACATTCCTGGTATTGAGAAAAAGAACACTCAGCATGAAACCGAAAGAAGAGAAATAACCCTAAACTACATAAAAGAACATTACCCAAGCAGCAATTGGACCCATGCATATACAGATGGATCAGCCAAAAATTCAGTAGAGAATGGAGGAGGAGGAATTCTCCTAAATTTAAAAAATGGAGTAAAAAAAACACATTCAGTGGCAACTGGAAAGTTTTCAAGTAACTTCAAAGCGGAGGTAGAGGCTCTGAAAACTGCAGCAGAAATGCTCTTGATGGAGGAAAATAAAGAGACGCAAATAGCTATCTTTACAGATGCAAAGTCAGCTGTCTCAATACTGAAGAGCAATTACAGCACAGAAATAGCTGACCTAAGAGCAGCACTCCATGGTCTATGCCAGAAATCCAAAAAAGTTGTAATACAGTGGATACCATCACATTGCAGTATACCTGGAAATGAAGAGGCTGACAGACTGGCAAAAGAGGGCGGACGACTACCACAGCCTGACATAGACATAACCTATAACGAGGTAAAGAGGTTGATAAAAAGCACTTATAGAACCAAATGGGAATCAGAGCATCCAGGTCACCAGAAGGATGATGCATATTACAAACTCGACCGAAGAGAACAAGTAGCAATCTTCAGACTCCGCACAGGACATAACAGGCTGAAATACCACTTGTTCAATAAACTAAAGATAGGAGATACCGATGAATGCAATTGTGGAACTGGTAAAATGACAGCTAAACATTTACTGCAGGAGTGCCCAATATATGCAGAACAGAGAAAGATATTTTGGCCCACACCTGCTTCATTTGAGGACAAGCTCTATGGAGATATCAACAAGCTCAAGTTGACTGCAGCTTACTTTAACTACATTCAGGTTGACATTTAAAGGTGCATGAAGAAGTATTTAGACTGCCGCACTTCATACCACAGGTATGTCGGTTACAAAAGCGCCCCAGAGGCATGAAATGGAATATTGCTTGGATAGCAAATCCATTACGTGGAAAGTCCGAACCAAAAGCTCACTGTGTGGGCTTCATAAAAGGTGGAAAAAGTGTCCCAGTGGCACGAAATGGAATTTTGCTTGGATAGCAAATCCATTATGTGGAAAGTCCGAATCGAAAGCACACTCTGTGGGCTTCATAAAAGGTGGAAAAAGTGTCCTAGTGGCACGAAATGGAATATTGCTTGGATAGCAAATCCATTATGTGGAAAGTCCGAATCGAAAGCTCACTGTGTGGATGTCATCTGCAGACTGCTTACTTCTGGTTTCCGGGAGAACAGTCTATGGTGAATGGAAGGCCCAATATACGGAAGTGAGGCTAAGCAGCCATGTGCAGGACGTGACGATTCCTTGGGTGAGCCCAGTACCAGAGCGCTGTGTGTTGGCTCTGCAAGTATGGAAGCCTCCTTGGATGGCGGGGAATGCCCATGGTCTGCCCCTGCCTTCCCTTGAGGGCTGACCAGGATGTCTTTGGCTGTTCTATATGGGCCAGCTGGGATGGGGGATAACACCACAACAGTGAGAGCCAAACGTCCTAGGAAACCCCCGGGAAGGTTAACCCGGTCAACAAATGCCCACAGAAGTCGGATGTGTCGGCCTAACGGCGCAAGAACGCAGCTCTGCTGTGGACAGGCACAACGCAATCACGTCCGAAAAAAAAACTCCGGATGAACGAAGAAGAAGAACTACAGATTAAGCCCTTGAATATCCAACGTACAATTCCTAGTGGCTCGTTACAAAATTGAAATGAACTGTGCTGAATATTCGCCAAGGATGGGAAGGAGAAGGTTAGTTAGAATAGATTTTTACGTCTGAATTAAAGTGTAAAGACAACTATTCCAGTACAGGTTTTTCTCCCTGACTGCTCCCTTCCTTGGTGTGTAAGTGAACCCCCACCAATGTACACACACAACATGTATGCACAATTGGAATTAAAATATAACGACAGAACTATGAGTTACAATACTACAACATTTATTTGCTAATCATAACAACAGACATCGGATGATTGTCAATATGAGGATGATAAAATCATATAACATATTGTGATGAGAAACATTACGTAACTTTACTTGTTACTTCATCTATCTGGAACTGTGGTCCAGATCCCCACTCTCCAGTAGACTCAAAACAGAAACAGCTTGCCGGTATTCTGAGGTCTGTCAGTCCTAGCACTATCTAGTTAGTAGTCTCGAGTCTTGAGATCTATAACATAGGTGCTCCTTGTGAGAGCTTGAAAGAAAGTCAAGAATGTGTTATATCAGTTCTACATCAGCGCAATCCTAATTAAAACATATCATAACACAAACATACACAATGACCAGTCTGGCCAAGTTTATCTTCCAGCTCTACTGTGTTCACCATCCTCCTTCTCCCTACTGTCTTTAGTCTGGGACGGGCTTTTCCAATTGTCTCACACGCCTGTAATGATTACATTTCTGCCGCCCCATGTCCATGTCGCTAATACAGAAATTCTGTGTCATACAGCCGCTCCGTCCAAAGTTAGTTTAGCAGCTCACAGGGTCGGTAAGGGTATTATAACAATGCCTGATCATCCGGGCTTGCAAGCCGTGACCAGTAGCTGTGCCAGGTTTCCATGCATTACCCTCCACCATATGATGAAAAAGGTTTAGCACCATATACCCCATAACACTTGTGGGTAATGTCTGTACCATTACACCTCTGCTACAAATGCAATCGATGGTTAGTGTGCCAATGCGCACACCATAATATAACACTTCATATTGGTAGGTTTGCATATGACAAATCAATATATCAAACATCCAATACACATAAACATATTGATTAAACTAGACATATTATGATACTTTAACATCATAGCATAATGCACTAGTTAGTTTGTATGTATACGAAATGAGACGTATATACACAAAAATAATATGTACGAAGAATATTCCTAGCATCGTATATTCATATGAAATTACTCATACATACATCCAACATATCCGTAAACATTATATTACTTCAAGATGGACATCTAATCATACTCAACATAATAGCATCCGGCATTATTAATGAGTACTAATATTGTATAGCTACAAAATGAGATATACAACAAGTCTAATTGAAGTTACCACACAGGCCAGCTATATTTGCTGAGCTGCCCGGTTTAATCACCTGCTGTTGTAAGAATTAAATAAATAGTCAGTTGACTATATTCTGTACAACAAATGCACACACCAAAAAGGACTAGTCTAGTTTAGAAAGAGATGGCAAGCATCTGCTACGACACCTCAAGTATATCTAGACAAGACCTGCCTTCCATAAGTTTCTACTTCTCAGAAGAGTAGTACTTACAGCACAATTATATTGAACACAGAACTCAGAAAGAACACTCAAGTAACCTATGACAATGATAGTTCTTGCAATAACCTAGATCAGATATAGACTGAAAATCGGTCCATCCATCTAAGAAACTAAGAGACTTACTAAGGGACTAGTTACTAAGAAATAATTCCTAGAAGCCAACATAATATTCATGCATATGACTACAGACATTGAGATAGTTCCTACCTGTTCTGAAGTCAGACTTAATCTAAAAGGAAAAGGTCTATCGTGGGTTTTTATACCTAGCCTAGCAGTAGACACTTATCTCCCAGGAATTCCATTCCTAAATTCTTCTTATCTCCTCCTGACGTTAATTGCAATTAACTCCAAGTCTGTCCAGTCATAAAATTCTTTCTGCATGCACAATAGCCTTCACACCTGTGGGTCTGACCATTATTAGCCCACTGAGTCTTATCAGTGATTTCACACCTTGCGCCTCTAGTCTCTACCAGATGGGGTCAGCCATCGCGGTTGGGTGATTTCCTAGCTATTCTTATCAGGTGTCATGTCAAGGTAACAATTAGGTTCTCATGGTCAACAGCCAGTTTACAACTCTGTTGGTAACCCAGGTTTGCTTGTGTCATGCCTGGTTGGTTTTAATTACTATTCCATGGCCCAGTTCATTGTTGATTCAGCATGTCTGGATCAGCAGTTTCCCAAGGTGTATACTAATTATCTAGTTGCCATTTTACTTGCCATCTGCAAGCTTACGTCATGGCTAGAGGCTTTTTGTGAATAATCTTACCTCACGACTAGATAATTTTGGAGTAGTGTGATTAATTCATTCTTTCTCAATTTGCCCTCTCAAATTTGGAGACCGAGAAAAATATTCTGGGATGTTAAGGCGGCCAATTCGTGACAGTCATATTATCTATTTGTATGTGGCCAGATTATTTAGCCATTCCTTCTCTTGAAATTGCCATATATTCTGTCTTATCTTGGTTGATAACCAGGCCCATCTGTTGGGCTTTTCCCTTTAAGTGAGTCAATATTTCCAATGTCTTTTGTTCATTTTCCCCTATAATATCTATATCATCTGCATAACCGAGCAGCTTGGATGTTCCTCCAATATCACATTCCACCTTTACCCTCCTTACAACTTTCTCTAGAGCCAGATTGAAGAGTAGCTGCGATAGTGCATCACCCTGTTTCAAGCCAGATGTTATTTGGAAAGGGTCTGATTTCCTGCCTTTATATGTTACTATATTATAAGTATCTTCCTTGCATAGTCTGGTCATGTTGATTAACTTCCTTGGTATTCCAAATTCCCGCATAGCATTCCATAGATTATTCTTATGGACACTATCATAAGCCTTTTTAAAATCCACAAAAATGTTATGGAGATCTCTTTTATATTCCCAATTTTTCTCGGCTATTTGTCGTAAGATAAATATCTGATCTATTGTTGATATGTTTTGTCTAAAACCCGCCTGGTAGTCACCTAATATGTATTCTGAATATGGTTTTAGTCTATTTAGTAATACTGCGGATAGTATCTTATAGCTTGTTGTCAGTAGTGATATTCCTCTATAATTTTCACACTGGAACTTGTCTCCTTTCTTAAAGACAGATATCAATAATGACTTTTTCCAGTCATGGGGTAATTCTTCTGCCCTCCAGATGTTTATTATTAGTTCGTATAGCTTTAGATGTAAAGCATGGCTACCATCCTTTTTAAATTCAGCAGCAATTCCATCAGCCCCAGTTGCCTTATTGCTTTTAAGTCGTGTAATTACATATAGGATTTCTTCCAATGCAGGTTCTTCAATTTGTGGTTCACACGTTAGAACCTCTTCCTGTGGCAAAGTGTTACTTGGAGCTTCACAATTTAGTAATTCAACAAAATATTCTTTCCATGTGTTGCACATTTCCTCATTGGTTTATCATAATTCCCATTTTTGTCTTTTAAACCATATGTGGTGTGTTGGTGCCCTCGTTTCATTGACTTCAGTTCTTTAAAAAACTTTCTGGATTCGTTTTTCTGGTGATTAGTTTCCATATCTTTGATTATATTACTCATATATTCTCGCTTCTGCTGTCGAACTATTTTTGTATCCTCTTTACATTCATTTCTATATTGCTCTTCGTTGTGGATGTTGTAGATGTCATTTAGCCATAAATGTCTGGCAATCTTTTTCTTAATGACTGCTTCTTCACATTTTTGATTGAACCATCTATTCTTTCCATGGGTGGTTAACACACCGTGACATTCTTCTGCGGTAGATTGAATTGTATTCTTGATGTTCAACCAAGTTTGGTCAACGCTTTCCTCCAACGAGTTTTGTAGAATTTCAAGTTTACATTTTATTTCATCTGTAAATTTCTCTTTGACTGTAATTTCTTGTAGTTTTTCTCTGTTATATGTTGGGTGTAACCTTTTTAGTTTAGCATAGAAAGCTCTCTTAAGTTATATTTTAAATTTTGCCCCAACGAGGAAGTGGTCGCTGTGGCACTCAGTTCCTCTATAACTTCTAACTTGTTGTATGTTTGATGCATTTTTGTTGTTAATTAAAATGTGATCTATTTGATTATAGGTTCTCTTGTCACATGATTTCCAAGTTTGTTTATGTATATTCTTTCTTTGCAGTCTGGTAGTGCTGATCTGAAGTCCTTTGGCTTCTGCTAGGTTGATGACTCTCCATCCATTATCATTTGAAGTTGTACGTAGGCTTTCCATCCCGACAACTTTTTTATGAGTTTGCTCTCTACCTATTTTTGCGTTGAAGTCTCCCAGCACAATCAGGATGTCCTGTTTGGGGGTTTCTTCTATGACATCTTCCAGATCATTATAAAAGTCTTCTTTAATATCATCTTCTTTCTCTTCAGTAGGCGCATGTACATTAATCATCGTTATATTTTTCCATTTACCTTTTATTCGTAATTTACAAATCCTATCATTAACAGCTTTAAAGTTTAGAACGTTCCCCCATAACTCTTTTTTGATGACAAATCCTGTTCCTAATTCATGTTTATTTTTGGTGTTTCCTCCATATATTATAATCATTCAATTTTGCTCTAAAATACCCTCTCCTGGCCACCTTATTTCTTGAATTGCTGTTATATCCATTTGGTATTCAATCAGCTCCCGGGTTAGTTCTTCGGCCGCTCCAGCTCGATATAGTGTCCGTACATTCATTCCATGTTCCAAATCTCAAAAGTCCTTTAACGTTCCAAGGTCGATCTCCAAATAAGTCAGTCCGAATTCGCGGCTCATGTATCTGTTTCGTAAAAAAATAGTTTTTACAAAGGTGGGGATGTTAACCCCACGCTTCAACCCCCAACCTGGAGGACCAGGGTGTTTCTCTTTGTCTGTTCTCTACCCTTTGACCTGTCCGGCTTGGGAGGCCATGCTGGTAGCTACGCTACCGCCGGCATAGCTCTCAGGGTCATTGAGAAACTCAAGCTCCCCCACCACGACAAGGTGGAAGAATAAAACAGTTAAGCAATGATAATAAAATAGTTAACCAAAGATAATAAAACAATTAAACAATAATAATTAAACGATTAAGGAATGACTATAAAACAGTTATGTGCATGTATGCGTTCTTTACAAGATGTGGCTGTTTCTTGGCTGTTTGTGATTGGCTAGGCAATAATTTCCTGGGCTGACATTTATAAGTCACATAAGAGTTGATTTATGCCAAGAAGACCAAGAAGAAGAAGCAAAATGCCGAAATTCTACGGGATCTGGCCAAGGACTAAGACTGGCAGAAAAAAAAAAGTCTCGTGTCTGCGAAACTGAAATATTCTGGGCATATTAAACGGGGGTGGGGACAGAACAGTGATGGGGGAAGAAAAGTCAAGGATCGAACAACACGAAGTTGGACAGAGGACATTGAAGATACCATGGACATATCTGTCTCTCTGTCCTTCTAACATCACGAAGTTGGACAGAGGACATTGAAGATATCTTGGACATATCTGTCTCTCTGTCTTTCTAACTATCTGTGTGCATTCGTCTGTCCGTCCGGTAGTATGTCTGTCTGTTAGTCAGTTTCTCCGGTCCTCTTTCCGTCAGTCTGCTTGCCTTCATTCATCATGTGTTATCCCGATAAGCATAGGCTGTCATGATTCGCCACCCACTAGATAACCAGAGTCGTGGATCAGCTCAGTGTCCTTGTCTCGGCCATACCACGTGGCCATGTCATCCAGGTATTTACTTCTATATCTTTCCCTTGTTCTATTCCCCTCAGTTTTGCCAGTTTCTCTTTATAGTCTGTGAATCAGTCTTGAGCCCGTACTCCGGTCCGTCCGTCCATTACTTGGTTTGTCAATGTATCTGCCTGTCTGTCTGTCCTTTTGTCTATCTCTCTGTGTATCTGTCCTTCTGTCTTTCAAGCTGAATTTTCGACTTCTGTATCTGCCATTCTGTTTTTGATCTCTCTGTCGGCCTGTCAGTCTATTTACCCGCCTGGCTGTCATTCAGTTCTTCAACCCTCTGTCTGGCTGTCTGTCTATTTACCCGTCTGTCTGTCATTCAGTTCTTGATCCCCCTATCTGCCTTTCAGTCTATTTACAATTGAAACATTTTTAAATTCAAGACCAGTTAATCAACTCTTTGAGATGCATCCGTCCAACGGGAATAAATATTGTTGTTGATGCCACTGTATAACTCTGCTGACCTCCCTCTCTATATCCATATCTAACTACTTGCACACCTTTAGCTCCACATTTTCTTATTTGGCACCATGCACAACTGAACTGGACAACTTTAAAAAAAAAAAAACAAGAGATGCCTTTCATAACTGAACTCAACTAAACTTTTATGCCGCCTTCCCACCAACGAAGGAGTTGTGTTTTAATATTATTACATTTTATAATTTCTTGTTTTTCTTTAAATCTGTTTGTGTTGTTTTGTTCCTGATGAAGATGTGTATAATCAAAACGTCGTTTGTTGTGTCGTAGCCACCCCCCTCCCCCCCCCCCCCACACACACACCCGTGGTTTATGTTCAACATTGAGGTGTTGATTGTAAGGTATGTATGTACACTGTGTCCATATTTAGTATATCTCACTTTTTTCGCAGGAGTTACAGTCCTGTCTCTGTTGTTGTTTCCTATTGTTATATCCTGCTGCAACCACTGATACTCTAGTAGTTACCCATCTGTGTGTCATTCAGTTCTTGATCCCTCTGTCTGACTGTCTGTTTACACGCCTGCCTGTCATTCACTTCTTGATCTTTATGTCGAACTGTCAGTCTATTTACCTGCATGTCATTCAGTTCTGGATCTCACTTTCAGTCAGTCTATTTACCGGCCTGTCTTCCATTCATTTCTTCATCCCTCTGTCTGCCTGCCAATCTATTTACCCGCCTGTCTAACATCTGCTCGCCTGTTGTTCCGCTCGTCCGTGTATTTATCATCCCCGCTTGTCTCACCTCACACAGTCCTACCCTCGACCTCCCGCAGTCCAACCAACACACCCGTGACTTGCCTGGATGAGTGACACATAACTAAGTCATGTCAGAACACCCCGAAGGTGGCAACCTCCCGGACATTTTTGTGGTGTTTTCTCGACTTACATGAGTACCTCGCCACTCACAAGCAGACACGTATCACTCTTCTCCACGATGGGGTATCACAGCATGGGCACAAATGAACAAGATACCGCAAGGGTTTACTCGGTGCATCTCGCTTCTATGTGTAAAGTTTGTAGTAGACTGTCTGACATAGCACCGTATTTCCCCAATGAAAATACCTTTCTTGATTGCATTAAGCTAGCATAGAATATGATGTATGCTATTTTAATTCATAACATGTCTACTCCTCTTCCTGCTTCTTCTTTCTCTTCTTTCTCTGCCTCTTCTTTCGCTTCTGCTCCTCTCCTTCCTTCTCGTACTCGTTCTCGTCTTCTTCCTCTTCTTCTTCTGCTTCGTCTTCTTCTGCTTCTTCTTCTGCTTCTGCTTCTTCTTCTGCTGCTTCTCCTTCTCCTCCCTTTTCTTCCTCTTCGTCTTCCGCTTCTTCTTATTCTGGAGCGACGGAGTTCGTGCCTTGTGCGACGATTTCGACTGGCCGCTCTGCGGAAAGAGGCCGACTGTGCTATGATTTCGACTGGCCGCTCTTTGGAAAGAGACCGACCCTTATGGGATAAAACTCGTGCAATGAAGTCGAGCATCTTGTCTTTTAAACCCAGTTGAAACTCTTCTGGTCCCCATCCCTTAACCTGTCCGGCACGGGCCACCTATCCGTAGCTACACTATCGTAGGGTTAGATCTTAGGGTCACTGGAAAGACTGGAACCGGCGTATGGTGGTGTTGGTGGATAGACGCTGGTCTGCCTAGCAGGTAGTCTTGGGTTCGATTATGCATGGCGGCGGTCTTAAAATTGATCTGGGTTCACAGATCGACCAAGCCTAAACTGAGTACCAGGAGATTTCTTAGGAAATTAAGGCGGTCGGTGTGATATTGTCTTTATCACTCGAGTGCCGACTGGTCTATAGAAATATAAGATAATATTTTAGGCTGGGTCGACCTGGAAGCCAGGGTCAGGTAGGTAGAAAGATATGTAGGTAGACAGGTAGGTATATAGACATGTAGGTAGATCGACAGGTAGATAGACAAGTAGGTGGATAGGTAGATAGTCAAGTAGATAGACATTAGGTAGACAGGTAGATAGACAGGTAGATAGAAAGTTAGATAGAAAGGTAGCGACGTAGATAGGTGGGTAGATAGACAGGTAGATAAACAGGTAGATAGACAGGTAGATAGACAGGTTGGTAGATAGACAAGTAGATAGACAGGTAGATAGACAGACAGGTAGATAGAAAGGTAGATAGATAGACAGGTACATAGACAGGCAGGTAGATAGACAGGTAGATATACATGTAGGTAGATAGACAGGTAGATAGACAGAAAAGTACGTAGATAGACAGGTAGATAGACAGGTAGGTGGGTAAATAGGTAGTTAGATGTCAGGTAGTTAGATTGACAGGTAGGTAGATAGACAGATAGGTAGATAGACGTGGCTAGATAGACATAAAGAAAGGTAGACAGAAAAACAAACAGTCCGACAGTCAGACAGACAGACGGATGGATGGATGGACGGACGGATTGATTGATGGATGGATCGATGACAGACAGACAGACAGACAGACAGACAGACAGACAGACAGACAGACAGATGAGCGGACGGATAGACAGAAAGACTGACTAAAATCATTCAGCTTTGTATCGACATAAGTACATATTTGAGAAAAAATACGGTACGGAAATGAATGTGATAAAAAATAAGAGACGTACTCAATGCACTGTGGTGTTTTATGAAGTGCAACAAGCAGTTTGCGTACTTGGTATAAAAACGACCTGCGTGGATCGGTTTGATTTGCTCGGGGTCAGCTAGTGGAGGAGGGGTTTTATGTGGGTCATGCTGATGAAGTTGGGGTTGAGAGGGTGTGGGGAAGGGGGAGATAGATTCTGGTGAAAATACTTCGGCAGGTAAACATGACATTTGGCCAGGTTTGTCACATTAGTTTGAGGAATTGTTGGCTAGCGATGAGAGGGAGTGATAGAATTAGAGAGATAGAGGGAGAGAGAGAGAGAGAGAGAGAGAGAGAGAGAGAGAGAGAGAAAGAGAGAGAGAGAGAGGTTGGTTCAGAGTCAAGGACAGACTGTAACGCAGAGAGATAGACACACACAGAGAGACGGAGAGAGAGAGAGACATGGAGAAAAAGAGAGAGAGAGACACACACACAGAAAGAGAGAAAGGCTCAAAGAGAGGCACACACATATTCAAAGTTATACTCACAGAAAGACACATAACACAACAACAAAACTTTATTTTGAAAGGGTTAAGAATTGGGCACGCAGGCCCGTCTAACATTCTGCCCTTTAGAAGTAGAGCGAGAGACAGAGAGAGTAGAAGAGAGTGTGGGAGAGAAAGGGAGAGAGTGGGAGAGAGATGGAGTGATAGGCAGCCGTGGGAGAGAGAAGAAGAGAGTTGGAGAGAAGAAGAGAGTGGGAACTAAAGGGAGAGACAGGGAGAGAGAGTGAGATAGAATGGGAGACAGGAAGAGGCAGAGAAACAGCGAGTGAGGGAGATGGGGTGGAAGGAGAGGGAGAGGGAGGAAGAGAGTGGTGGAGCTAGAGGGATTGAGTGGGAGAGAGAAAGCCACGGAGCGACAAGAAGACACACATATCTGTCGATACTTTGTAACAGATAACCTATTTTTATTCAACATTAGATATAACTGGTAATTTAATCATAATGATAAAACAAATGTGAAAATACTGAGTCAACATTTAAAATAAATTAAAAAAAAAACTATAAATAATTAAAGTCCTATATATAAATGAAATCGTACAATTAGTTATTTTGTCTAGAACACATTATTCTTGACATGAGACACGAGAAATGTTTCGTAGTTAGACTTTAGTAAAGAAGATATTTTGCCTAACAATTCACTTACCCCAGAGCCACAGATGCATTTAAACTAACCCATTTTTAAATTACACAAGACATTAACTCTTTTTCAACAGCTAATGCTTTTTTGCCTTGCCACTGACAGATCCTCATTTGATAGATCGGATGAACTCAGATCCTAGGACGTGTTTTCATTTATATATCGAACAAGTTTTGTTTTACCCTCGTAGTCTACGCTAACACATAAAAGAAATGAATGCACGTCCATGTTTTACCTTCGTAGTTTACCCTAATAGCTATCTTTCTGTTCTCACATAAAAGAAATGGATGCACGTCCATGCTTTGCCTCGCCGTCGTATCGCCCCGTTTCGTCACAGCTCATTCTTGACATCATGCGAGTTTGTCCCCCCCCCCCCCCCCCCCCTGGTGTATTGTTTTATGGCTGCTACCCGTTTTTCCTGTGCTGTGTCTTTTATATTGCGGCGACCGAGTTCCTCGCTTTGGGAGCGTATTTGCATTGTTGCACTTCTGGACATGAATCAGTTGTTTATTTCTCTTGCACCATTGTTATGACGGAGGATTAAGAGGTGATATGGCGAAATGTTTAACTACGTGGCGTTTTCCAAATCTGGAAGGGTTCAATGAGAGAATAGGAACATTTTTACAAAGTCACGACCAGTCCCTAATTCTATCAGTTGTATTAGAGTGAACAATTTCAACGGATGATTATCAAAGAACAACAAAAACAACAACAAGAACAACATCTACAACCATCACAACAACAACAAAAACAACAACCATAAAAATAACAACAACAAAAAACAACAACACATCTCATGACAGCTTGTCACCTCCTAAGTTTATAATTCTGTAGCTAGAGACAGTATCTCAAACACACAAGCCTACACAATCTCCACACGGCTCTGTTTCTATTTGTGTATGTAAGGTTAGCTACGAAGTAATATGGCGAGAAGAGTGCCGCATGAAGATACTGTTTGGGAACCTCTGGCCTAACGGTATCTGAGATGATTGACATATTGTGCCACATTGACCACTTCAAGTGACGCAGTGAAAAGCTCTTTGTTGTCACAGACACTATCTGTGGCTTGCCAGCGCTATCTTGACCAACTCGTGATGTTTACGTCGTCAAACGGTGTGTTTGAAACTCATTCCCTGGTCATAAAACAGATAAAGTTAATCCCACGCTAAAATGTGTTATAATAGAGCGATAAGTCAGTACATTTACAAAGTCACGTTATTATGAGGTGGGTATATCAGCTGCCTTCCTCGCTGTCATTCTCTAAATTGAAAAGATCTCATAGGATCTCGATTTCGTGGTAGAATGTTACAAATCTCCTGGGTTCTTAATATTTCGTGAGGTTATTTCAACTCTACAGAGGGTTATCAACGCCAGGACAGGGCAGTCTTCGTCGCTTGTGGTTACATTAGCTTGGAGAGGGTCTGGAAATCGTTGTTACAACCGGAAATATTGAGTTATGGGAAACAGAACGGCAGAAGGAGAAAGAGGAAATGGATTCTCAGAGTAGCAGAGAAGAGTTAGCTGCCCCCAAAGTAACTCCCCCCCTAACAATGACCACCATCTTTATTAGTTCACGGAAGCTTGTTCAATGTAGTCGTGGATAATCTCAATACCCACAAGCCAACTCCACCATCCAACACTCGGTGAACGCGCCTACGACCTGCTCTAGTCCTAGGGTATCTATAGGGCGTAGAGATCGCTTACGCTTGCTGGCAGGACCCATGATGATGTATCTGGTATTAAGGAAACAATTCTGCTGTCTGATTCAAGTACCCGGCGATCCTGTAAAGAAGCAGCGAGGAACTAATCAAGCAAGTTTTATTACATGTCATCTGGCAGAACCACCGCATTCCTAGCACAGTAGGGGTCGTATCAGCAACATATAAAAACATGGATAATCAACAGAGGCAATTCGTAAGCAAAGAGTATAGTGCAGTAGTTAAAGCCCCAGCTTCAATTTGACTGACTGATTGGGAGGGACCCTTTAACTATCAGTAATAAAATATTTCTGGGGTCCATCCACCTTCCAATAGTGTAACCAAGAATCTGGGAATATATCACAGTCTGACTGTATCACTATCTCTCTTGTTCTCTCACTCTCTAGCTGCGCCCCTATCTCTTCTTTTTTCCCTCTCGCTGTGCCACTATCACTCCTGCTCTCTCCGGCTGCATCACTATCTCTCTTGTTCTCTCACTCTCTAGTTGCGCCCCTATCTCTTCTTTTTTCCCTCTCGCTGTGCCACTATCGTTCCTGTTCTCTCTGGCTGCGCCACTAACTCTCCTGATCTCTCTAGCTGCGCGACTATCTCTTTACTCCCTCTGCGATACAGCCTCTTCTGCCCTCTGTGGTGGTGAAACCTCTTTTGCGCTATCTAGCTGCGCCACTTAGCTGCACCACTAATGTGTCTTCTTTCTCTGGCAATGCCACTGTCTCTTCTTCTCCATCTCTCTCTCTCACTCTCTCTCTCTCTCGCTCTCTCCATACATGTTATGCCATCTCTGGCTATTCCACTGTCTCTTCTGCCCTATCTGGCAGCTCCACTGCTTCTTCTCCTATCTCTGTCTACTCCACTGCCCCTACCTTCTCTCTGGTTACGCCACTGCTCCTTGTCCTCGCTCTGACCACTCTATTGCCTCTCCCCTCTCTGACCATCTGACTATCTGACCATGCCACTCCCTCTCCTCCTCAACTGACCACGCCGCTGTTTTTATCTCCTTTCTATGACCACACCACCTCCTCTCTTCTTTCTGACCACGCCACTGCCCTTCGTCCTCTCTCTGACTACGCCACTGCCTCTCCTCCGCTCTCTGACCACGCCACTGCCTCTCCTCCGCTCTCTGACTACGCCACTGCCTCTCCTCCGCTCTCTGACCACGCCACTGCCTCTCCTCCGCTCTCTGATCATGCCACTGCCTCTCCTCCGCTCTCTGCCCACGCCAATGCCTCTACTCCGCTCTCTGACCACGCCACTGCCTCTCCTCCGCTCTCTGATCATGCCACTGCCTCTCCTCCGCTCTCTGACCACGCCACTGCCTCTCCTCCGCTCTCTGATCATGCCACTGCCTCTCCTCCGCTCTCTGACCACGCCACTGCCTCTCCTCCGCTCTCTGATCATGCCACTGCCTCTCCTCCGCTCTCTGACCACGTCAATGCCTCTCCTCCGCTCTGTGACCACGCCCCTGCCTCCCTTCTCTGTGACCACGCCACTGCCTCTCCTCCGCTCTCTGACTACGCCACTGCCTCTCCTCCGTTCTCTGATCATGCCACTGCCTCTCCTCCGCTCTCTGATCATGCCACTGCCTCTCTTCCGCTCTCTGATCATGCCACTGCCTCTCCTCCACTCTCTGACTACGCCACTGCCTCTCCTCCGCTCTCTGACCACGCCACTGCCTCTCCTCCGCTCTCTGACCAAGTCACTGCCTCTCCTCCGCTCTGTGGCCACGCTAATGCCTCTCCTCCGCTCTCTAATCATGCCATTGCCTCTCCTCCGCTCTCTGACTACGCCACTGCCTCTCCTCCGCTCTCTGACCACGCCACTGCCTCTCCTCCGCTCTCTGACCAAGTCACTGCCTCTCCTCCGCTCTGTGGCCACGCTAATGCCTCTCCTCCGCTCTCTAATCATGCCACTGCCTCTCCTCCGCTCTCTGACCACGCCACTGCCTCTCCTCCGCTCTCTGACCAAGTCACTGCCTCTCCTCCGCTCTGTGGCCACGCTAATGCCTCTCCTCCGCTCTCTAATCATGCCACTGCCTCTCCTCCGCTCTCTGACCACGCCACTGCCTCTCCTCCGCTCTCTGACCAAGTCACTGCCTCTCCTCCGCTCTGTGGCCACGCTAATGCCTCTCCTCCGCTCTCTAATCATGCCACTGCCTCTCCTCCGCTCTCTGACCACGCCACTGCCTCTCCTCCGCTCTCTGACCAAGTCACTGCCTCTCCTCCGCTCTCTGACTACGCCACTGCCTCTCCTCCGCTCTGTGGCCACGCTAATGCCTCTCCTCCGCTCTGTGGCCACGCTAATGCCTCTCCTCCGCTCTCTGACCACGCCACTGCCTCTCCTCCGCTCTCTGACCAAGTCACTGCCTCTCCTCCGCTCTGTGGCCACGCTAATGCCTCTCCTCCGCTCTCTGACCACGCCACTGCCTCTCCTCCGCTCTCTGACCAAGTCACTGCCTCTCCTCCGCTCTCTGATCATGCCACTGCCTCTACTCCGCTCTCTGACCAAGTCACTGCCTCTCCTCCGCTCTCTGATCATGCCACTGCCTCTCCTCCGCTCTCTGATCATGCCACTGCCTCTCCTCCGCTCTCTGATCATGCCACTGCCTCTCCTCCGCTCTCTGATCATGCCACTGCCTCTCCTCCGCTCTCTGATCATGTCACTGCCTCTCCTCCGCTCTCTGATCATGCCACTGCCTCTCCTCCGCTCTCTGATCATGTCACTGCCTCTCCTCCGCTCTCTGATCATGCCACTGCCTCTCCTCCGCTCTCTGATCATGCCACTGCCTCTCCTCCGCTCTCTGATCATGCCACTGCCTCTCCTCCGCTCTCTGACCAAGTCACTGCCTCTCCTCCGCTCTCTGATCATGCCACTGCCTCTCCTCCGCTCTCTGATCATGCCACTGCCTCTCCTCTGCTCTCTGATCATGCCACTGCCTCTCCTCCGCTCTCTGATCATGCCACTGCCTCTCCTCCGCTCTCTGATCATGCCACTGCCTCTCCTCCGCTCTCTGATCATGCCACTGCCTCTCCTCCGCTCTCTGATCATGCCACTGCCTCTCCTCCGCTCTCTGATCATGCCACTGCCTCTCCTCCGCTCTCTGATCATGCCACTGCCTCTCCTCCGCTCTCTGACTACGCCACTGCCTCTCCTCCGCTCTCTGACTACGCCACTGCCTCTCCTCCGCTCTCTGATCATGCCACTGCCTCTACTCCGCTCTCTGATCATGCCACTGCCTCTCCTCCGCTCTCTGATCATGCCACTGCCTCTCCTCCGCTCTCTGATCATGCCACTGCCTCTCCTCCGCTCTCTGATCATGCCACTGCCTCTCCTCCGCTCTCTGATCATGCCACTGCCTCTACTCCGCTCTCTGATCATGCCACTGCCTCTACTCCGCTCTCTGATCATGCCACTGCCTCTACTCCGCTCTCTGACCAAGTCACTGCCTCTCCTCCGCTCTCTGATCATGCCACTGCCTCTCCTCCGCTCTCTGACTACGCCACTGCCTCTCCTCCGCTCTCTGATCATGCCACTGCCTCTACTCCGCTCTCTGATCATGCCACTGCCTCTCCTCCGCTCTCTGATCATGCCACTGCCTCTCCTCCGCTCTCTGATCATGCCACTGCCTCTCCTCCGCTCTCTGATCATGCCACTGCCTCTCCTCCGCTCTCTGATCATGCCACTGCCTCTCCTCCGCTCTCTGATCATGCCACTGCCTCTCCTCCGCTCTCTGATCATGCCACTGCCTCTCCTCCGCTCTCTGATCATGCCACTGCCTCTACTCCGCTCTCTGATCATGCCACTGCCTCTACTCCGCTCTCTGATCATGCCACTGCCTCTCCTCCGCTCTCTGATCATGCCACTGCCTCTACTCCGCTCTCTGATCATGCCACTGCCTCTCCTCCGCTCTCTGATCATGCCACTGCCTCTCCTCCGCTCTCTGATCATGCCACTGCCTCTACTCCGCTCTCTGATCATGCCACTGCCTCTCCTCCGCTCTCTGATCATGCCACTGCCTCTCCTCCGCTCTCTGATCATGCCACTGCCTCTCCTCCGCTCTCTGATCATGCCACTGCCTCTCCTCCGCTCTCTGATCATGTCACTGCCTCTCCTCCGCTCTCTGATCATGCCACTGCCTCTCCTCCGCTCTCTGATCATGCCACTGCCTCTCCTCCGCTCTCTGATCATGCCAATGCCTCTCCTCCGCTCTCTGATCATGCCACTGCCTCTCCTCCGCTCTCTGATCATGCCACTGCCTCTCCTCCGCTCTCTGATCATGCCACTGCCTCTCCTCCGCTCTCTGATCATGCCACTGCCTCTCCTCCGCTCTCTGATCATGCCACTGCCTCTCCTCCGCTCTCTGATCATGCCACTGCCTCTCCTCCGCTCTCTGATCATGCCACTGCCTCTCCTCCACTCTCTGACTACGCCACTGCCTCTCCTCCGCTCTCTGACTACGCCACTGCCTCTCCTCCGCTCTCTGATCATGCCACTGCCTCTCCTCCGCTCTCTGATCATGCCACTGCCTCTCCTCCGCTCTCTGATCATGCCACTGCCTCTCCTCCGCTCTCTGACTACGCCACTGCCTCTCCTCCGCTCTCTGATCATGCCACTGCCTCTCCTCCGCTCTCTGATCATGCCACTGCCTCTCCTCCGCTCTCTGATCATGCCACTGCCTCTCTTCCGCTCTCTGATCATGCCACTGCCTCTCCTCCGCTCTGTGACCAAGCCAATGCCTCTACTCCGCTCTCTGATCATGCCACTGCCTCTCTTCCGCTCTCTGATCACGCCACTGCCTCTCCTCCGCTCTCTGATCATGCCACTGCCTCTCCTCCGCTCTCTGATCATGTCACTGCCTCTCCTCCGCTCTCTGATCATGCCACTGCCTCTCCTCCGCTCTCTGATCATGCCACTGCCTCTCCTCCGCTCTCTGATCATGCCAATGCCTCTCCTCCGCTCTCTGATCATGCCACTGCCTCTCCTCCGCTCTCTGATCATGCCACTGCCTCTCCTCCGCTCTCTGATCATGCCACTGCCTCTCCTCCGCTCTCTGATCATGCCACTGCCTCTCCTCCGCTCTCTGATCATGCCACTGCCTCTCCTCCGCTCTCTGATCATGCCACTGCCTCTCCTCCGCTCTCTGATCATGCCACTGCCTCTCCTCCACTCTCTGACTACGCCACTGCCTCTCCTCCGCTCTCTGACTACGCCACTGCCTCTCCTCCGCTCTCTGATCATGGCACTGCCTCTCCTCCTCTCTCTGATCATGCCACTGCCTCTCCTCCGCTCTCTGATCATGCCACTGCCTCTCCTCCGCTCTCTGACTACGCCACTGCCTCTCCTCCGCTCTCTGATCATGCCACTGCCTCTCCTCCGCTCTCTGATCATGCCACTGCCTCTCCTCCGCTCTCTGATCATGCCACTGCCTCTCTTCCGCTCTCTGATCATGCCACTGCCTCTCCTCCGCTCTGTGACCAAGCCAATGCCTCTACTCCGCTCTCTGATCATGCCACTGCCTCTCTTCCGCTCTCTGATCACGCCACTGCCTCTCCTCCGCTCTCTGACTACGCCACTGCCTCTCCTCAGCTCTCTGATCATGCCACTGCCTCTCCTCCGCTCTCTGATCATGCCACTGCCCCTCTTCCGCTCTCTGATCATGCCACTGCCTCTCCTCCGCTCTCTGATCATGCCACTGCCCCCCTTCCGCTCTCTGATCATGCCACTGCCTCTCCTCCGCTCTCTGATCATGCCACTGCCTCTCCTCCGCTCTGTGACCATGCTACTGCCTCTCCTCCGCTCTCTGACCATGCCACTGCCACTCGCCCACTCTGTGACCATGCCACTGCCTCTCCTCCAGTTGTTCCCATACACGAGAGGCAATCAAGTGTTGATCTCTCATTGATTCAATGCTGACACCTGGAAGATCTAGGCCAAATCTTAAGGTCGCGTGCCAACAGTCTTGACGCAGATACCAGCACTGTTCCCGCGTTGGCGTGTTCTACTGGAGCAGAGAGCAAAGCCACTTACTTTTAGGAGACCTTGACCTAGATAAGGGTTGGTACAGGACAGGATTCGTGGTGCTAAGGGTAGATTATTGCCAAGGGAAGACACGTACTCTTAAGATAAAGAGAAAGGGGGAGGGGAAGGAAGAGAGAGAGAGAGAGAGAGAGGGAGGGAGGGATAAATAGAGAGAAATGGCGGGAGGAGGAGAGGTAGAGATGGGGTGGAAGGTTGACAAAGACTATGAATGAAGGTGAGAGGAAGGTAGGGAGGGAGGGAGAGACGGAGGGAGGGAAAGAAAGAGGAAAGGAGAGAGAGGGGGAAAAGAGGGAGTGAAGAGCGGGAAGAAGAGAAAAAGGGTGAGCGAGCAATAGAGAGAAAGGGAGGCGGATCCGAGAAGGGACGGGTGAGGAAGTGAGAGATGGAGAGATAGGAAGAGTGCAGAGAGAGATCGGGAAGGGAAGGTTTAAATGGGAGAGACAAGGGGATGGAGAGAGAAAGAATGGGAAAGATGGAGAGACGAAGCTAACTAGTTATTTTGTTAGTTACCTAGTTATTTAGTTAGTTATTTAGTTAGTTTTTATCGTTTCTTTTCTTATTCAGTCAGTTGCTCAGTGGTGGAGATTTGCCCGCAACAGACGAGCAATATCTCCGGCGGACCTATTCTCGCTGGTCGCGAGATCCGCACAGTGGAAGGATGGGAGATTTGCTCGCAACAGATGAGCAATATCTCTGGCGATATCTCCGGCGGGCCTATTCGCGGTGGTCGCGGGATCCGCACAAGTCAGGCGAAGAGTCTGACGGTAGTATACGCTCTACACAGGTCCGGACACTTGTGATTGACACATGTGAGCCTCCTATGGTCCAGGCGCGTACGAGGCCCTTACCTGTGGGACTTGGCTGAACGCCTCTAAGTCGGGTCCCTTAGGTTCCAGGGTCTGGCCACCACTCGCCACCTGCTCGTGAAGGGGAGGTCTCGGAGGGTTGACGCTGAGCCGCCAGCTTCTGCAGCCTACCTTGTTCCAGACGTATTGGTTACCCATTCCTCTGGAGTACACAAGGCAAGGCCGAGAGAGGAAACATGTCGTTTGGGCACCACATGTTTTTCTGAAGCTCTGCCCAGGCATTGTGATGGAATTTTGGCCACATTCCAACTCACATAGTTTGGTCTGTCAAGACTGTAAGGTGCCACTTACATAGTTAGTTAGTTATCTGTTCGGGTATCATCCATGCACTCCGGACTTGTCCATAGATGCTCAGGACCCCCCCCCCCCCCCCCCGTGCTCAACCCCAGCATATGCATCAGCGTCTGGCGGCTAATAGTGCCAGTTACAAGTATGTGTTGGTTAACAAGATCCCTCTTTCCACCCATGTGTCTCATGTCTGGCCCGAAGGAGATTTATTATAGGGCTCCTAGACTGATTGAATGTGGAGTCCCGCCTGCAGTTTCTTTGGCAGGACCCGACCGTGGTTTAAGGCATCTTAGATACTAGATTGCCTGAGACAGTAGCATGGTGGGAACATCATGAATAGGATGATAGAACAATGGGAACCTTATCAATAAAATGATGGAACAATGAGAACATCTTCAATAAAATGATGGAACAATGAGAACATCATCAATAAAATGACGAACAATGGGAACATCGTCAATAAAATAATGGGACAATGAGAACATCATCAAATGGATGATGGGACAACCTGAATATCATCAGTAGAATGATGGGACATGGGAACATCATCAATAGAATGAGAGAACAATGGGAACATCATCAATAGATTTGGGAACAATGGGAGCATCATCAATAACATGATGGAACAATGGGAACATCATAAATAGAATGGTGGAGCAATGGGAATATCTTCAATAAAATTATGGAACAATGGAGACATCGTCAACAAAATAATGGGACAATGAGAACACAATCAATAGGATGATGGGAAAATGGGAATATCATCAGTAGAATGATGGGACTTCGGAACATCATCAATAGAATGAGGGAACAATTGGAACATCATAAATAGAATGATGGAGCAATGGGAACATATTCAATAAAATTATTTTAAAATGGGAACATCATCAATAAAATGATGGTACAATGAAAAAATCACCAATATATTTGATCCACAACACTAAAGATTTGGGAACAATGGGAACATCATCAATACAATGATGTAACAATGGGAACATCATAAATAGAATGATGGAGCAATGGGAACATATTCAATAAAATGATTAAAAAATGGGAACATCATCAATAAAATGATGGTACAATGAGAAAATCACCAATATATTTGATCGACAACACTAAAGATCAAGCGTGATCTGTGGAGGTGTGTGAACGCTCACGTCATACGGCAAGGCACATGTTGTTGATGATTTAAAGCATCGGCTTAAAGGCAAGATGTTTGAATTCATTGCACCGGGTTTTATCCCATATTTCTTCGGTCTCTTTCCAAAGGGCGGCCTGTTTAAAGCGTCGCAAGAATACCTTAGACAGACAGAGAAGTTATATTAGGTTCCACCCCTGGCTCAGATTAATAATCCTATGACCGATTCAGCCACAAATAGGGTATTAATTTGAAGGTAATTGTTGTTATGAAATTGGCCAGAATTTAAAAGTACATTTTGTACTTGCAGCCGTCAGCCAAGGGACATAACCGTGAAGTACACTTCTCTAATCCAGGCTGAAATGCTCTATTGACATTACCCCAGCCCAGATATCCAGTCCTAAAAATAAACTTGAATCATCGCCAATATTTTGTAGGTTTCTGGGTCACTTTTGTCAGCTGACGAAACCGATTACGCCCATAAGTGTGGGTCTTGTGATAAAGTTTAACTTATTTTACTAATATCTAAAGAAAGTTTATTATAATGTTGATGTTTAGTTTGAATCGTAGCAGAGAAACTGAGACGTTTTGTGGTCTGTGTCTGCGAGTGATGATGTTGTTGATAATTGCAGACTTGTATAAAAGTCTATGAATTTTAAAAGAAGTTGAAAACCAAGAGGATGGACTTCATTGGCCCGGTGTTTATCCCAAATGGCTCGGTCTCTTTCCGCAGGACCGCCCACCGAAAGCGTCGCATAAACCACGAACTCCGTAGATCCAGCGACGATCCTTAGGAGACTCCGAGAAAAATGAACTCCTGAACCAATGTCGTAGCCCGGAATAGAACCCACAATCTTCGGAGTGAGAGGCAGGCTAACAGTCTAAGGACCACGGTGTGCACGGTGGAAGAGGCAGCCAGAATTTTCCTCCTGTTGGGAACGTCGAGAGCTGACATCGAACCTTTATACAACCGCGTTAATGCCATTGACAGGTTAACGTCCCGACCATTTTACGATTGTGCTTCAAGTGAAAATCTTAAAAGCCACAATGACTCTTTGAGTTGTCCAAACAGATGGAAATCACTTGAGATTAGATCTGGCGATTATCTTGGATGCAGTACACACTAACATTGGAGGTCTTTGAGGGTTCCAACCGTTGCACGGACAGTGTGGCTTCGAGCATTGTCATGCTGCAAAACGACTCATTTACTCAAAGTCCGCGTCGTTTGGATTTGATTGAGGGTCAAAATCTCCTACACCACTCATACACTTTCTGGACTGACAGGCATGCATTACGATATTGCACCTTCATTCGTTGATGGATTTCTATAGGTTTCACCCCTTCACTGATAAAAAAAAAAAAAAACGAATAACAGAAATCTGCTCCTCTTTGGCGCATGTCAAAAGTGGGGCGGCCATCTTTAAATTGTCCTTATGACGTCACCGTGTTCGTCTGCTACTGATGTAACCCGTTAAACATTGTTGACATCCTCAACTACAATATTGAAAGTTGCAAGACATGGCTGGGTTATTGGAATTTATATCCTACTGTTAAGGTTAGTTAGTTAATTTGTTAGTTAGTTAGTCAGTCAGTCAGTCAGTCAGTCAGTAAGTCAGTCAGTCAGTCAGTCAGTCAGTCGGTCGGTCGGTCGGTCGATCGGTCGGTCGGTCGGTCGGTCGGTCGGTCGATCGATCGGTCGGTCGGTCGGTCGGTCGGTCAGTCAGTCAGTCAGTCAGTCAATCAGTTAGTTAGTTAGTCAGTCAGTCAATCAGTCAGTCAGTCAGTCAGTCAGTCAGTCAGTCGGTCGGTCGATCGGTCGGTCGGTCGGTCGATCGGTCGGTCGGTCGGTCGGTCGATCGGTCGGTCGGTCGGTCGGTCGGTCGGTTAGTTAGTTAGTTAGTTAATTAGTTAGTTAGTTAGTTAGTTAGTTAGTTAGTTAATTTGTTTGTTTGTTTGTTAGTCGACAAATCATCCTTATTGCACATCGAACCATTCAGTCAATAAGTGCTCAGATCCCCTCCTCAGTAAATCCCGCAGCGTGTAGCGACTCACGACACCAGTTCTGTGTTGGTTTATTAATCATCTTTGCTTCCTGCATAGTGTTCTTGTTTGGCCACACCTCATTTAACTTGCTGTTCTCGCAATATAACCATGGATGTAGATTCACAGTCAACACTTGGTTCTCTCAAACGACTTACTTCTCGTAGAGCATTCAGTTTATCCGCCTGATCCATGGCTCGTCCGCCCTCTACAGCAGCCTTACTTTCAAGCCTGTTAGCCTTCCCATATCCTTTTTCGATGTCCAACTGCCAAGGGATTTTTAACGTGCGCAACAATACACACGGGTGTCCGATTGCATTTGACACCCGCATACCCTGACACGAAAATGAAACTAATCTTTGACAACGGTTACCGCTCCAGAGACAATAACGACTGTCTTCGGGCCCACCATATCTCTATCTTCTTGAGTATACTCACTGAGTCACTAAGGAAACGTGCCCGAGTGAAGGCCTATGTCTCGAGCCATGTAATTGCTTTACTTACTGCCATGACTTGCAAAGTCAGACTACTTGTCATCAAGGCAAAAGCACCAGCATCTCCATTCACAATTATCCTTCCAGATTGAGCCGTAAAGGCCCATGGCAAAGCGGTTTAGTCGCGCAAAATGGGTACGATGAACGTCTGTGTCCATACTCACAGAGTGAGCGTAGTCAAAGGTGGAAAAACGTCTCAAATACACGGAATGGAACGCCTGATTAGCGAATCCATTACGTGGAAACCCGAAGCGAAATCCTGCTGAGTGAATGTCGCCCGCAGTCTGTCCGTCCCTGATTGTGCTTGAGCGACTGTCACATAATAGACCAACGTGATTTAACCCGAGATGAGAATAATAGGCGTTCTGAATTAGCGGCTGTTCGAGGCCAAGGGCTGTTTCAACAAATCCAGGAAATGTAACTGCACGTGTTTACATCTGGTCGACGGATTGGGAACACTCGGTGGTGAGGGAGACGGGTCCCGGCATCGCTTTGACAGTTTGTCAACATTCGAATACAGATGGAACCCGTCGGATCCTGGTTGCAATCGGATGTCAGCCATCACAGGTCGGGCAAAGTTAGCAGCTGCAGATGTGTAGGGGAAGTGAGTGAGCTGAATCATACATCGCTTTGACAGTTCATAAACAGGTTGGATTGAGAGCGGAAGTACTCAGCTCGGAAGAAAACAGTCCATCTGACATATAGAGTTTTCGGACATCACGCAGATTGGCAGATTGCTATTGACAACTGTTGTTGGGATCATACAGTAACTCGCTAGCTTTTTGGGGATGTCAAAACAAGTGTTGACAACTCTGACAGTGACTGAGCCAGGGAGGATAGATTCTTGACAATGGATGATATTCCCAAATAACACCTGTGTGGACAGGAAGACTACCATCACGTGACTAATTTTAGGTTTTGCCATAAACCATGATTGGGAGAAACAGTGTTGACCAAAACCGTGGATTATGATGGACGTGTTTGTGGGAGAGCTCTACAGTGTTAGCTTAATTTAATATTAACTAGCATGTGTCGTTATGGCAAAGTGTAGCAGTCATCCCGGAATGAGGATAGTTTGCATAAGGTAGAACCTATTATAATTAGTTCTAATTAATATAGGCTGTAGTCTTGTTAAAACTAGAGTGATACTTGGCTCTGTTAGTTGAAAATAGATTAGTGAAGTGTTGATAAGCTTTACTAGTTGAGAATTGAGTAATGAGGGATAATTGGGATATTCCCGTAGGTGTCCCTGGTGGGCGGGGTTCCGCATTCTGTTTGTTGATTTTCTTTTCTTGTCTTGGCCTGATGATAACCAATGGGCTGAGTCATCTGTCCCTGACAGAGTAGGTTCATTGTATTTTACTGAGCAAGGGCCAAGGGCCACGATCATCTAATAGAGATCAGTGACGGGGAGGCTTTCACCAGTTGTATGATCTATTTTACAGGTTCCCTCAGGTTGGAATGAAGAACCCGGAACCAATGAAAAATCCGATCCCGGATAAATTATGATGCAGAAAGATTGGCCAGCCACCTTCTAAATGGGTCGGTGCTAGAAGAAGCTGATACCCATGGCTCGGTGGAGCTGAATGGTATAAGTATCCTACATGAGTGCATACCAATCGTTAACACACCTGAAGTGATGGATGTTCAGCCCACGTGGAACTAGATCAGTAAGAACTGATGGTCACATTAGATGAAACCAAACATTGAAGTGTAGTTGTTCACGTATCAAGGAAATCAGAACTGTCAGACAATATCTAGTAAATAAAGCAAGACATTTATGTCTAGAATATGACTGTTTAAGAGTGAAAATATAGAACATTTCGCTAGAAGAAAACGGCAGGTTCATAGGACAGTGTTCCATGTTTTATTCACTGCGCCGGAAATTATGAAGCCTGAGTTTCTATAAACTATTAGGAACCGTGGTGTTAGGAACAATAATAGTATTTTTCACGGATTATATTTACATGGGATTCAGATCTCATGGTCATCAGAACTCCTGGAGGAGGACATGTCTGGAGATAGTTAGTCGTTAGTTAGTTAGTCGACAGATCATCCTCGTTGCACATCGAACCATTCAGTCCATAAGTGCTCGAATCCCCTCCTCAGCAAATCCCGCAGCATGTAGCGGCTAACGACGCCAGTTCTGTGTTGGTTTATCAATCTTCTTTGGCTTCCTGCGTAGTGTTCTTGTTTGGCCACCCCTCTTTTAATTTGCTGCTCTAGCAGTCTGGCCATTGTTGTAGATTCACAGTCATCACTTGGTTCTCGCAAAAGTCTCACATCACGTAGAGCATTCAGAATGTCAGCCTGGTCCATGGCGCGTCCGCCCTCCACAGTAGCCTCACCTGCGAGCTTGTCAGCCCGCTCATTTCCTTGTACTCCCGCATGCCCTGGCACGAAGGTGAAACTAATCTTTGCCAGCCGAGACCGCTTCAGAGGCAGCAACCATTCTCTTCGGATCGACCCCTCCTCTATCCTCTTGATCATGTTCATTGAGTCGCTAAGGAAACAAGCCCTGGTGAATGTCTGTGTCTCGAGCCATGTTATTGCTTTACTTACTGCCATGACTTCCATGGTCAGGCTACTTGTGGTTTCAGTGAAAGCACCAGAGTCCTCCTTCACAATTCTCCCTCCGGCCCGAGCTGTAAAGGCCCATGAGCTTCTCACATGTCGGACGACCGACCCATCTGTGTAGATGACCGCGTCACCGTCTAGCGAATTCTCGAAAATCAACGCTTGTACTTCAGCCTCAACAGCAGCCGGATTTTCTTGTCTGCATTTTCTATCTAGTTGGATGCAAACTGAAAAGGATGTGCAGAAGTCTGTTGGCACTTGCACCCACTCCTCGCCAGGTTCTAAGTCCTCAAGTGAACACACCTGTTGAAGAATGTCTTCGGCTTGACCCATCCACGACCGTCCTCTTTTTAACCTGCTGCCCTTCACCTTCTTAATTTCACTATGCAGTGGATGTTGTGTGTTTGCGTTAATTCTGAGGTAGGCGCGTGCCCTGCAAACTTGTATTCTCTCTTCAATGGTTGGAAAATCAAGAAGGTAGCGCATCGCCCTGCATGCTGTATCTCTTGTACATCCAAGAATAATGCGCATAGCTTCATTCTGTATCCTTTCCATCCTTTCTATCTGCTTATGGCTGAGAGTCAAGATTGCCATTGCATACTCCAAAAACAGACATGACCAGCCCCTCGTACAGAAGACATAGATGGCGCTGCTCACAGTTTGCTGCCGCCATCACCCGCATCGCTGCCAAACCCCGCTTGGCCTTTGTTATCACCTGGTCTATGTGCACATTATAAGCAAGGCTTCGATCAAACCGTATCCCCAGGTAATTCATTGCCTGCGTTCTTTCCACCGTCTCTGAACACAGCATTACAGTTGGTGTTGGATTGTTGACAATATGATTATTCAACGAGAACCAAGTCACTGTTGCCTTTGTTGGGTTGACCATTGCCCCAGCTTCATCACACCAAGTACTTATGCGATTGAGTTCGGTTTGTAGTTCCCCAGCAACCTCCTCTCTATCCTTACCCTGACGATACACTAAAACATCATCGGCATATGACAATGTCCTGCCAGGTCCAGTGATCTGCTCACTGGTGATTCTCACTGTGTAGGCGTTGAACAGTACTGGAGATAATGGTGATCCCTGTGGTAGGCCAGGATATATTGTTGTTGGTTCCGAAGTCCAACTGCCACATCTAAAAACTACTTTCCGTTGGAAGAGGGCTGCAGCGATCCAACTAAGGAGGAATGGACTTACGTTTAGTTCAAGAATCTGAAACATTAAAAAATCCAGTGGTACTCTGTTGTATGCGTCCTCAAGATCAATCGCTGCAGCAACGGTTTCAGTGCCTGAGTGGAAACCTTCATAGACATCATGGGCAAAGACTGCTGCATTGGTCCAGGTTTCTCTTTTTGGACGGTACCCACCCAGGGTAGGTGGGAAAACACCTTGCCTCTCTAGTTGGCTTGATATTTTCCTGGCAATTACCTTCTCCAGCAGCTTGCCTATTGTATTCTGCATGGTTATAATTCGATATCCCTGAATTTTTGTGTGGTCTTTGTCAGGCTTCGGCAAGGGAATCAGATAGCTGTGTAACCATTCCTCCTTGATGCTAGCACTCCCTATACTGTTGTTGTACATGTCTGCTAGTTTCTCTAGCTCATTGTCGGTACACCTATTTATGTCGTCGTATCTTATGCCATCAGGACCCGGAGCACTGTTTTTTGATCGTCGAAGCACAACCTTGATTTCTTTCACTGTCACTGTGTCTTCATCCGAAGTGTTCTGGGCCTTGCATCTGTCTGAGGTGACCTCCTTGGCCAGATTTCGACCTCCCATGTCTGTCTGGTTGCTCTGCTCAAGGTAGCGTTCAAAGAGGGCTTTGCCCTTGTCCTCGTCAGTCCTCTGCCAGATGAGGTCAGCACCTTGGAAGTCAGAAATGCTCTTATTCTTGACTACACCACTCATGCTTTTATGTAGTCGCCAGAACAATTTCAGTGACTTGTCTGTGCTTACTCTTTGACACACCTCTGCCCATTTTTCGCTTTTAACCACCGTGACCAGTTTTTTGAAATAGCTTACTTTTGTGTGCATCTCTCTTTCTAAGTGCAAGCAGGGACTAGGATGACCAGCTCTGTTCTTCTTGGCATTTTGCCATCTCCTTACAGCACTACGCTTATCCACCCAAGCCTTCTCCACCTCGAAACTCCACCACGGTGGCTGCTCCCAGCTTTTTTTTTTCCGCCCTGAAACGTTCTGCGCTTGTCACGTCTTATTTTACTCACCACATCTTGCCCTGTACTGTCATACTGGAACGTCTTTACCTTTAGCTTGTGCTGCCTGGTTCTGCCTTTCTCCACCAATGTCTGGAGAGAAGGGCACGACTTCGGTGAGGTCCATTGTGATGAGTCTTGTGATGTCGTGTGATCCTTGCAATGATGAGTGGACTCTGAACATGAACTCTGTGGTCTGACCTATACATTTACATTAGAATACACGACACACATTTTCTTCGCATACACGTCTCAGATACGTTACACTTTTCTTTTAATAAATTAATCTTTATTAATTTTTAGAAGCAAGAGTTGTTGAGTATGTTGCGTTGGGGAAGTATGAGAGGGGGCATAGTACGACAGTGAGAGAGTGATAGGGAAAGGTGTCCATAGGCTGATGGAGTGTGTTGGACGGAAGCTGGTGGATTCTCCAGGATATTGAAAGGGAAAAAATATTATAATGTGGGTGTTGACTCTCCTCACTCCAGGGACGACACTTTAAAGGAGGACACGACAGCGACCAGTGGCAAACGAAACACCCAATACATGGAAGTGAGGAATTAAAGCAGCCATGAGCAGGACGTGGCTATTCCTCTGGTGAGCCCAGTCTCAGAGCAATATGTGCCGACTCTGCAATTATGGAAACCTCCTTGGATAGTGAGGGAATACCCATGGTCTGCCCCTGTCTTCCCTTGAGGGTTGACCGTGATGTCTTTGACCGTTCTATCTTGACCAGCTGAAATGTGGGCGACACCACAACAGTAAGAGACTAACGGGCCTCGAAACCCGAGGAAGGCTAATCTAATTGAAAAATGCCCGCCGAAGTCGGAAGTGCCGGCCTAAGGGCGGCAAATAAAAACTGGCACTACGCAATTACGTCCGAGTGAAATGTCGATCGTGCCCGGAACAGCTCTGACTAACTAGACTTCCGAATGCCCGGAACAGCTCTGACTAGCTAGTTTTCCATATGTCCCTCGTGCTAGGAACAGCTCTGACTGACTAGTTTTCCGAATGTCCTTCGGGTCCGGAACAGCTCTGACTAGCTAGTTTTCCAAATGTCCTTCATGCCCGGAACAACTCTATTTTGTTTTCCGGGCACAGCGACAAGCACATGTCCGAATCAAAAGTTCGCTTAGTGGACACCGTCTGCAGTCCGACCGTCCCTGGTTTGTGCGTAGAGCGGCACGTAACAAACGAGAGGCCTAATACACTGAAGTGAGGAATTAAAGCAGCCATGAGCAGGACGTGACGATTACCTCCGTGAGCCCAGCACCAGGGCGCTATGTATCGGTATGGCAACTCTGGAAGCCACCCTGTATGGCGGAAAATGCCATGGACTGTCCCTGCCTTCCCTTGAGGGCTGATCGTGAAATATTCGACCGTTCTAACTTGAACAGCTTGAATGTGGACGGCACCACAAAAGTGAGAGTCTCCCAGGAATGCTACCTGTCAAAAATGCACGCTAAAAGTCGGATGTGTTGGCCTAGGGGTTTCGGCCCAGGGTGCATAACAGACACACCGCAATCACATCTGGAAAAAAAAAACACTCCGGATGAACGCAGAAGAAGAAGTATTCTGTCCCCCTGGTTGGAAAATCAAGAAGGTAGCGCATCGCAGTAAATTCTTCATCTCTTGTACATCCAAGAATAATGCACATAACTTCGTTCTGTATCCTCTCCATCCTTACCATCTGCTTATGGTTGGGAGTCAGGATCGCCATTGCACACCAAGAAACAGAAAGGACCAGACCCTCCTATAGAAGACATAGATGGCGCTGCTCACAGTTTGCCGCAGCCATCATCCGCATCGCACCAAAACCCTGCTTGGCCTTTATTATCACCTGGTCAGTATGCTCAGTATAAGCAAGGCTTCGATCAAATCGTATCTCCAGGCATTTCTTCTTCTTCTTCTTCGTTCATCCGGAGTTTTTTTTCGGACGTGATTGCGTTGTGCCTGTCCACAGCAGAGCTGCGTTCTTGCGCCGTTAGGCCGACACATCCGACTTCTGCGGGCATTTGTTGACCGGGTTAACCTTCCCGGGGGTTTCTTAGGACGTTTGGCTCTCACTGTTGTGGTGTTATCCCCCATCCCAGCTGGCCCATATAGAACAGCCAAAGACAACCTGGTCAGCCCTCAAGGGAAGGCAGGGGCAGACCATGGGCATTCCCCGCCATCCAAGGAGGCTTCCATACTTGCAGAGCCAACACACAGCGCTCTGGTACTGGGCTCACCCAAGGAATCGTCACGTCCTGCACATGGCTGCTTAGCCTCACTTCCGTATATTGGGCCTTCCGTTCACCATAGGCTGTTCTTCCGGAAACCAGAAGTATGCAGTCTGCAGATGACATCCACACAGTGAGCTTTCGATTCGGACTTTCCACATAATGGATTTGCTATCCAAGCAATATTCCATTTCGTGCCACTAGGACACTTTTTCCACCTTTTATGAAGCCCACACAGTGTGCTTTCGATTCGGACTTTCCACATAATGGATTTGCTATCCAAGCAATATTCCATTTCGTGCCACTGGGACACTTTTTCCACCTTTTATGAAGCCCACACAGTGAGCTTTTGGTTCGGACTTTCCACGTAATGGATTTGCTATCCAAGCAATATTCCATTTCATGCCTCTGGGGCGCTTTTGTAACCGACATACCTGTGGTATGAAGTGCGGCAGTCTAAATACTTCTTCATGCACCTTTAAATGTCAACCTGAATGTAGTTAAAGTAAGCTGCAGTCAACTTGAGCTTGTTGATATCTCCATAGAGCTTGTCCTCAAATGAAGCAGGTGTGGGCCAAAATATCTTTCTCTGTTCTGCATATATTGGACACTCCTGCAGCAAATGTTTAGCTGTCATTTTACCAGTTCCACAATTGCATTCATCGGTATCTCCTATCTTTAGTTTATTGAACAAGTGGTATTTCAGCCTGTTATGTCCTGTGCGGAGTCTGAAGATTGCTACTTGTTCTCTTCGGTCGAGTTTGTAATATGCATCATCCTTCTGGTGACCTGGATGCTCTGATTCCCATTTGGTTCTATAAGTGCTTTTTATCAACCTCTTTGCCTCGTTATAGGTTATGTCTATGTCAGGCTGTGGTAGCCGTCCGCCCTCTTTTGCCAGTCTGTCAGCCTCTTCATTTCCAGGTATACTGCAATGTGATGGTATCCACTGTATTACAACTTTTTTGGATTTCTGGCATAGACCATGGAGTGCTGCTCTTAGGTCAGCTATTTCTGTGCTGTAATTGCTCTTCAGTATTGAGACAGCTGACTTTGCATCTGTAAAGATAGCTATTTGCTTCTCTTTATTTTCCTCCATCAAGAGCATCTCTGCTGCAGTTTTCAGAGCCTCTACCTCCGCTTTGAAGTTACTTGAAAACTTTCCAGTTGCCACTGAATGTGTTTTTTTCACTCCATTTTTTAAATTTAGGAGAATTCCTCCTCCTCCATTCTCTACTGAATTTTTGGCTGATCCATCTGTATATGCATGGGTCCAATTGCTGCTTGGGTAATGTTCTTTTATGTAGTTTAGGGTTATTTCTCTTCTTTCGGTTTCATGCTGAGTGTTCTTTTTCTCAATACCAGGAATGTTTTCTATCATCTCAGGCAGTAGCTGCCGTCTCCAAGTTGGGAACTTGTCTGCATTGTAAATGGGTTTGACTGTTGATATGTTAAGTATGGGATCTGCCCTAATCTTTCGTTTTGCAGTTTCTACAAAGTTGCTACGCTTCAGTCTTCCCTTTCCAAAACAACTAAACCTTTTATACATAGGGTGGTCTGTCAATCTTCTAAATTTTTCAGCTTGTTGCTGGGCTCTGCTATCTCTTCTATCCTGCATTGGTTGTAAACACGTGATCTTTTCTAGTTCATTAATAGGCGTTGTCTTCAGGCTTCCAGTTATGATTCGCATTCCTTGATTTTGGACTCTGCTTATTTTGTTAAAGTTTGACTTAGCTGCTGTTGCCCAAGCTGCAATGCCATATTCCAGTACTGGCCTCACCCGTCCAGTATATAACTTCTTGAGAACTTTCTCATCTGCTCCCCACGTTGTACCAGCAAGCTTTTTCATGATTGCCATTCTTTGCCTTGCTCTTGTTCGATTTTTCTCAACCTGTGTCTTCCATGTCAGGCGACGATCAAAGGTGACTCCTAGATAGTTTGGATTTTCTTCATGGCGCAATATTTTTCCATTCAATACCAGCTTAGGTTGCTGAGATTTAGTTGAGAGGGAGAATACTGTGCATGTTGTTTTCTCCTCACTTATCTTCACTAGCCATGATTTTGACCAGTCCTCTAGCGCTAATAGGGCTTGCTGTATTCTGCTGTTAGCTGTACTAATATATTCTTCAGATGTCCATATGGCTAGGTCATCTGCAAAGGATGATGTGTGTACTCTGGCTGGAAAATTTTCCGTGATGTCGTTTATATATGCTAGGAATAATGTTGGTGAAAGAACTCCTCCTTGGGGGACACCTTGCTCCAACAGCATCATTTTGCTGGTTTGTCCTTGTACTTTTGTCCTGGCAGTTCTGTTCTCAAGGTAGTGGCTGATCCATTTGTACATTTTCCCACAAACATGCATTTTTTGCAGTTTTACTTTCAGTCCTTCCTTCCATACTTTATCAAATGCTTTTTCTAAATCTATCCAGACCGCTAGTGTGTGCTTTTTCTCTTGGAAGGCATCCTCTATTTCCTGAGCTATATAGGTTATTTGATCTTCAGTGGATCTGTACTTTCTGAATCCTGCTTGGTGAGGTGTTAAGAGTTGGTTTTCTTCCAGATGCCATGTTAGCCTGCCATTGATAATGCGTTCCATTAATTTTCCTACACATCTAAGAAGACTGATAGGTCGATAGCCATTTGGTTCTTCCAGGTCTTTTCCTTTCTTTGGGACTGGTATTAGTATAGCTTCCTTCCATGCTTGTGGGACTATTCCCCTCTTCCAGCTGTAATTTAGGACTGCTAGTAGTTTCTTTTTTGCCTTAGTGCCTAGTCCTATTAGCATTTCATTTGTGATTCCATCCTTTCCTGGTGATGTCTTCTTTTTTAGGGTATTCATTGCCTGTTCCATTTCTTCCATTGTTAGATTTGCCATCATATATTCTGCTGCTGTCTCTTTATATCTATGATGTATCTGTTTATCTTTGATTGCTTTCTTCTGTTCGGCTGTAATATCAATGTGGTTTGCACTGGCATAGTGTTCCATTAGTGCATTTGCAGCCTTTTTTCCTGTAAGCAAGGCATTTCCTTGTTTAATTGTTATTTGTTTGTTTCTAGGTCCTTCATTGTTCATGGCTTTCACTAGTTTCCATAGTTTGTTTCCATCCCAGTCAAAATTCAGGTTTTCTGTTTTTTTCCTCCAACAATCTCTTGTTGTTTGATTTACTGTTCTTTTATATTTTGCTGCGATGGCTTTGAGAGAGATGTTCGCTTCAGTTGTTTGTTCTCTCTCTGCGGTCTTCCTAGCATCTTCAACTTTGTCCTCCAAAATTTGTAGTTCCTCAGTCCAGTATGGTTTGTAATTTTTCCTCGCTCCTCTTGGAATAGACTCAGTGGCCGCCTGTATTATTGCTCTGTTTAGACTTTCCACCATTTGCTTCATGTTGCCATATCGTGTATTTATGTTTTCACAATATTTGTCTGTTAGTATGGAAAATCTGTCCCAATCTGCTCGTTTGTAATTCCAGCGAGGCAAAGGCTTTTGCTCCTGTGGAACATACTCCATATTTATTACAAGCTTGATTGGTCTGTGGTCACTACCTGCTAATTGGTCAAGCACATGGCGATCGATTTTGTGGAGGATGTCTCCTGTGCAGAAAGCTAAGTCTGGAGTAGAAGTGGTAATCCATCTTCTGGAGTAGAAGCTCGGTGTGTCATCCGCTTTGTTGAATAGATGGAGATTTGAGTCTATTTCCCAGTCCTCCACTTCATCTCCTCTTTTGTCAGTATCTGGGTATCCCCATCTTTCTGAGCGGCTATTAAAGTCTCCGACAACAATGCAATTTGTGTCAGTTATTTCCATGTTTGAGAGTGTAAGATCCTTATCTGCCGGGCTATACAGATTGTAAATTCTTATTTTCATGTCCTTTATCATTATATCAACACCTATAATTTCCGTTTGGTTGTCAGAGATCACAGATACTTCGCTGCAAGGTATTGTATTTCGTGTAAGTATTACAACTCCTCCTTTGTGTCCTTCGCGGTCAAAACGTGTGGCCTGATATCCCTCGACTGAAAATATGCGATTGGCGTTGAGGTGTGTCTCTTGAATGCATGCCACATCTATTCTATCTTTATGAAGACGCTGTGTTAGGGAGGCTTTCTTGTTATAAACTCCTTCGGCATTCCATTGTAGTATGTTGAGAGTCCGGGGTGTTTGGTCAATAGCTCTTAACCTACTCCTCTGTGCCTTGACTCCACAGCACAGGGGAAGGTGACCACCAGTAGTCATGGGTGGACCCCCTCGAGGCAGGGGGCCCGGCACTATCACCGCCTGATGGGACTTCACGGGATTAGCACCATAACGATTAATTTTCATCTGTAGCATCATGAAATGATAAAGTTACGTTGCACTTCTTTGTCAAGCCTGTGGCTCAGTACATCCGATTTCGACAAGCATTTTTCGGGATGCTTTCCCTAGCCTTTGACTGTCCCCAGTCTACCTACAAGGCAGCAGGTTTGTGCGTCACTTCGTCTGGTCCCTCTCCCTTGACCTGTCCGACATGGGTGACCCTACCAGTAGCTGTGCTACCGTCGGCATAGCTCTTGGGGTCATTGGAACGCTCAAGCCCCTCTACCTCGTCAAGGTGGACGCACGGCAGAGGGGAGGCATTTCATTGCTTGCGTTCTTTCCACAGTCTCCGAGCACTGATGTACAGTTGGTGTTGGAGTGTTGACAAAATATGGTTATTCAAAGAAAACCATTCACTGCTGCCTTCGTTGGGTTGACCATTGCAAAAGCTTCAACACGCCACGTCCTTATGCTATTGAGTTCTGTTTGTAGTTCTACAGCAACCTTAATTCTATCCTTACCCTGATGATGCACTAACATATTGTCAACATAGGGCAATGTCCTCTCCGGTCCTGTGATCTGCTCACCGGTGATTCTCACAGTGTCGGCATTGAACGGCACTTGAGATAATGGTGATCCCTGTGGCAGGCCAGGATATATTGTTGTGTGTTCAGAGGTCCAACTGCCACATCTAAAAACTACTTTCCGTTGGAAGAGGGCTGCAGCGATCCAACTAAGGAGGAATGGACTTATCTTGAGCTCAAGAAGCTGAAACATAAATAAATCCAATGGTACTCTGTTGTACGCGTCCTCAAGATCCATCGCTGCAGCAAATGTTTCAATACCTGAGTGGAAACTTTCATAGACATCATCGGAAAAAAACTGCTGCTTTGGTCCAGGTTTCTTGTTTTGGACGGTACATTCCAAGGGCAGTTGGAAAACACCCTGTCTCTCCAACTAGCTTGATAATTAACTTCTCCAGCAACTGGCCTATTGTATTTTGAATGGTGATTTCCGGATATCCCTGGATTTTTGGTTTCATGTGACGCCCCCTCAAAATAACGCGCATGCCTTCCTACTAACGTATTTATCTATACGATTTTTAGTTATATATATATATATATATATATATATATATATATATATATATATATATATATATAGAGAGAGAGAGAGAGAGAGAGAGAGAGAGAGAGAGAGAGAGAGAAGTCATCACTGATAAGAAACAGCAGATGGACAGATGGGTAGAGCACTATTTGGAGCTTTACTCAAGTGAGACCAAACTAGCGGATGATGCCCTCAACGCCATAGAGGCTCTACCAACTCTTGACCACCTGGACACACTTCCCACCATAACAGAAGTTAAGTGTGCTATAAATGAACTTGCATCTGGCAAGGCTCCAGGTAAGGATGGGATTCCAATAGAGGTTATCAGGAGTGGACAAGACACACTCACTCTACAGATCCACCAGCTAATAGAGCTATGCTGGCGTGAAGGACAAGTCCCACAGGATTTCAAAGATTCAAGCATCATAACACTGTACAAGAACAAGGGCGATCGGAGCGACTGCAACAACTATAGGGGTATCTCACTTCTGTGTATTGTTGGAAAAGTATTTGCCAGAATTGTTCTGCACAGACTTCAAGTCCTAGGAGATCAAGTCTACCCCGAATCACAGTGTGGCTTTCGACAGAACCGGTCTACCACTGATATGATATTCTCATTGCGACAAATGCAAGAAAAATGCCGTGAACAGAATCAACCACTGTTTATTGCCTTCATCGACCTCACAAAGGCATTTGATTTGGTCAGTCGTGAGGGTCTGTTCAAGGCACTAAAGAAGATTGGCTGCCCACCAACTCTTCTGTCCATTGTGGAATCGTTCCACACAGACATGAAGGGTATAATCAAGTTTGATGGTGCAACTTCTGAAGAATTTGAAATCAAAGAGTGGAGTTAAGCAAGGTTGTATACTAGCTCCCACCCTCTTTGGAATATACTTTTCACTTCTACTGAAATATGCATTTCGTGATCAGGATGGTGGTATATACATTCACTCACGCTCAGATGGCGGCCTCTACAATGCTCAGAGATTGAAGGCTAAGACCAAAATTAGGAGGGTGCTGATCAGAGAGTTGCTTTTTGCAGATGATGCTGCAGTTACGACCCACTCTGAGGAAGAATTGCAATGTCTACTATCTGGATTCTCTAATGCTTTTTCTGAATTTGGTTTAACAATTAGCAAAAAGAAGACACAGATTATGTCACAAGGTGCACATGAGGTACCATCAATTTTTATTGACGACGCCGAATTAGAGATAGTAGACCATTTTACATATCTAGGATCAGTGGTAAATAGCAAATTATCCCTAGATCAGGAAATCAACATCCGGATTGGTAAGGCAGCAACAACAATGAACAGGTTAAGAAAAAGAGTCTGGGAGAACAGGAAGCTTACTGCCAAAACAAAAGTCCTTGTCTATCAAGCCTGTGTCCTTAGTACTCTTCTCTATGGCAGTGAAACCTGGACAACTTACTCACACCAAGAGAACAATTTAAACAGCTTCCATATGCGGTGTCTGCGAAGAATTCTTGGTATTAAGTGGCAAGACAAAATCACAAATACTGAAGTATTGGAAAGATCAGGTTGTGTGACAGTTTATTCCATGCTCAGTCTTCGTAGACTTAGATGGATAGGACATCTTAGGAGGATGGATGATGGTAGAATACCAAAGGATATCTTTTTTGGTGAATTACAGATGGGTAAGAGATCTCAGGGTCGGCCTCTACTACGATACAAAGATGTGTGTAAGCGGGACATGATTGATACAGGCATTGATAATGCACATTGGGAGCAAGTCGCCGCTGAACGTGTTGCATGGAGGGCAAATATCAGAAATGGAATAAAGTCAAAGGAGAAAATTATTGCAGAAAAGTCACACACCAAGCGTTTGAGACGTAAGATGGTGCATGATGGTGGAAATGACCACGTGTTCACATGCACCCACTGTGAACGGACATTTACAGCGCAAATTGGCCTTATCATTCACACTCGCTACCGCCATAGTTAAAAGTTATTATGCCTTTTTAAAGCACAAACTATCGTCTGTCAAGACGGCAAGGTGCCAATGGAGTATATATATATATATATATATATATATATATATATATATATATATATATATATATATATGGTGTGTGTTTGTGTGTGTGTGTGTGTGTGTAATTATACATTTAACATGTTTCAATGTATATATTGCAGGACTTTGCTCCCAACGCAAGATTTATTTTCTAAGCAATTTTACGTTCAGAAGTTCGCCATTGCTTTTTTCAGGGAGAAGTCAAGATTTCAGTTCAACCGATTGGTGTAGGACATGAACTCACTACCGTGCAGTCAACACACAGGAAGTTTAAACAAAGCTGAATAAACTGCTCAGCCACACACACACACACACACACACACACACACACACACGCGCGCGCGCACACACACACACGCACATGCACACACACACAAACACACATGTATATAAATGGCTAAAAAGTAACTAACAACAACTGCCTGGAAGAGGCTAATGAAACTAGAACATTATATACAACAATAAGAAAGAGGCAAACATATGTTTTCGGTCATGTGATGAGAAGAGAGACATTGGAGAACATCGTGACAACTGGAAAAATCGATGGGAAGAGAGGCAGAGGCAGACCAAGAGAAATGATGCTGGGTGGATTGAGACGGTGGCATGGAGGAATATCAACAGCGGAGTTGATCCAGAAAACCAAAGACCGAGTTGTGTGGAGAATCATGAACGCCTACACCAGCCGGCATGGCACTTGATGATGATGATGATGATGATGATGATGATGATGATGATACATGGCTGAGCAGTTTAAATATCTGTCTGTCTGACTATCCGTTTGTCTGTCTGTTCGTCTATCTAATGGTCGTTTAAGTAAGTTAATATTTCCCACTATTATTTACACCGCCTGCAATTCTCTTCAGCAATACTCATCTACAAATACTTCCCGCAGCTTCGCTGACTCATCCTTGACACGAACTCACGTTTCCACAAACAAACCGCACACAGATAAGCATAATACACATCTCATAACACTACAGACTGGGGTTTCTTCAAATCTCAGACACAATCTTCTGTTTTTCACGAGGTTCCTAGTAGCTCAGCCAATCCCACAGCTTTGTATTTATGAAGTGCTTGATTTGTTGTAAATAAGCTTATATATATATATATATATATATATATATATATATATATATATATATATATATATATATATATATATATATATATATATATATATATATATATATATATATATATATATATATATGGAGAGCACTGTGGCTGTTGTCCTTGCTTCCCAGTGTGGCGGTGCGAGTTCAAATCCCTGCAGTAGCAGGATTATTATTTTTGACCAGCAATGCCTTGTGGCCAACCGAAACTCATCAAATGGATATGATAGGGGCTATCATCATTTTCTTTGAATCGCCTACGGAGGGAGAGCGGCGAAAAGGGGGAATTGTCATTCTATATCGTTATGTAGTTGGCACAGAATTTGCGTAGACTTAATCTTTCACATAACTGGAGTCAGTTCTGACTCAGATATAACGGAGCTTCCAACGTAGACGTCACTACCTTCTAACTGTTAGCGCCAAATGATTTGGCTGTGCTCGCCAAATTTAGCACCCCACATTGTGCTAAAGGCTTCGGCTGGAAGACCGCAATTGCGAGGGTGCAAGCTTATCCTAGTGCGCGGAAATGCAACCTAAAAACTAAATATCATGGCAGGGCAGACCAGTAACAAAGCCTTGGTCGGCAACTGGTCTAGGATGGAAGCTCCAATTGGCGGACAGTTAGAGCATTGCTTTACTGATCCGACAGTTTCTGCATCTTGTCTTGTTCCAGAAGCATTGGTGTTACCTTTCCTTGGGAGTACGCTAGACAGGTCGTCAGATGGATCAGGCTGCATGGGTAACACATGGTCTTTAATTTCAGCCCAGGTGTTGTGCTATGGAGAGGTATGACTCCATGTTACAAAGTGTCGCCAATCAAGGCGGCAAGGTTCTAGTCAGTCAATCCGTCACATCCTGATAGCGGTACTTCAGTAAAGCTTCATTTATATACATAAACAACATATGCAAATAAAGTCTTCAGAAATAACTTATTTGACGTGTTAGGACCATTACAGTTTGTAGGTCTCTGTGCACTGAGGGATAGACAGCCAGAAATGTTCATCTTGTAGGAAACGTCCAGAGCTGACATGGAACCTTTATCCATCCGCGAGGGGTCAGGTGTTCGAATCTTCCTAGACGGGAAGATGTTAAAAAATGTGACATGGGATCTCAGATCATCATCATCATAATCATCATGATATCCCCTGCCAACTGACGTTTGGTTCATGTCTCTTCATAGATCTCGGTAATTTTGTTCGGAACTAATCTGTTGATGATATTCTTCCACGCCGCCGTTTGCGTCACTCTACAATTATTTCTCTCTGTATGCCTCTGCATTTTCTCCCAATAACCATTCCAGTCGTCACCAACTGTTTTCCATTGTCTCACTTCTCATTGTATAACCAAAGAACTCTTCCCGGTGAGCCATTCTAAAAGTGGTACCAGAAAATATTCTCGCTCGTAAAGGCGATGTGCGTTGAGTTGAGTTGAGGTGAGTTGAGTTGAGTTGAGAATCTTTGGCCTTGTCCTCCAGAATATGTAGCTCTTCAGTGCACATGGTTGAAGGCTTTCCTTTCTCCTCTTAGAATAGATTCAGTGGCGTTCCCACTGTTGTTGTTTTGTGTTTAATCATTTCCACAATTAGTTACATTTTATATTGTCATGTTTGTATGTTTTCACTGTATGTGTCTGTCAGCATTGCAAACCTAAACCACATCACATCATTTGCTCATATGGAACATACTCCATATTAGTGGACTTTTCTGGATTGTGAGTTGAGTGGATTGGAGTCACGAACCGACATTACAGAAGTCGGGAAATTATTATACGTGCTTCGTCCTTATCTGCAATACCAACTGAAGAGTCCCCATATTAATGCTACCAGTAGACGTATTGCCGGGCTCTCTGGCCCAGGGGTTACATTACTTTCTCCGTAATCCCGTTTATCACGCAGAGTCTCGTAGCGGGCGAGAGCTGGGAGCGGTTCTTCCCCCGCTGGTGACTTGCGGGATAACTGAGCCGACCGCTCAGAAAGCAATGGCAAACTACTGAGCATAATCTTGCCAAGAAATCAACAGACAGCTGAAAGATGCTGCTGTAACAGCGGTGTCCTGTAAAAGGATATGCGAATTTTAAAAAAAAAAAGTAGAAGTATTATTATGTGTCCGTCAGTCTTTTTCTCGGAGTCCTGAGTGTCTGCCAGATTCTATGGTCAGTCCCTGCAGCAAATCTTTCCAAGCCGTGATAATCAAACTGTTCTTCTGCAATAGACACACGATTCCAAAAAGGCCATTAACACATCTGCGTTATCATGCACCAATACCCCAGCAAGTGGTGCAGACCCAGCCAATCTGTCCACCTGCTCGTTTCCCACCACACCAGCATGTCCTGGGAACAAAATTCAACAGATACTCTCTTTTATTAGCTGGCTGAAAACCTGGTGCACAGCCTGCCACTCTGCTCGAAGCATGCCTGTCCACACCTTTTTCGTCATGCTTTAGCCAGAAAACACACCGAATGCTGATTAGTCTATTAATTGATTAGGTGCCGAAGGATAATATATCTGCAAATGAGACCTCCCATTTGGACAGAAGGGCGACATATCGCCATACTTAAGTCATGGTGTTATTTGTTTCGTTTCGTGGTATCTTCCGCAATTACAATGCTCAGTGAAGGGACATCTACGTACTTATTCATTTGGTTGTGTACCATGTTTTGTGTAAACCGACTTTCTTTATTGTTTGGTATTGAAGCAGTTACAACATGGTATTTGCACCCTATTGCCAGTGCACATTAAGGCGTTTAAAAGAGCCCTTTACTTCTCTTACACACAATAGGACCCATGGCAGGAAAACGGTATTTTACTTTAGTCTCAGTTGTAAGTCTAAGAGAATCGAATAAAACTGGAGCATGGAGCATGGCCGATTAGGACAGAGCCCTCGTTCCTAAAATTCCGATGTGCTGATGTCAAGGCAGTGGATTAAACCCCTACAGAGGCCGGTTGGACTAAAATGTTGACTTCTCGTCCTTGGCTTTGGGATGTAAATTACATGTACTCCAGAAGGCAGAGTGGTTTCGCTAGGTGGCGAGGGACGCTGGTAATAGGGAAAGCTAATCCACACGCATAAATCAGTCAAGCCGATTAGAAGTAGTGGTACGTATGTGGAATACGCATGGGTTCAAAGAGAGCGACCCCCCCCCCCCCCTAACCCCTCAACCGCCTAATAAAATAATCTGGAATATACACGAATAAAGGAGGAGGAGCTGGGATGTAACGTTCAAGTTCAACAGATCAGATTTTCCTCTCTACTGTTTGCAAACCAGTTCATGTTATGTTATGTTGTGTTATTTACGTTGTAAACAATATAAAATGAAGTAATGCAACTTAACAGAACATAATTTAAAATATACTGGACGTTGCGGCGATTACCCTTCATCAGCAAACACATACACACACAAAACACAACACACAATCACGGAGAAGACCCTCGAACATTACGGCCCAAGAAACGAGAAGAGAAGAATTAACAGATTATTCGTCGCAACGACCTGTATGTTTCATATTCTGTTCTGTACAGCTGCATTACTTTGTGTTCTTTTATATTGTCTACATTTCCACAGCTTTACCGCAGTTCCACCAAATTTACGTTGAACGACGTCACTACACATTGGGTAATCCCATGCGTGCTCAATCCTCCGATGCAGCAGCCATCCCAAAATGTTCCTGCTCACTGCTCCATTAAGCCACGTGGAGCAGCTTGTGGTATCTCCTCTCATTCCCACGAAGTCTTCATTGACGTGCTTGACCAGGCTTTACTCTGAGCTCGTGCAGTCGGGCTGCAGTTGTTGTCTCGTCAGTATCAGCACTGCATTTATTATATCAGCATTGTCCATGCTTCTTCCTGTTCAAGAAATGTTCATAACTCACATAGGTTTATTTCCGCAGGAAAGGTACATGTTCTAAAAAGTTTCTTTAATTTATTTGCTGCTATTGTGCTATAAACTTAACATATTCTGCCAAACAAACCGTAGGTATGGACCTAAAAAACTGAATGGCGGGAAATGGGAAATAGGGGTGTTTCTCAGATAAGACTTTAAGGTTGTTAATGCAGCAGTAGGCATGTTGCTATATATTATATATACAGACCTACTGCTGCATTAAAAACCTTAAAGTCTTATCTGAGAAACACCCCTATTTTCCATTTCACGCCATTCAGTTTTTTAGGTCCATACCTACGTTTTGTTTGGCAGAATATGTTAAGTCCCCGCTAATCACTGGTATCATGAAGGCTAATAGACTGCAATGGCTGGGGCATATAGAAAGAATGGAAGATAATAGGGAAACAAAACTCGCTTACACTCAGGAAATAAATGACCGTAGACCCCGAGGTAGACCAAGAAGGCGGTGGAGAGATAATACATATACAGACCTACAAGCACTTGGAATCAACGACTGGCAAGAGAAGGCCCACCAGAGAGACGAATGGAGACGGATTGTATTTGCAGCAAAGAACCTCAATGGCTCGGAACGCTGAAGAAGAAGAAGATATATATATATATATATATATATATATATATATATATATATATATATATATATATATATATATATATATATCAGATTAAAGTGGATTGCATAAAGAAGAGTACTGTATACAATCCCATGGCAGATTCGAGAAGTTGATTAAGACGATTAATCATCCCATGGCACTGAATCAGCTAACACTGTTTAACCTCCACGTCCGACGTTCTGCACACTCCTATCTGGTTGTTTATGGAACGCAAATGCCTACAGTTTTTTCATGTTCAACTTATTCATTGTTGATAATTTATTATCTAATCATTTTCTAAAACTGTAATAAGTGCGTGCATGACTGTATGACCACATCTCACACACGGCATCTTGAAGTGCATCAATCCAATTAGATCACGCTGGAGTCAGCCAGCTCGGCCATGACATTCTGTGACTGTCAAGGTCGGAGGTCTTCATATGTCCCCATGCGAAAACAAGCCTGTACTTTTCCAGCCCATATTAAGTGCTTCTAATGATGGCTTCACGCCCTGAAAATTCGT